>CM038793.1:252946517-253281452 GCA_021764765.1 Vicia sativa
TTTTTGCAAGTTCTTGGACATTTTGGAAAGCTTGTAACAAGGGCTACAACTTTCATTTTTTGAGTTTTTTCTGAATCCAAATGGATCTATGTGAAAAATGGCCATAAAAGTAGGAAAAAACCATGTTTCTTAACACTTGAAAAATTTATAAGTGTTAGAAATTTTTCAAATCTTGACTTTTTGTTGACTTTTTCACATTTCTTGATTTTTTATGATCATGATGGATTATTTGAAATGTTTTTATGATTGAAAAAGTTTGGTCTTGAAAAAGTTGACCAAAAGTCAAAGTTTGACTTTTTTGATTAGATGAATTTTCATCAAATGATTCAGAATTTGTCTGATGAAGAAACATGGACTTTTGAAATGTTTTGAATCAAGAAATTAGGTCAAGATGTTGCATTGAAGATTTTAAGATCAATCTTCAAGCAAATAGGTCATCCATTGAGCAGAAAGTCAATGATTCACTATCCTCGATAAAAACCCTAATTGGTCGATTCATGGTAGATCATGAGAAAAAGTTGGGAATCTGAACATCAAATGTTGATGATTGATTAAGATAGATCAATTGAGGTGAGTGGAAACTCAAACCCTAATTGATTAGATCTTGAACAGATGAAATTTTGAAGAAACCCTGATTTTGACTTCTAGAAGCCACGCACGATCTATTCTGTTCTGAAACTGTTAGTGATGAAGTGATGCATATGTGGATAATGTAAGGTGGTATCTTAGGTCAAAAATTGGGGTATGACAGATACATCCAATAATAATAACACAACCATAAATATATAAGCGAAAACTAAATCATAAAATTAGTTTTTTCAAATCAAACGCGCGTTGGACCCAGGGTTTTAAACAAACCAATCGAAGCATGCCACGCTTGCCCTGGCCTATTGACCTATAGTCAGAGACACCGGAGTTACACTCCGGTTGTATTCTCCGATCGTCCCAAATGCCAAACCTGCAAAATATCACAAATAAATGGAAACGAAGGACCATATCCCCCTAATTCGAGGGCTGCGAGTTTAGTGGTGGTGTTTGTTTGGTCTGAAAATCCCTGTATCATTAGGGTCGAAGCTCACAGTTCTTTATGCCATAACAATGGCATCGATAAATTTAGGCCTTAAATCTCTCATGTAAAACGTCTAACATGTTCTAATGGATGTCCTGAACACAAATACACACATCAAACATGTCAAAAATGCATAGAAAATCAAAATTGAAATTGAGAAAACTTACCAAACCGGTTGACTTGGGAGGAAGGTTTCTATGATGCTTTGGGATCGTGAGAGTACTTGGTTCGACTCCTAGAAGCCTCAGAAGAGTGAATGGATGCTTGGAATCAATTGAAAGTGGCTGGAAACTCAGTTTCAAGTTTACCATAAACTTTGAATTTTTTGGAGAATTTTCTAGGGTTTTTGAGGCAGCCAATCTGTGTCCTTCTCACATGGTCATGATCTTGTATATATAGGGAGTGTATTAGGTCAGAATTTGTGAGGAAAGTATATTGCCTTCAATGAAAAGATATTTGATTTGTATTTTGCATCAAAATTTAATTTTTTTGTTCATTCACATGCCAATCAATCTTTCATGAGTTTTTCCAGCTACCTTGGGCTTGTTTGGTCCTCAAGGAACTTAAATCTCAAGCCCACACGCCTTGCACATATTCCTTGTATTTTATTTTAATTAAATTTGAATTTAAATGGATTAAATAAAAAATAAATAGTAAAATGGCGTGTGTTTGGGCTTAGAGGTCTTATGTTAGAAACATGTTTCAAACATAAAAATATAGGCCCATTTGGCAAAATTCCAAGATTGCTCAATCTTTCTTTAATGCACTTTTCTCAAAATTGTCAAACTTGCACCCAACATATCTTGCTCAATCCTTATTATTTGAATATGATCTTGGACTTTTTAGAAAGCTTAAGATGTCCTCAAAAACCTATCTTTAGTTTCATCTTCATTGAAGTTTCCATGTTCATGTACACTTCTTTGAGAAAAGATGACTTTTTTGTTGACTTTTGAAAGGACCTATAATGTTTTGGCTCATATCTCTCAAATGAAGCATTTTTTGGGAAAACGCTAGTAGATACAAAGTTGTAGAGAATGGAATTTCCTTCAAAATGAGTTTTGGTTGAGGAATTCCTAATGAAGTATGCGAAAGTTATGCTTGGTCAAAGTTATGTTGACTTCTCCTAAGAAACCCTAATTTAGCAACTTTTGACTTTTGCCCAACTCTTGAGTTTTCTTGATGAATAATGGTCAACCATTGATCAAATTATGAATATAACTTCAAAATCTTGATGTTGACCAAAAATGATGAAGTTTGACTGTATGTTGACCGTAGTTGACTTTTTGTACAATACAACTGATTTTCAATCATCTGAGCAATTGATTGAGCAAACTTGTGCTGTGAGGCTTGAAAATTGACATGGAGACACTTTGGGACATATAAAGAAGCATGAATTTATCTAAGGAATTAGAAACCATTTTGACCTTGAGGAAAGCAAAACCCTAATTTGGAGGTTCATTGCCTAGGAGAAGGTTTGTCTGGTCAATCTTTGAGTAGTTCTTGAGCATGTAGATGTATTTTGAACCAATTGATATTAAAAAGGAGGGGAAATTTTGGGGTGAAACACATTGTAATGTAGCTATGTACCCATTACCTCTGCAGAACCAAGGTTGTAGTTGTCAAAGAATGAACATGAGAGGAATATTAACCACGCATTACAAGAGACTGATTGGATCATTGCGATACTTGTGCAATACGAGACCAGACTTGGCATGTAATGTGGGCATTATGAGCAAATTTTTTTAGGAAGCCAAAGACACCAAACTTGGAAGCAATCAAGAGAATTAGAGATATGTCAAAATTTCAACTGGTTGCAGAATTTATTTCCTGTAACAAACAAGGGTAGAAGTTTCAAATTACTTGGTTATACTGACTCAAACTGGTGTGGAGATCAAGATGACAAAAAATTCATTGTTGAATACATCTTTCTGTATGGAGAAACACAAATCTCTCGGTGTTCTATGAGGGAACCGTTTGTGGCGCTTTCTTCTTGCGAGGATGGGTACATTGCAACTTTTATGTGTGTATGTGTGTCAATTGTATGGTTAATGAATTTGATAAAGGAGTTGTGCAGCGAAGATAATAAATTTAATAATTTAATGGTAGACAATATTCCCACTATAAATCTTGCCAAGAATTCCATTGCACATGGGAGAAGCGAGCATATAGAGATAAGATTTTAGTGTTTGAGAGAGCTTGTGAGTAAAGAAAAATTAAAGTTGAGGTATTTCAAAAGTGAAAATCAAGTGGCCGATTTTTTACCAAAAAGAGTGTCAATTAAAGTGTTCAAGAGGTTGAAGAAACTCATAAGTATGAAAGACTTGAATTAAGGTGGCGTGTTGAAAAAAAGTAATTCAAGTGGAGATAACCGACTACTTTGGATATGTATCTCATTACCACCTTGTTTAGAGTCAAATAGAAGCGTCTTGTAATCATTTACCACTTTGGTGTAACTGGTTACCACCCAAGTCAGGAATGAGTTGTAACTGGTTACGAGTTCGCAGTAAATGATTATGCCCTGTTAAATTTTGTTTTTCAATTTAATAGACATTTGTTCACATTTGTTCATCATTGTGTTTTTGTGATTTAGTTTGGCTTAATAGACGTAACTTTAATTTAATCGAATTAAAAGATAAAAAGAGTGTCGTCAAATATTTCACGAATCAAAATTTCTCAAAACATTTTATAAGAACAAAACATAAAATTTATAAAACTTATAAATTTTATCAATATCTCTAATTATAATGATATATTTTTAAAGTGGATTTGGATCATCTCATTCAAAGTTCTCTCTTCCTTTCTCCTAACTCTTTCTTTTACTTAATTCTATTTTTTTATTAAAATAAAAATATATATTTAAAAAATAAATAAATTTCTTGTTCCGTCTCCTAATGGGTGATTCAGCTGACCATTTCATATATATTAAAAATTAAAATAAATTACTATTTGTTTTAAGATATTATTTTATTTCAAAAGAATGAGTAAGTGAGAGAGAAAAGAGATGAAATGAATTTTTTTAAAAAAGAAGATGCTGCATAGATGAATTTACCTTTTTAAATTCCATTATTTAAATTTTTTAAAAAAATACCATAGATGAATTAACCTTTTCAATCCATTGTTTCAAACTTTTTGTATTTATTTATGTTTTTAAGCTGGTTGAAATCCTTCAAAGAAAGAGAAGTGGGATGACTAGGACATGACTTTGTGTGGGTCAGATAACATGGGTGGCGCCCCCCTTGTACATTGGAACCAATAATCGTTTTCCACTCTGCATTGGTCAAATAACAGGAGACAAACCTGCCGTGATTTCGATAAGGCACCTCACCTCACCTTACCTCATCACACTACATTCATCAGCCCAACACAACATGTTTCAATTTCAATTGGTCAAGTGGATTTCACTTAGATCAAACACCACACCACCATGTCATATGCTTGCATTAATTACCCCCACAAGGTTCTCTGAATCAACAGTGATATGGTATATATCTAACTTTATGTACTATTATACTGTACCATCAAACATATCATGTTTATTTCCTGCACTAATATCATATAATAGCACTGACCCTTAAACTTATCACAAACTTGGCACTTATAAGTTATCAAAAAATAAAATAAATAAATATCGGATTTTCAAGACTAAAATTTGATTTTATATAAGTAATTCAAAGATTATAGTTCGTGAATATTATCATAAATCTATTTGATTTTTGTTATTTTAAGAATCACTCAATATTTTTATTGAAATCATTCAATATTGTACAACTTGGTCTCCAACTTAAAATTTTTCATTCTTAAAATGTTAGAATTTAAAAGGTGTGATCAATGTATCCTATAATGGATCCTATATTAAATTTGTAAGGTTTGAGTCAGATATATATCGTTTTATAAACTTTATTTTGTGATATGAGTACTTTTTTAAAAGTCAAGTCTAGCTAATACTTGTTTAAAATTTTTTATCAATTAAAAAATATAATAGTTTATTTTACCTAAAAACTTTAAACTCGACTTTTATATATATATATATATATATATATATATATATATATATATATATATATACGACTCAAGTTAGAATACTTGATTAGTATGAAAAATGAAAACATTAGATCCTTTTCAATAAAATTAATTATCACAATAAAATTAATGGATTATGGATTAGATTACTCTTTCTATATTCCTTTTTAATTGTAATTCATAATTATCACAATAACTCAATTCACCAATGTGTTAAAAATCGGATTAAATTGACTAATTCTTGTGGAGACGATATGATAAAAAATAAATAAATACTTACTTTTTGTTGCCGCTTTACCGCTTTAACAGAAGGATGTTTTAACTGAAAGAATCACAAAATTATCCCATTCACTACTACAAAAAAGACATTTAACAACATTTGAAAAAATATATATATATAATCACACGTGTTAGTTCTGTGTTGGCAGCACTTTTGGTAAACAACTCTGCATAAAAAATGTTATGAAAGATGCCTTGACATGTGAAGCAAATATGAATCAACATATTATAAGATATCATAACAGATGTCTTGACATGTGTTACTGAACTGTACTGGTTTTCTTTTTAGAAATTCTAGGCATTATTATTTTTGCTTGAAGTTAGCAAGTTTATGTAATGTTCTATTGCAACATTTTTGGAGAACTTTTATCCTAATTTCATGGAGAAAGTAACGGGAAGCTTTGAAGACTTTTGTGAAGCGGTTTTGGCCTAAGCCCTAGTTTTCGTTATTGTATGAAGAACATATAACCCTACTTGCAGAGTTAGTTACACTGAAGGAAGTTGAACGTCCTGTTTTAGAGTTTAAGGTTTTAGTCAGTGCTAACTGTTCCTTGTGAGACACTCTTGTATTCTTTAATACTTGAGATGGACGTTTAGTTGAGTTGTAACTTGTTAATCATCCATAAGCTTTGAAGCAAGGTTGATTATGTGTCTTTGAAATGTGTCTTCAAGTCTTTGTTATTGTTTTATCACGGTGTGTGATTGAGGGGGAGTGAGAGGGGTTCTCATATCTAAGTGGTTCTTAGGTAGAAGGGTCATTGGGTAGTGATTAAGTGAGGGGTTGTAAATAGGGGAGTTTAACTCTGAATTAATATTGATGATAGTGGACTTCATCCCTGGCTTGGTAGCTTCCAAACGTAGGTGTGATTGCACTGAACTGGGTGAACAATTTGCTTGTGTCAATTTTACTTTACTGCTTTTATTTTTCAGTTATTCCTTGTTCAGTCTAACAGATATTAATGTCGTGACATCACCTTCGACATCTCATATCTGATACCAGAACTTCAATTTTTATTAGAGCAGGCATCCTACTCTGTCTCTGGGTGAGATCTAGGGAATATACTTTCTGGTGCTATGGACAAGGAAAGAGGATTTCTGAACATACCACTCATTATGGATGGAACTAAATACGATCTCTGGAAACCACGTATGGGGGCATTTTTAAAGTCCTTGGACATCCGGGCTTGGAAAGCTGTTTTGAAAGGATGGACACATCTTGTCATCACGGGGGAAAATAATCAGCCCACCTCTGGATTGAAGCCTGAAGAAAACTGGTCTAAGGAAGAAGATAGACTTGCTCTTGGAAATTCTAAAGCCTTGAATGCCATCTTCAATGGGATTGATAGAAACATATTCAGATTGGTGAATACTTGTTAAGTAGCTAAAGATGCTTGGGAAATTATCAAGACTACTCATGAAGGAACTTCCAAGGTAAATATGTCAAGACTTCAATTGCTAACCACCAAATTTGAGAACTTGAGGATAAAGGAAGATGAAAGTATTCAATACTTTCATATGAATATTTTGGAGATAGTCAATGCATGCAGTGCCTTAGGAGAGGAGATACTAGAGGAGAAGTTGGTAAGGAAGATTCTCAGGTCTCTTCCCAAGATATTTGACATGAAGGTGACTTCCACAGAAGAAGCATAAGGAATCAACATCATGAGAGTAGATGAACTCATTGGATCTCTTTAAACATTTGAATAAGGAATCAATGACGGATCTATGAAGAAGAAAAAAATCATAACTTTTGTGTCTAATACTGAAGGCAGAGACGAGGAATGTGATTTGGAAACTGAAGAAGGATTATCCAATGCTATAATGTTTCTTGGAAGACAGTTCAACAAAGTTCTGAAGAAGATTGAAGGAAATTCAAGACCAAATGTCAAGAACAACTCATATGACATCAACCAGTCAGGTTACATTGGTAGAAAAATAAGGATAGAAGAAAAATTCATTCAAGACAGAGGAATACAATGCCATGGATGTGAAGGCTTTGGTCATGTTAGAGATGAATGCCCTACATATCTCAAGAGACAAATGAAGGGTCTGACAGTATCTTGGTCTGATGAAGATTCTGAAAGTGAAGTTGAAGAGGAATCTGCCAAGCAAGTGACAACTTTGACTGGCATATACACATATGATGAAGATATAGGTAATGGAGAAGTAACATATGATAAACTGGTTGCCTCCTACAAGGAACTATGTATCAGAAATAATGAAGTATGTCAAGAAGGGGAGAAATAAAAGAAACTTATAATTCAATTGAAGGCAGAAAAGAAAGAACATCTGAGAACTATCTACAAGCTGGTAAATGAAGTAACTCTGCTAAAATCTGAACTTGGCAACATGTCCAAATCGTTCAGAATGCTAAACAGCGAATCTGACCCATTGGATAAAATTCTTCAGGTAGGAAGAGTGGCAAGAGATATGAGGGGTCTAGGATTTAATGAAATAAATGAACCTTCCTCAAACCTCACTCATATCCAGACTAAACCAAAGATGTTGAATCAAATGTCTCAACACCATGGTAGATGAAATCTCAAATACTTCAAAAGAAGATACCAACACTGAAGGTGTCACTACTATGGGCGGTTTGGTCATATAAAGTCTTTCTGTTTCAAGCTACATGGTTATCCTAAGCCTGCACCTCAACCCAAGATTAATAAAACCATTCCTAATGTCAATGAGAAGAAACAATGGGTTCCCAAAGCTGTTGTTACTAGTCTTATAGCACACACATATCTCAGAGCCAAAGCCAAAGAGGACGGGTATTTTAACAGTGGATGTTCAAGGCATATGACAGGAGTCAAAAACTTGCTGGTGGATATCAGATCTCACTCCACTAGTTATGTGACTTTTGGAGATGGAGCCAAAGATGAAATAAAAGGAGTTGGAAAACTGGATTGCCTAGGAATCACAAATCTTGAAAATGTGCTACTTGTTAAAGGGTTGACAGCAAATCTAATAAGTATCAGTGAACTTTGTGATCAAGGCTTCAAAGTAAATTTCACCAAATCCGAGTGCATTGTTACCAATGAGAAGGGAAAAGATATGATGAAAGGAGTTAGGTCTAAAGATAATCTTTATTTATGGATACCTCAAGACTTAAGTTTCTCTTCCACATGTTCTCTAGCCAAAGAAGATGAGGTTAAACCGTGACATCGAAAATTGGGACACTTGCATCTAAAGGGAATGAAAAGAATCATCTCTATGGAAGTTGTGAGAGGAATTCCAAAGCTTAAAATTGAATAAGGAAGAGTATGTGGCGAATGCCAAATTAGAAACCAAACTAAGATGTCACATCAGAAGGTTCAACATCTCACCACATCAAAAGTTTTGGAACTTCTTCACATGGACTTTATGGGACCTATGTAGGTGGAAAGTCTAGGTAGAAAGAAACATGTCTATGTGGTTGTGGATTGGTGCAGTAGTATCTTTTGGAGGAGAGATATCTGGAGAAAATACTCTTCTGTTTTTGGTTACTTTGATTGATTCGGTGATATTGTCGACATTAGGATTAGCAATTTCAATTGTACTGTCTTTGATGGTTAACAGTTCTTGCTTGACGCCATAGTAATAAACTTCAGCTCCATAATTCCAAGGTATAGCTTTGTCAGAGGAATATGGAACTGGTCTGGGTGATGTAATAATGTGATGTGCCACTCTGGGTGGAGGATTGATAGAGGTGATCCTTATTGTGTTTTACATCAGCATATTCTTCGGAATAGTCATCATCTCTCCATCTGGTTGCATTGATATCTTCAATTGCAATTTTGTAGCTTTCAAGGAAAGTATACTTCACCATGAGGTAAAATTTCCCACTTGGATGCCCCAAGGTATCCCATGATTTTGGTACGGATTCGCTTACGACTTCGATCTTCATGCTTTTGAAACATCTTCGCACAAACTCTCTACGGACGGAGTTTTCAGGAATAACACTTCTCGGTTGTCCATCAGGTGTTGGACACCTCTCTTTAACTAGGCACATCCATTGGGTTGAGATGTCCAGTAACGACAGTTGTCAAAATATCCTAGAAACAAACCAGCTTGTAGCAGATTCTTTTTAACAGTCATGAAGGGAGTGGTTAACTTATTCACAGAAAAGACATATGAGTCGTTATTAATGGCGTTGGAACTTTTGCCATGATCAGGAATTGGTGCATTGATCACATTCGGGGTTTCGACAGGAGGCTCGAATTCAATTTCATGAGCTTCAATCATGTCTTGGATCTTGTTCTTCAGGGACCAACAGTTGTTGGTGTCATGCCCTGGGCTATTGGAGTGGTATGCACACCTTGCATTGGGATTTTACTTCGGAGAGGATGTGTTGACATGCTGAGGTGGCTCTCTCAAAGTAATCAACTCTGCTTTCTACATGTGTTGTAACGCTTGAGACAATGGCATGTTGATCTTCGTAAACTGTCTTCTTGGCGCGTTTTCTCTATGCATGTTGTCTTGTTGAGGTTGTACTGGTGTGGGATTACAGATCAGGACTTCCCCCACAGATTGATGGCGATCACCTTTGTCACGATTCTTCTTACCATACACAACATTGGCTTCTTTATTCCCACCAAAAGATCTCTTCGCAGCATTTGAAGATGTTTCGACTTGAATCTTTCCACTCTCGATTACAGCTTCAATATGTTCTCCTGTTAGTATCAGCTCGATGAATCTGGCTGAGAAATTTCAAATCAGATGATTGAAGAATGGACCTAACAACGTTCCCATGAACATTTCAACCAATTCCCTATTAGACAAGGGTGGTTGGACTCTTCCTGCTAAATCTCTCCATTTCTGGGCGTACTCTTTGAACTTCTCATCACGACCCATAGACATATTCTGTAGTTACATGCGAGTTGGTGCCAATTCAACATTGTACTAGAACTGTTTAAAAAAAGCATCTGCTAAATCATTCCAGGTATGAATATGAGTATTTTCTAGTTCGTAATACCACTCTTACTGTGCTTCGGACATACTCTCTTGAAAGAAATGCATCCATAATTTCTTGTCAACACTGTGTGGTTGAATATTCTTAACATAGGACTTCAGATGAAGCTTTGGACAAGAAATGCCATCGTATTTAGCAAAAGTAGGAACTTTGAACTTGTGGGGAATGACCACTCTAGGAACCAAACTTTAGTCGTCGAAGTTCAGTCCTAACATTTTCAGATTTTCCACAGTGTTTAGACAATATCCCTTTCTTCTTTAAGTTGAATCCATGATCTCTTCAATTCTTCAAAATCAGTAGGCATGTCTGGATGGAGAATGGTGTAAGATTCATCGCCTTCGACGACAAGTTCCATAATTAGTGGTAGAATAGTAACATATGGCATCATGAGATTTTGAGCGCGAGCCTGCACCCATTTGAGGTAAGGTTCCCAAGGAATGAAATTTTTATGCCTAAAGTATTGGTATCAGTTTTCTTTACCATGCCCCAAGCGTGCAAAAATCTTTGACGATAACCATATAGATCGTTGTCGTAGTCAAACACAATGCCCTGGATAAGCATCTCATGAGGACCATCTCTTCGAGCATAACCAAACTGACATAAAATTAGAGAAGAGTTGTAAGTGATACCTTCCCTTATGCCAAGGAGTGGTACATTAGGGAATTCTCCGTAATGCTTAATGAAAGTGAAGTCTTTTTGGGAGTAGAGACACCAACAAATGTCTGAATGAGAGAGTGACATCAACCTTTGATACCACTTCAAACCTTGTTCATTCTTCATCATTGATCGAGGAAGGTGCGAAATAAACCACCTGCATAATAACGGTATGCAACACATGAGCGTCCCTTGTCTTTTCATAGTATGAGTGTGGAGAGAATGTAGAATATCTCCAAGCAAAGTAGGCACAGGATTATGAGTGAGGAATATCTTGATGGCGTTTACGTTTATGAATTGATCTGGATTAGGAAATAGTACCAAACCATAGATTAGCAAAGCCAAAATGTCTTCGAAATCGTGGAAACTCATAGCCTTTAAGAATTCTCGAGCCTTACTTATCAGAAACTTAGCAAGCAAACCCTTAACTCCACTTCTTGTTTCCTAATTGGCTTCAATGTTTGGCCGTTTTAGATGTAAGGCTGCTGCAATGTCTTTGAATCTCTGAACTTTTTCTGAACCGGTGAAAGGTATCTGATCAAGAATGGGTATCCCAAGTAGCTTAGAGAATTCTTCCATTGTGGGTACCGATTGATAATCTAGGAAAGTAAAGCAATGATGTTTCATATCAAAGAACTAGAACACGACGCTCATCATATCTTCTTCAAAACCGGAGATAACCAAGTCGAGTAGATAACCATGTCTTTTGATGAACTGAGAGTGGTCGGGAACTTTTGAGACTAACTCGTTGAGTTGAGAAGCTATACCTACGAAGTTTATTCGAATAGTCTTCCTGGAAGCCATAACCCTACAACACAAAGCAAAAGTAAATCCCTAGGTCCTTGAAATGGTTACAAATGTTATGATGATATGATGTTATGACGCCATGATGTCATGTTTAAATAGAACACACAAGCAATTCACACAACAACTCTAGGTTTAAGGCTTTCATGAGGTATAGGTGTCTACCCTACCGAAGTTTAAGTTAGTTCAATCTATCCTATAATAGTAACCGGGTTCTAGGAATCTCATATCACAGATATTTCTCGCAGGCTTTATTTCAGTACGACTATCAAATGGTCAACCGAAACATCCCAAAAGTCAAATCTTAATGAGTGTAGCATCGAGTATCAACCAACCTCGGTCTGCACCGAAGCTGGCTATATCACTACCTTATAATGGCCAAGATGGGTCAATTAGGATTCTAAAAGTTTAGTTAGTACTTGATAACATCACGCGGACGCCAAATATTTCCTCAACTGAACATGAGGAACATCAGGACATCCAAAGTGTCGCGCTAACTGTAGCCATCATTTTAACCTTTTCGGTCTACGCCGGACAGTCGTGATGATCTATTGCTACTTACCTAAGGAAACATGGATCCCAGTGTAGGATCCCCCACAGATATAATACCTAAGCAACCCATAAAAGTAAAGCATACAATGCAAACAGAAAGCGATAAAAAGTGATCTAAAACGCTATGGTAACCTCTCTTTGGGTGTTTTCCCAGCATAGTCGCCAATTTTGTAACACGGTGGGAGAACTGACTTGTTTGTTTTTCATTTTATCGCAAATATGCGGATATCAAGAGTCACCACCGACTTATGAAAGGGAAGGTATTAACACCCTTTCCATCCGTAGTTATCTACAGGCACTTAATTTCTTAGCTCACTTTTGAAAATTTTCTTTCTGTGTGATTTGAAAATTATTTTGAAAAATATTTCGCTTTGACTTTGTAATGTTCTTGTATTAGTTCTCAAGAACGTATACGTAGTGTTTGGAAATATTTTGTTTGAAGAAATGTAACTTTGTAATGATTCTCGTTGGAATGTATACAAAGTGTTTGTTTGAAATATTTTTGAAGAAAGTGTGAGGTGTGAAAAGTATTTTTTGATTGGATTGGAGAAAGCAATTAAAAGTCTTATTGCCTACTCAGGAAGGTCATTCTTGTTATTTTCCTTCTTCTTTAGGATAACGCTATCCATATCATTAGTTGGTAGGTAACCCTATCTATTGGATGTGAAGGGACAAGCGTAGGGTCATCGTATGGTCATTGAAGGAAACATTGTAAGAATACCTTAGCAATTCGAAGGGACAATCATCACTTTTTGTAGGCAATACTATTGCGGTATAGGCGGCAAGCAAAGAGTTTGGTATTTATTTTTACCGGGTGATATATACCGGTTAGGTTATATCGTATCGTGTCCACAGAGATTGGTTATTGATTCGTCGTTCGACAATTCTACCTTTAATGAGTTTGAGATTAAAAGAAATGAAAATAAAAGACAAAAAGTAAATGAACAAAAAGTATAAAGGATAGACAACTTGTCCGGAACGAATGTAAACTACCCGTCACAGACTTAAATCTACCACCCATGTTATACTCGGCCTGCGATACTCGTCCATGTCATCACATACCTCTCACAACCTTGGTTATTTCTAACCCAAATTGAGAATCCTCCTAAATCATCTCAATAGCCATGTTTGGCCTATCTCAACAACACAGGAGTCAACTGCGTCACCTCCATAACCATCTCTAGCATACTTCACCAACGCAGAGGCATTAAGTTCAGATACTCTATAGTGAATGTTAGCTCTAAACTCATTTCTAGTATTCAGAAACTAACAGATAATCATCCTAGGTAAGAATCTAAGCAATCTATCTCTAGTAAAGCTCAAACCCCTAACATAAAGTAAAAACCCAAGATAACTACCAACACAAATTCGTAAAATAAGCTTTATATAACATCAAAGGTGACAAATATACAGGAGTTATGAGTAGAAATACATACAAACCCAACAAAAGAGAAATACACAAAGAGGAGAAGAGATAAACCACAGATCTACACTGGTTGTCAAAGCCAATCGAAGAGCAATCCACCTCCAATCATCCATGAGCAAGCCCTAATGTTGTTTTCTAAGCTAATCTACCAAAAATGAAGGTTGATGGAAATGGGGATCAAAACCACCCCAAAACCATAACCTAGAAATGCTTTGAAAAGTATTTATAAACAAAATCGCGCAGACGCCGCTAGAAGCGACTTACTTTATTACTTAAAACCTCCAGATCGCGCTAAGCGCGTTCAAAACCGCGCTAAGCGCGAAAGTTGATGTCTTTCTTCCCAAAAATGCGTCTTCGGAGCTGTGTCTTCGACACTTTATTCCTCCATGCTCCAAATATGCAACAAATACCTACAAAAATAGATACAAAACTATCAAACGGTACATTATGTACGCAAAACACAATAAAACGTATTTACAACAAAAATTTGGGTTATTCAACGAGTATTAACAAAAATAGATAAGTGCCACAAAACATATATACAAAATAACTACATTTTGGCACTTATCAACTCTCCCCAACTTGACACATTGTTTGTCCTCAAACAAAGTCAAATAACTCAAAGAAACAAAGAATGATAATCAAATAATCACGAATCAACAAGTTTTTAAAACGGAAAACAAATGTATGGTTCAAATGAAAAATGTACACCCCAAATACAAATTTACCACATTCCTACAACGATAACATATAAACGAAACAAATCTTAAGTACAAAAATCATGCAAAACATTCTAAAACAAAACAAGCTCAATCATGAATCACACCTAGCAAAAATTCATCGGTAGATGAAGAACACACAAAGCTGAGGGATAAAAAACACTCCTCCACAATCTTGAAAACAATAGACTAAATTATGCATTCATCCAAAAACGTATTGAAAATACAAATGCAAGAATCACAAGGACTTTTCAAGGTTGTAATGTGGCTTGGTTAACAAACAAGTGATAACTCCTAAAGCTAATCGAGACAAAAACTTGTCTAAACCTAAGGGAGTGATCAACTCACGAAGTTCCAAACAATATAATTTCAATCAAACTTATTCTTCATCACAAATTTCACACCAAACACACCTCACTTATTAACATAACATTATTCCTTCTCTTTTTGTTTTTCTTTTTCAAAGCTTTTCTCTTTTTTTCTTTCTTTTTCTAATCTTTCTTTTTCACATTTTTTTTCTTTTTCTTTTCTCAACCTCATATCAACCACAACATAAGCACATAAACATTCATCTCCCCAACTTGAATTCAACCAACATCATTATGTGAATACTACCTACTTTCTAAGGCAAGGTAAAAATCCATACAGCAACATATAGTTGAGGGTTCAAGAAACAAGGAAATCAACATCCATACAAAAAAAAGTGAATTGACACTCATAGACAAGCATCAAGTTCAAATAAAAATGGATGTTGATAAAAGTTCAAAGGGGCTAACAAAGGTTCACACACTCACGGGGAATTGAATATTTGGCCAAGGTAGTTATGCTCAAAATCAACAAAATGTCTTGATCATTTTCTTGCAATCATACAATCAATACAAAACTAAAGATTAAGCATAATAAAATCCAGTTAAAACAAGAATGTGGACTCTCATATGTAAACAATGTAAAGCTTCCTCACATTTATGGTTAAAAATGGTACTAAAGTGATTCAATTCATGAGCAAGTAATGCAAAAAGAATGAATAGCATGGTAATTATACAAACGATAAATTTCCTAAACATGTTATGCTATAGAAAGCGATAAACGAGTACCTGACGTGTACCAACTTTGAAACTATCATTACCATACATCCGCGAGTTGAAATGATCAAACTCAGAAAATCACCTCAAAAGTCTTCAAGTTACCGAACCAAAATTTGAGTCCAAACAACAACAAAAGAATTAGAAAAACAATACTAATTTTATTCAATACAAAAATCCTTGGTGAAAGTGGGAAAAAATAAAACCAAGTGAAATTTTAAAAGAATTCACTAGCCCGATAGAGCGCTAAGCGCTAGCGAGCGTGCTGCCACACCGGCAGAAAATGACAGCAATAGGTGCAACTGCTATGCAAGCTCCACTTACACACCTATACAATCTCATTTACACATATAAACAATATTTACAATACATACACACTTCCACAAGATAAAACACTACAAACTTATGGAAAATAACAAATTGACATAACAAAACAAAAGCAAATAACAATACACACAATTGGTGAAAACTAATTAACAAGTTGAAAAGTGAAAATTTGAAATTAAGAGCAAGTCCTATTTCAACTTGTCAAAACACAAGTCACCACACACATAAACAAACATAAACAAACATGCTTGTTTTACATCGTAAGCTCGATGCCTTTATTGTGCGACCACTAGTAACCTCCTCTCGTCATGCCATGGTATTGCCACACCGCGCAAACCTAAAGAAAGTATCCTAACAACCACACAACAAACGTTACGAGTACGAGACAATTCACAACATCACATGAAAGCTAAAAAAAAATCACAACTATGTACAAGTATGGAAAGTAAACACACAACATGTACATGTAACATATACAAGTTCATATACAAAACCTATACAACATTTACATTAATTACAAAACTCAAAAACAACGTAATTATCGCAATACAGAAACAATAAAATCAATCCCCGGCAACGGCGCCATTTTGTTGCTGCGGTATAGGCGGCAAGCAAAGAGTTTGGTATTTATTTTTACCGGGTGATATATACCGGTTAGGTTATATCGTATCGTGTCCACAGAGATTGGTTATTGATTCGTCGTTCGACAATTCTACCATTAATCAGTTTGAGATTAAAAGAAATGAAAATAAAAGACAAAAAGTAAATGAACAAAAAGTATAAAGGATAGACAACTTGTCCGGAACGAATGTAAACTACCCATCACCGACTTAAATCTACCACCCTGTTATACTCAGCCTGCGATACTCGTCCGTGTCATCACATACCTCTCACAACCTTGGTTATTTCTAACCCAAATTGAGAATCCTCATAAATCATCTCAATAGCCATGTTTGGCCTATCTCAACAACACAGGAGTCAACTGCGTCACCTCCATAACCATCTCTAGCATACTTCACCAACGCAGAGGCATTAAGTTCAGATACTCTATAGTGAATGTTAGCTCTAAACTCATTTCTAGTATTCAGAAACTAACAGATAATCATCCTAGGTAAGAATCTAAGCAATCTATCTCTAGTAAAGCTCAAACCCCTAACATAAAGTAAAAACCCAAGATAACTACCAACACAAATTCGTAAAATAAGCTTTATATAACATCAAAGGTGACAAATATACAGGAGTTATGAGTAGAAATACATACAAACCCAACAAAAGAGAAATACACAAAGAGG
Organism: Vicia sativa; assembly: GCA_021764765.1. Classification (NCBI taxonomy): domain Eukaryota; kingdom Viridiplantae; phylum Streptophyta; class Magnoliopsida; order Fabales; family Fabaceae; genus Vicia; species Vicia sativa. The sequence continues at coordinate 252,963,693 of CM038793.1, forward strand.
AGAAGAGATAAACCACAGATCTACACTGGTTGTCAAAGCCAATCGAAGAGCAATCCACCTCCAATCATCCATGAGCAAGCCCTAATGTTGTTTTCTAAGCTAATCTACCAAAAATGAAGGTTGATGGAAATGGGGATCAAAAACCACCCCAAAACCATAAACTAGAAACCTGTTTTGAAAAGTATTTATAAACAAAATCCCGCAGACCGCGGTAAGCGCGCTAGCCGCGGTAAGCGTGACTTACTTCATTACTTAAAACCTCCAGATCGCGCTAAGTGCGTTCAAAACCGCGCTAAGCGCGTTCAAAACTGCACTAAACGCGAAAGTTGTTGTCTTTCTTCCCAAAAATGCGTCTTCGGAGCTGTGTCTTCGACACTTTATTCCTCCATGCTCCAAATATGCAACAAATACCTACAAAAATAGATACAAAACTATCAAACGGTACATTATGTACGCAAAACACAATAAAACGTATTTACAACAAAAATTTGGGTTATTCAACGAGTATTAACAAACAAAAATAGATAAGTGCCACAAAACATATATACAAAATAACTACATTTTGGCACTTATCAGGCAACAACCGAGGGACGATCGAGGGACTATGATCTTTGTGATGATTTTTGAATCGAGGGACTTTTGCTAATGGTATCCCTACGTTCGAGGGACATGACCATTGTTTATTCGTAAGGCAACAAGAGAGGATACCCTAAGGGTGTGAGTGTGAAGAGTGTGTTCAATTCAGATGTTTTATCTTGATTGTTAGGGTGATCTAATATTGATTGATTAGTCTTGCCATACAATTCGATTAGCCATACATCTAAGCAGTGTATATACAATTTATAAGAGTGCGGAAAGTAAAAGCGCTGAAGAAAAATCCTAAGCTATTACAGCGCTTTAGGGCAGTTACATAATAGAGGATCAGAAAGTAAATTGCGAGAAATTAAATCTACGCTATTACAAAAATGTCCTTGCAACATATGCATCGATTTCTAGAATTTAAAAGCGAAAAAGTAATAAATAAATAAAAGAAAAATGTTTTGAAGTTAGTAAAAATATTTAAGAATAGTAAACCTAATTACTAGAAAGAAAAAATATTTTTTGTAAATTTTCTGGATTTTTTGTAAACCTAAATTTTTTGTAAATTTTTTGTAATTGAGAAAATAAATTAAAAGCTAATTAATGGTCAATTGAACAATATAATTTAAATAAAGAGAAAAAGAGAACTTTTTGGTGTCAAAAAATAAATAAGTAATTTTAAAACCTAATTTTAAAAAGAAAATTATTTTTGTGATTTTTTTTTTGTATTTTAGAAAAATATTTAAAAGGAATTAAATTAGACAAAAGAAATTAAAAGAAAATAAGGAAAAATAAGAAAATTAGGGTTAGCGAAACAAAGTGATAAAAAATATATACAGATCTGGGGATCGAACACAGGTCCTTATAGTCACCAACGCGCGCCTCTGCCATCTGAGCTGGGGGTGATAGCTGTTTGAATTATGAAACAAATATAATATATAATAAATCAAAAATTAAAAATATTTGAATTCAAAAACGCGCGCGCGGGGAAGGTCGTCTTCCTCGTTGAGGACTGACTTTTACCTACGATTTTCGTCTGTTGCTATAGCCTATAGTGACAGTTTTTTTCCGTAGCCATAGCCCATGCAAATCACAACTTACAAAACACAAAATATAAATAAGTTAGGGTCTATATATCGATTGGAATCGACCTCCTGAAGACAACCATGCCCTCAGTTTAGTCCAATTTTGGCTATATCATGAAGCCCTAAATTGAAGCTTGGAACCCTAGCAATGGAGAATTCGTATACCTGCACTGAATCTCCAATAAACTATCCAGAAAGCATCGAATCATTAATATAAACACAAATATATGATAAAATTCAATTAACAATGCATGAATATGTGAAATCGAAATTGAAAAATATGAGGTAAATCGTGATCGTGTTTTTATGTTTCAGACGCTTTTGATTGCTTGTAAGGGTCTGGAATGAATCAGAGGACACCGATGAAGCTAATGGTGGCCTTGGAATGGCTTGAATCGAAGCAATTATTGGTCTTTCAATTTCTTGCAAGTCACAAATATTTTGAGATTGTCTAGGGTTCCTGGAGGCAAGAATTCGTCCTCTGATCATTAGGGTTCAATGTGCATATATAGTAGATGGATTTAGGTCAACAATTCTGATCAAGATTCAAGCTTTAAATACAATGATAACAACAACAAGATCATAACACTGGAAACCATCCTATCATGTTATAATCCATATGCAAGGCAAGACTCTATGCATGTGGTACCAACCGTGAACTAAATTCACACACTGTTCCATTCCACCTCGGACACAGTGTTAATCCTCGATTTGCCCATACACCATTGGGACACGAATCCAGCCTCACCACCACTAAACAAATGGGTATGGGTATTGGCTATACGAGTCCAATTCCACACAATGGGAATTAACTCCACCAGAATGCATATGCATGCACATCAAAAGCATGCAACATTCAACAACAGAACATGATATCAACAATAACATACCATGTATAAGCAACACCGATAACAGCACATGATATCAATACAATCATGAATTAACATCAGGAAAACAGCACATAAGCATTAATCCTCGTCCAACTTGTCAGAACAATCCTAACCAATTCATCCACCATTTCTAGAACTACCATAGTTTACAATTCGGAAAATCGAGTCTTTTTAGAATAAAATCCATTAAATAGTATTTTCTCCATTTTATAAAATAGCATTTTTAAATTAAAGAACACTGCCCAAAACGGCACTCGAATCGGAGTTACGGTTTAGAAAATACGAGTTTTTAAAGTTTGAAATATTTTTGAAAAAGCTACAGTGGTAACCGGTTCCCCCAGGGGAGAACCCGGTTCCCCACTATTCTGGAAACACACGCCTCTGGTTTTACTATGGTGAACTCGGTTCCTCCAAACTGGGAATCGGTTCCCACTAAAAATGTTCATTTCCTGTGTAATTTTTTCAACTGGGAACCCGGTTCCTCCCCAGGAGTAATCGGTTCACACTGACTCAGAAATACTCCCTCTCTGGTTTTTGTACCAGGAACCCAGTTCCTCCCACATGGGAACCGGTTCCTGCGACTTGCAGTGGCCAAAAACTGCAGTTTGACAACAACATGTTTTCCCAATACTTTCTCCTCATTCCAACACGAATCAAAGCATCAATTATCACCAAAATCATCAAATAAACACCAACACAATGTCATATAGCATAATTCAATCATTCCCAATAACCCCATAACACACGAATGGTTCAATTTCATACAATTCAACAACATTTGAGATAATCCTACAAACCTAGAAAATTCTAATTTGGGTTTCCTAACATATTCAACTACTCTATTGATTTCTAAAACCCATAAGGCATCATAATTGCGAGAAATCACCCCTTACCTCATGAGAATTCTTCGGATTCTGACACCTTTGACTTTTTCCTCCTTCCTTTTCCTCTTCTCAATTGCACGTAGAATGAAAAACCTTCCAATACTTCTCTTTTCCTTTTTCCTTTTACTCTTATTACTCTAAAATAATAAAAATAAAATAATTAGTGTGAGTAGAGTCTTTTACTCATCACACCCCCCACTTTACACTTCACACCACCAACACTTCCACTTTTATTTTAATTAATTAATTCCAATAATCCAAAAATACCCATAATTAAATTTCTAATTAAATTAATAATTAAAAATTCTAATTATTTAATAATCGAAATATTGGGGTGTCACAACTCTCCCCCACTAAAATAGCTTTCGTCCTCGAAAACATACCTTAGACGAAAAGTTCGGGATAAGAGTCATTCATCTGGCTCTCCAGATCCCAAGTAACATTTCCACCTGTTGGTCCTCCCCAATCTACTTTCACCAGAGCTATCTCTTTACCTCACAACTGTTTCTACTTTCGATCTTCAATTCTCGCAGGCAACGTTTCAACAGTCAAATTATCTCGTACCTGTATATCATCTACCTGAATCTCATGAGACGGATCTGCAATGTACTTCCTCAACTGAGATACATGGAAGACATCATGCAAATTTCCAAACGACGGCGGTAAAGCAATCTGATAAGCAACTTTTCCAACTTTCTTCGTAATCTGGAATGGACAAATAAAGCGCGGAGTTAACTTCTTTGACTTCAAGGCTCAACCAATACCAATAATGAGAGTAACTCGCATAAACACATGATCTCCTTCACTAAACTTGAGATCCTTCTATAATACGATGGGAGAACTGACTTTGGTTTGTTTTGCGTTTGATCGCTAATGTTGCGGATAGCAAGAGTCGCCACCGACTTTTCTTTTATCCAATTAAGGGAAGGTGAAAAGAACAGCAAAAGACCTTCGTTAGATTCTGAATAAGGGAGAAGGTTATGAAAAGGGAAGGTATTAGCACCCTTTTCATCCGTAGGTATCTACGGGCTCTTAGTTTCTTTAGCTCATCTTGAAATTTTCTTTCTGTGTTTGTTTGAAAATGTTTTGAAAACGCATTTCGCTTTGACTTCGTAATGATTCACGCTGAAATGTATACGAAGTGTTCGGAAATGTTTCATTTTTTTTGGAAAAGGAATTTTGTAATAGTGTGAGGTGTGAAAAGATGTTTTGATGGAGCAAGCAACTAAAAGTCTATTACCTACTCATAACGGTCGTTTCCGTGTTATTTTACTTTCCTTTAGAATAGTGCTATCCATACCATTAGTTGGTAGGTAACCCTATTCGTTGGATGTAAAGGGGCGTTTGAAAGGGACATCGGATGGTCATAGAAGGTAACTTGTAGGAGTATCCTAGCACATTCGAAGGGGCGATCATCACTTTTCGTAGGCAACAATCAAGGGACTAGATCAGATATTCGTAGGCAACATCGAGGGTCATCGAGGGACTATGATCTTTAATTCGAAGGGACTATGATGATATGCTTGTAGGCAACTTGTGCTAAGATACCTCTACGTTCGAGGGTCTTGACCATTTGTAAGACAACGAGAGAGAACAACCTAGGGGGTGCATGTGTGAAAGAGTGTGTTGGATTCAGATAATTTATCTTAAAATTTAAAAGTGATCTACGTTTGTTTTTATCTTGCCATACACGCCTAATTTACTAGCAGTTTATATGGTGCGGAAAGTAAATTGCGGAAAGTAAAGTGCGGAAAGTAAATCCTACGCTATTACATGGCTTTGGGGCAGTTACATAATATAGGAGTGCAGAAAGTAAATCCTAATTAAGCTATTACATCCCATGAGCAATTACATAATATTGAAAAATGTGCGAGAAAATAAACCTAACTATTACAACCTGGAAGCAGATACATAATAATCGGAAAAAAGGAAACAAGTTGCAAATATGAGAAAATATGTTAGTGAAAAAGATTTTTGAATTAGGAAAAAGTTTTTAGGGTTAGGAATCCTAACTAGATGAGAAAACATTTTTTTTGGAATTTTTCTAGATTGATTTTAATAAAGAAAAACAATTAAAAGTCAATTTTCTAATTAATTAACAATTAATTAAAATATGCATGCAAAATTAAATAATTTTTTTGCCTAAGCTGGTCGACCTAGCGGGTCTCGTTCATGCGTAGTATTTTTTGAATATGTCTGCGTTCACAGGGTGTGGAAAGTCTTCTCCATCCATGGTGCTAAGTATCATAGCTCCGCCGGAAAATACTGTTTTGACTTCAAATTGTCCCTCATAGGTGGGAGTCCATTTTCCCCTGGGGTCACCTTGTGGAAGGATGATGCACTTGACTACTAGATCACCGACTTGGTACACTCGGTGTTTGATTTTCTTGTTGAATGGTCTGATCATTTGCTTCTGGTAGATCTGTCCATGGCAGATCGATGCGAGCCGTTTTTTGTCGATCAAGTTGATATGGTCGAGGCGAGTCTGAATCCATTCGTCTTTGCCTAGTTCTACATCCTGGAGGACTCTGGTCGAGGGTATCTGAACCTCAATTAGCAAGACTGTTTCCATACCGTATACAAGAGAGAAGGGGGTTGCCCCTGTAGATGTTCGTACTGTAGTGCGATAACCATGGAGAGCAAATGGCAACATCTCGTGCCAATCCTTGTAAGTCACTGTCATCTTCTGTATGATCTTCTTGATATTCTTGTTGGCGGCTTCCACTGCGCCGTTCAATTTGGGCCAATATGGAGAAGAGTTGTGATGCTTGATCTTGAACTGCGTGCAGAGTTTGGTGATCATCTTATTATTGAGGTTGGTACCATTGTTTGTGATAATCCTTTCGGGGATGCTGTACCGACAGATAAGATTATGCTTAATGAATCGAGCCATAACATTCTTGGTAACAGATGCGAACGAGGTTGCTTCTACCCACTTGATGAAATAGTCAATCACCACAAGGATGAAATGGTGTCCGTTGGAGGCAATAGGTTTGATTTCTCCGATCATGTCAATGCCCCACATTGCGAAAGGCCGGGTGTCGGAACATTCGGTGGGAGTACGTGCACTTTGTCTGCATATATCTGGCATTTGTGACAAGACCGAGCATAGCGGTGACAATCAGCTTCCATGGTGGACCAATAGTAACCTGATCTTAGAATCTTCTTAGACATCGTATGTCCACTGGAGTGGGTACCAAATGCGCCTTCGTGTAACTCTTCCATGATTCATTCTGCCGTTTTCTGATCTACACAGCGGAGTAAGCACAAGTCGTGATTGTGCTTGTACAAGATGTCGTTGCTCATAAAGAATTTGGAAGCGAATCTTCTTAAGAACTTCTTATCATTGACAGATGCCCCTGCGGGATATTCCTGAGCCTCCGGATACCTCTTTACTTCGTAGAACCAAGGTTTCTCTTCTGTATCAAGTTCACAACAGTATGTTGGTTCGTCGAACTTTTCGATGATGATTTGGGGAGCCTCGTTGTCCCATCTGACTTTGAACATGGATGACATATTAGCTAACGCGTCTTCCAACTGATTCTCTTCTCGGGGAATATGATTGAAAGTGACCTCTTCGAAGTAGGAGATCATACTCAAAACATGCTCTCGATATGGAATGAGATTCGGATGTTTCGTATTCCACTCGCCTTTAATCTGATTGATCACTAAAGTTGAGTCTCCATACACTTGTAAGAATTTGATTCTTAAGTCAATAGCAGCTTTAATACCCATGATGCACGCGTCGTATTCGGTCATGTTGTTAGTGCAACTGAAACATAATCTGGCAGTGAAAGGCGTGTGTCCGCCGGTAGGGGATGTAATGATGGCGCCAATGCCATTGCCAAGTGAGTTTGAGGCTTCATCAAATACCATGGTCCATCGGGATCCTGGTTCAGGTCCTTCATCTAGTCCTGGTTCTTCGTAATCAGTAACTAGTAAAACGTCTTCATTTGGAAACTCGAACTGCATAGCCGAATAGTCATCTACGGCTTGATGAGCCAAATGATCGGCTACTACACTTCCTTTGATCGCTTTCTAAGTAGTATACTGGATATCATATTCGGTCAAGATCATTTGCCATTTTGCTATTCTTCCGGAGAGAGCAGGCTTCTCAAATATGTATTTTATCGGATCCATCTTGGAGATCAGCAAGGTAGTGTGAGTCAACATATACTGTCTTAGTCGGCGAGCAGCCCAATCCAAAGCGCTGCAAGTTTTCTCGAGCTGTGGGTATCTTGTTTAACAGTCGGTAAAATTTTTGCTAAGGTAGTATATTGCATACTCTTTTCGACCAGACTCGTCATGTTGCCCCAACACACACCCCCATTGAGTTCTCTAACACTTTCAAGTACATGATAAGAGGCCTTTCTTTGGCAGGTGGCATCAGGATAGGAGGATTCTACAAATATTCCTTGATCTTGTCAAAAGATGCTTGGTAATCGTCGTTTCATTCCATAACTTGATCTTTCTTCAGTAACTTGAAGATTGGCTCACAAGTCAGTTAAGTGTGCAATGAATCTGGCGATATAGTTCAATCATCCCAAGAAACCTCTGACTTCTTTCTCGGTACGGGGCGCTGGCATTTCTCGAATAGCTTTAACCTTGGCAGGGTCAACTTCAATACCTTTACCACTGACTATGAAACCTAGGAGCTTACCAGATCTGACTCCGAAGGTGCACTTGTTGGGATTAAGTCTTAGTCTGTACTTCTTCAGTCTATCGAACAGTTTTCGCAAATGATTAAGATGTTCTTCTTCAGTCTGTGATCGAGCTATCATGTCGTCGACGTAGACCACTATCTCGTGATGAATCATGTCATGAAATAAAGCTACCATGGCACGTTGATATGTGGCGCCAGCGTTCTTCAGACCGAACGGCATGACCCTGTAGTAGAACGTGCCCTACTGTGTAACGAAAGTAGTCTTTTCCATGTCTTCAGGAGCCATTTTGATCTGATTGTAACCGGAGAAACCATCCATGAAAGAGAATACCTTATGTTGAGCGGTGTTGTCAACTAGAACATCAATATGAGGGAGTGGAAAATCGTCTTTCGGACTCGCTCTGTTCAGATCTCTGTAGTCTACACACATCCGTACTTTACCATCCTTCTTGGGTACGAGTACCACATTTGCAACCCACTGTGGGTAAGAAGTAATGGCTAGGAAACCGACATTGAACTGCTTCATGACATCTCAGGACGCATACGACGAACCTTCTGCATTACTGGGAGAAAACCTTCTTTCGTCGGTAATCGGTGCACCACAATGTCAATGTCTAGACCTGGCATGTCTTCGTATGACCAAGCAAAAACCTCGATATAGTCTCGTAGAATCTAGACCAATCTCTCTTTGGTACTGCTCTCAAGACCTGCTCCTATCTTGATTTCTTTTCTATCTTCGTCAGTACCTAAATTCACAACCTCGACTGGATCTTCGTGTGGTTGTATAACCTGTTCTTCTTGCTGTAGCAGTCTAACAAGTTCTCCTGGCACTTCACAATCTTCCTCACCTTCATCATCGGCTTGGTAGATCGGATTATCGAAGTCATATTTAGCAATAGCAAAGTTGTTATCAATGAGATTCAGAGTGAATCTGCAGTGTACCATGTGGGTGTGTGTAAGAACACATAGCTTTTGAAGGGGTAACGAAGCAAAAGAAAGGAAAGGAAATAATATTTAAATGCAAAAGTCCAATGATTTTATTGAATGAAAATATGCAAATGACAAATAATAACCCTCACAAACGAGCCGTGATGCCCCAGGCAAGGCACTAGGCTTTTAAGTTTTATTGTTCAAAGCGTAGAAAACGAAAAGCATAATAGAAAACAAAAAGCAATTACTCCTGTCTAAAGGAGATTGGTATGACTTCTTCGGTCTTCCAATTGTTGAGTCCTTCGACTTCTATAGCATGGACTCCATTTTTGCTGATGTGGTAGGGAAGTTTGCCGGCACGTTCACGGCGTATCATCTTCTATCCTTTGATGGTGAAGCCTAAACCAGTTTTGTCAGATTTGAAAGGAGGATCAGGGAGCTGACCCCAAACAGTACGACTTCCTTCTTTAACTGCAGCTTGAGCATCCTTCAGTAAGGCCATTCTTGGTGGAACTTTAGCAGCTTCAAGAGTGACAGGAGAGTCAACAGGCATGACTCGTGGAACTATTTCGAAAGCTTGACAGGGAGTTTCGAAGAATTCAACTTCCATTTCGAGGTATCGGAATGATCGCAGATGGCTTACCATGTATTCTTCCTCACCGCATACTGTAACAATCTTCCCCTTCACTGGGTACTTCAGCTTCTGATGCAAGGTAGAGGTAACAGCGTCTGCCCCATGTATCCAAGGGCGTCCAAGTAGGCAAGAGTAAGCTAGACGGGTATCCATGACGAAGAAAGTAGAATCAAAAGTCTGGACACCGACTTTAACTGGCAGAATGAGCTCTCCAAGTATTGTTCATTCAGAACCATCAAAAGCTCTTACAATTATATCGCTGGAATTCAAGACCAATCCTTCAACATCAAGTTGGTCGAAAGCACTTTTCGGTAGGATATTCAGAGCAGAATCGGTATCTACCAAAACATGAGACAATGTAATGCCCTTGCATTCAATGGAGATGTGAAAGGCTTTGTTGTGTTTCTTTCTGACAGGAGTCAAATCAGCATCAGAGAAACCTAACCCATTGTTGACAGTCGGGCTAGCAATGCAACCTTCAAATTGATCAGCATTAGTGTCTTGCGGTATGTGAGAATTCTTTAGAAATTTTACCAAGGCTTTAGCCTGAGCCTCAGAGCACAGTAGCAGGGCTAACATGGATATCTTGGACGGAGTTTGTCCCAACTCTTCCACAACATTGTAGTCACTCTTCTTGATGATCATCAGAATTTCCTCCATTTCTTGCTTGGAGGTGTCTTTAGCAACTTCCTTTGGTACTTCCGTCTGAGCAGGATGAGTTATCGGTTCTTTCCCTCGCGCTTCAGGAACTGGTTCAATAGCTGGAGTCGCAGTGTCTTTCGGTGGAGAGATCTCTAGAGAGAACACTCTTCTGGTTCTGGTTACTTTGCTTGATCCGGTGATGTTGTCGATGTCAGGATCAGAAGCTTCAATTGTAATGTCCTCGATGGTTAACGGGTCTTACTTGACGCCATGATAGTAAACTTCGGCTCCATAATTCTACGGTATAGCTTTGTCAGAGGAATATGGAATTGGTCTGGGAGAAGTAATGATGAGAGGTGCCACTCTAGGCGCAGGATCAGCAGAAGAGATCCTTATTGTGTTTACATCAGCATAGTCTTCTGGGAAATCGTCTCCCCATCCGGTTGTCTTGACATCTTCAATAGGAATCTTGTAGCTTTCAGGAGCGGTATACTTCACCATGAAATCGAACTTTCCAATTGGTTGTCCCAAGGTATCCCAGACTTTTGGTAAGGCTTCGTCTACATCTTCGATCTTCAATTTCTTAGAAATGTCCTTGCACAAATTATCCACAGGTGAAGGTTTCAGAAATAACACTTCTCGGTTTCCCATCATGCGTTGAATACGCCTTCTCAACCAAGCACATCCGTCAGATGCGGATGGACACCAACAGCAATCATCCGGGCATCCTGGAAAGACACCGGCTTGCAGCAGATTTTTCTTAACAGTCATCAGAGGAATAGTCAGGTTGTTCACATCATAAATATAAGAGTATTTGTTAATAGCATTGGAGCTTTTTCCGTGGTTAGGCATTGGTGCATTGATCATATTCGGAGTTTCGATAGGAGGGTCCAACTCAATTTCTTTAGCTTCAATCATGTCTTGGATCTCGTTCTTCAGAGCCCAACAGTTGTCGGTGTCGTGCCCTGGGCTGTTGGAGTGGTATGCACACTTTGCATTAGGATTGTACTTTGGAGAGGAAGTGTTGACATGCTGAGGAGGATCCCTCAGAGTAATCGGCTTTTCTTTCAACATATGTTGCAATTCTTGCGACAATGGCATGTTGATTTTCGTAAACTGTCTTCGTGGCGCATTCTGGCTACGCACGTTGTCTCGTTGAGGTTATGATGGTGTAGGATTGAAGATCACTACTGCCCCCACAGATTGAGTACGATCAATTTTGACATGACTTTTCTGACCATATACAGCATTGGCTTCTTTCTTACCACCAAAAGATCTCTTCGCAGCATTTGAGGATGACTCTACCTGAATCTTTCCACTCTTGATTCCAGCTTCGATGCGTTCTCCTGTCAATATCACCTCAGTGAATCCGACTGAAGAGTTTCCAATCAGATGATTGAAGAATGGGCCTGTCAGTGTTCCTATAAACATATCAACCAACTCCCTATTGGACAAGGGTGGTTGAACTCTTCCTGTTAGATCTCTCCATTTCTGAGCATATTCTTTGAACTTCTCGTCACGACCCATAGACATGCTTTGTAGTTGTATGTGGGTGGGTGCTAATTCAGCATTGTACTGGTACTTGTAGAAAGCATCTGCTAAGTCATTCCAAGTATGGATGTGGGTACTCTCTAGCTGATAATACCACTCCAACTAAGTTCCGGATAAACTCTCTTGAAAGTAATGAATCCATAGCTTCCTATCTTCAGTATGGGGATGGATCTTCTGAACATAGGACTTCAAATGCAGCTTTAGACAAGAGATGCCATCATACTTGGTAAAAGTAGGAACCTTGAACTTGCGGGGAATTACCACACCAGGAACAAGACTCAGGTCATCAAAGTTCAGCCCGAACATTTTCAGATTTTCCACAGTATTCAGACGGTCTTCAAGTTGCTTGTATCTGTCATCATCAAGAGGATATTGCTCACTCATGTAGTCTTCTTCTCTATTTTCATACCCATGATGGCTTCCTTCACTATTCTTGACACTTCCATCAGTTTCACCGCTCTTGTCTGAGATTTCAATCTAGCTGACCATCCTAGCTACGCCCTTGTGACGTCTTCCCATGTTGAGGACACCGATGGTCTTCTTCTTTCTAGTGATGAGCTTCTTTAGGTCCTTCTGGCCTTGGACCAAGCTGGTGAACATTTCTTGGAATTGAGCATTCTGAGCCTGGAGATCTTTGACAGTCTGTTCAAGAGCCATTTCTGCTGAAATAAACAGCGAGAGAATAAGAAAATCGGTCTTCAATGTACCTGTTATGAAATGTCATCCCATGATATGCGATGTTTATGCAATGCAATGCAATGTTTTTAAGGACCTTAGGAATTTAAATTTGTTAAACCAACATGAACAAACTTTTATTAGTTTCTCTTTTTCTTTTTCTTTTTAAGTACAGAAGATAGTTTGGAAAAATGAAAAACAAAGTCCTAAAGCTCTAAGTTTCCCATGGACGCTTCCTCTTGGTGTTGAAGTAGGTGTTGATGTTCCGCTCCTCGTGAAGTAGCTTTGTCAACTCTAGTACCTTCTTCTCGCTTGCATAGCACTGAGCTTCGAACGTATCCCTTTCTTCTTTAAGCTGAATCCAGGATCTCTTCAGGTCTTCAAGATCGGTAGGCATGTCGGGATGGAGAACGGTATAGGGTTCGTCACCTATAGCAACAGGTTCTATAATCACCAGTAGAACAGCTGTAAACGGCATCATGAGGTTTTGAGCTCGAGCTCGCACCCATTTGAGGTAAGGCTCCTAAAGAATAGAATTTTTGTGCCCCAAGGTCTTGGTATTGGTCTTCTTTACAATGCCCCAAGCGTGCACAAATCTTCGACGGTAGCTCTGGAGATAGTGGTTGTAGTCGAACACAATGTCTTGGAGAGGCATATCATGAGGACCATCTCTTTGAGCATAACCAAACTGACGTAGAGCTAGAGAAGGGTTATAAGTGATACCTCCTCTTATGCCAAGGAGTGGTACGTTAGGGAATTCCCCACAATGCTCAATGAAGTTGAAGTCCTTTAGAGAAAAGACACCAACGCATATCTGAATGAGAGAGTGACATCAGTCTTTGAGACCACTTCGATCTTTGCTCGTTCTTGATTACTGATTGAGGAAGGTGCGAAATAAACCACCTGGAAAGTAACGGTATGCAACACATGAGAGTTCCTTGTCGTTTGATGGTACGAGTGTGGAGAGAATGCAGAATATCCCCAAGCAACGTAGGCACATGATTACGAGCAAGGAATATCTTGATGGCGTTCACGTCTATGAACTGATCGGGATTAGGAAATAGCACCAAGCCATAGATTAGCAAGGCCAAGATGTCTTCGAATGCATGGAAACTCATAGGCTTGAGGAATTCTCGAGCTTTCTTTATCAGAAACTTAGCAAGCAAACCCTTAACTCCGCTTCTTGTTTCCCAATTGGCTTCAATGTCTGACCGTTTTAGATGTAATGCTGATGCGATGTCTTCGTACTTCGGAGCTTTTTCTGAACCGGTGAATGGCATCTGATCAAGGATAGGTATCCCTAGTAGCTTAGAGAACTCTTCCAAGGTAGGAACCAACTGATAATCTAGGAATGTAAAGCAATGGTATTTTGGATCGAAGAACTGGAATAAGACGTGCATCATATCTTCTTCAAAGTCGGAGATAACAAAGTCAAGAAGATAACCATGCCTTTTGATGAACTGAGCATGATCGGGAATTTCTGAAACCAATTCTTTGAGTTGAGAAGGTACACCCATGAAGTTGATTCGGATAGTCTTTCTGGAAGCCATAATCCTACAAAACAGAGCAAAGATAAATCCCTAGGTCCTTGAAATGGTTAGAAATGATGATGCAATGTTATGATGTCATGATGTCATGTTTAAGCAGATAACAAGCACAAGAAATTCACACAATAGTCCTAGGTTTAAGGCTTGCATTAGGTATAGGTGTCTACCCTACCAGAATTTGAGTGGGTTCATCCTGTCCTATGATAGTAACCGGGTTCTAGGAATCTCATATCATTGATCTTTCTCGTAGGCTTTATTTCAATACGACTACCAAGTGGTCGACCAAAACATCCTGAAAGTTGGATCTTAATGAGCGTAGCATCGAGTATCAACCAACCTCGGTCTACACCAAAGCCGACCATCTCACTACCTTCTAATGGCCAAGATGGGTCAATTAGAGTTCTAGAAGTTGAGTTAGTGCTGATGACACCACGCAGAAGCCAAATAATTTCCTCAACTAGGCAGGAGGAGCATCGAGACATCCAAAGTGTCACACTAACGTAGCCATCATGTTGACCGTTTTGGTATACGCCTAACGGTCGCGACGATTTATTGCTACTTACCTAAGGAAACCTGGATCTGGGTGTAGGATCCCCCACAAGTATAATGCCCAAGAAAACCCTTAAAGTAAAGCATACAAGTTAAACAGAAAGCGATAAAGATGATCTAAGAATCCCTAAGTTATTCTCTCTTTAGGGTGTCTCCCCGGCAGAGTCTCCAGTTCTGTAATACGGTGGGAGAACTGACTTTGGTTTTTTTTGCGTTTGATCGCAAATGTTGCGGATAGCAAGAGTCGCCACCGACTTTTCTTTTATCCAATTAAGGGAAGGTGAATAGAACAGGAAAAGACTTTCGTTAGATTCTGAGTAAGGGAGAAGGTTATGAAAAGGGAAGGTATTAGCACTCTTTCCATCCGTAGTTATCTACGGGCTCTTAGTTGCTTTAGCTCATCTTGAAATTTTCTTTCTGTGTTTGTTTGAAAATGTTTTAAAAAGGCATTTCGCTTTGACTTCGTAATGATTCACGCTGGAATGTATACGAAGTGTTCAGAAATGTTTCGTTGTTTTTTTGGAAAAGGAATTTTGTAATAGTGTGAGGTGTGAAAAGATGTTTTGATGGAGCAAGCAACTAAAAGTCTATTACCTACTTAGAACAGTCATTTCCGTGTTACTTTACTTTCATTTAGAATAATGTTATCCATACCATTAGTTGGTAGGTAACCCTATTCGTTGGATGTAAAGGACGTTCGAAAGGGACATCAGATGGTCATAGAAGGCAACTTGTAGGAGTATCCTAGCACATTCAAAGGGGTGATCATCACTTTTCGTAGGCAACAATCGAGGGACTAGATTAGATATTCGTAGGAAACATCGAGGGTCATCGAGGGACTATGATCTTTAATTCGAAGGGACTATGATGATATGCTTGTAGGCAACTTGTGCTAAGATACCTCTATGTTCGAGGGTCTTGACCATTTGTAAGGCAACGAGAGAGAACAACCTAGGGGTGCATGTGTGAAAGAGTGTGTTGGATTCAGATAATTTATCTTGAAATTTAGAAGTGATCTACGTTTGTTTTTATCTTGCCATACACGCCTAATTTACTAGAAGTTTATATGGTGCGGAAAGTAAAGTGCTGAAAGTAAATCCTACGCTATTACATGGCTTTGGGGTAGTTACATAATATAGGAGTGCAGAAAGTAAATCCTAATTAAGCTATTACATCCAATGAGCAGTTACATAATATTGAAAAATGTGCGAGAAAATAAACCTAACTATTACAACCTGGAAGCAGATACATAATAATCGGAAAAAAGGAAACGAGTTGCAAATATGAGAAAATATGTTAGTGAAAAAGATTTTTGAATTAGGAAAAAGTTTTTAGGGTTAGTAATCCTAACTAGATGAGAAAACATTTTTTTTGGAATTTTTCTGGATTGATTTTAATAAAGAAAAACAATTAAAAGTCAATTTTCTGACTAATTAACAATTGATTAAAATATGCATGCAAAATATAATTTTTTTCATGTCATAAATTAAATAAGTATTTTTCTACCTAAATGCAAAAAGAAATAATTTTTTGTGGTTTTTTAATGGGTTAGAAACTTATTTGAAAAGAAATTAAATCAAATGGAAAATATGGAGAAAAAAAATAAGGAAAAAGGGGTTAGAGTGCTTCTGGAGGAAGCCATCCGAGAAGCTGGAGCTTCTGGAAAGCCTCTTGCTGGACGTGCCCAGAAGTAGGCACTTCTGAAGGATTTCTGCGCTGGAGGTGCCCAGAAGTAGGACTTTCTGGGGCTTTCTGCTGAAGACAACCCAAAAGCTGGAGCTTCTGGGGCGTGGCGTGTGATAACGGGGTTCAGAAGCTGGAGCTTCTGGACGTTGTGGCTTCTGGAAAGCTGAAATACAAAAAATGTTAAGACTTCTGTGAAAAGACAAGGTTCGAACCCGTGTCTTTCTGGACCAACGTGCGCTGCCTTGCCATCTGAGCTGGGTGGATTATCTGTTAATAATATGAAACAAAAAGAATACATAGGAGATTGATTTTTGGGAATCAATCAATCAGAAACACGCGCGCAAGAGGTCGTCTTCCTCATTTAAATTTTCAAACCTATAGCCACGATTTTTGCTTTTGTAGCTATAGGACCTACAAATTTCAAATCTGAAAAAATATGCAATATAAATATGTTAGGAAGGCATGAATCGACTCGATTTGGTCTCCTGAACACGATGGTGCCCATGGTTTGGTCCGATTTTGGCATAATTTGAAGGATCCCAATTTGAAGCTCAGAAAACCTAACAATGGCATATCACGATTCCTGCATCTAAAACTCAATTGAACGATTCAAATAGCATCGAAATATCATTCTAAACACAGATATGCAATCGAATCATGTTAATAATGCATGTAAGTATAAAATCGATTTTAAGAGAAAAGTGTGAAAACCGTGAGTTTGATTTTGTGTTTCTGCACATTTTGCTTGCTTGTGAGTATCTGGAAACGATCAGAGGACCTCCAGGAATTGATTGCAAGGCTTGGAATGGCTTGAATTGGAGCAAAACTACAACTGCTAGTAGCTTGTAATGCACGGTTTTTTGATGCTTGAGTTAGGGTTCTTGAGGCCAGAAAATCGTCCCTTGTGCATGTAGGAACATTTTCTATTTATATTGTAAGGAATTAGGTCAAGAATTGTAGGAAAATACCATGTCATTCAATGAAAAGAGATTTGATTTGGAATCAAACCAAATATTTCTTCTTCTGAGCCAATTTCAATCAAATCACTTGCCAATCATGATTATTTCGGAATAATTAGATTAAATGGCTTTCTTGGACCTCAAGGATGAGAGAAAATTGATCTTGCAATTAATTTTTGATTTTATATCTTTTATTTTAATTAAATTGGTTTTAAATGATTAAAAATCCAAAATAAATAAAAAAATAAAAGATAAATTTGTGGCCTTGGGCTTGGAGGTTCCAATTCAGCTAAGGAACATGTTTGAATCAAGAAAAGTTAGGCCCATTTGGAATTTTTTTGATTTTCTCAAGTATTTCTCTTTGTGCACCTCATCAAAAATGCTTAACTTGCACAAGGTGTATCTTGCTCAATTTTAACATTTTTGGGTGTTCTTGAACTTTTTAGAAAGCTCAATATGTCCTCTAAACATCCCTTTTGGTTTCATATTCATTGAAGTTTTCATGCTCATGAACACTTCTTTACAAAAAGTTGACTTTTTGTTGACTTTTAAAAGTACTTGTAATATTTTGATCTATAACTTCCAAATGAAGCATTTTCTGCCCAAGCTTGTGAGACATGAAGTTGTAGAGAATTGAATTCTCTTCAAAATGAGTTGTGGTGGAAAAATTTCTGATAAAATATGTGAAAGTAATGCCTCGTCAAAGTTCTGTTGACTTTTCTCTAAGAAAGCCTAATTTAGAAGCTTTGACTTTTGATCAAATCTTGACTTTTCTTGAGGAATCATGATCAACCCTTGATCAAATGATGAATATTACTTCAAAATGTTGGTGTTGACCAAAAATTTTGAAGTTTGACTGTATGTTGACCACAGTTGACTTTTTGTCCAATGCAACTAGTTTTCAAGCATCTGAGCAATTGTCTGAGCAAACTTGACTTGTAAGGCTTGAAACTTGACATGGAGATTCTTTGAAGCATATAATGAGGCATGATGATCACTTGAAATGTTGGATGTCCATCTTGACTTGACAATGGCAATTCCCTAGTTTGGATTGATTGCTTAGGAGAGGGTTTATCTGGTCAACCCTTGTGAAATCCTTGAGTATGACATGTGAAATGTCTTGAGAAGTGGGAGGGCAAATTTTGGGGTATAACACCTTCCTCCTCTTATCATGATAACTCTTCTGATGACTCTGAGAAGCTCTCATCTTCTCCTGAATCATCTTAATCTTTTCTGAAGTATGTTGGATAATTTCCGGTCCAATCACAGTCCTTTCTCCAGATTCGTACCAACACAATGGTGTCCAACACCTCCTACCATACAATGCCTCAAACGGAGCCGTACCAATACTCGAATGAAAACTATTGTTGTAGGTAAACTCAATCAATGGTAAGTAACTATCCCAAGCTCCACCTTTTTCCAGCACACAAGCTCACAACAAATCCTCTAACGACTGAATCATTATCTCCATCTGACCATCTGTCTGCGGATGATAAGCAGAAATTAACCGCAACTTAGTACCCAAAGCTTCTTGAAACCCTGTCCAGAACTTTGACGTAAACCTCAGATATCTATCTGACACAATACTAGAAGGAATACCGTGCAAACTCACGACCTTCTCGACATACAACTGAGCCAACTTCTCCATCGGATAATCCATTCTTATCAAAATAAAATGAGCAGACTTTGTCAACCGATCTACAATAACCCAGATAGAGTCACAGTTCTTCGCTGTCCTCGGCAGTCCAGACACAAAATCCATTGAAATTCCATCCCATTTCCAATCCGAAACAAACAACGGTTCCATCAACCCCGACGATTTCTGATGTTCAATCTTCGACTTCTGACAAATCAGACAAGCATAGACGAACTCAGCAATTTCCTTTTTCATTCCAGGCCACCAAATTTTTTTTTTCAAATCATGATACATCTTAGTAGCACCGGAGTGAATACTCAATCCACTACGATGTCCTTCTTCCAAAATACTCTTCTTAATCTCTGCAATATTCAGAACACAAATATCATAACACCATTCTCGTTAATTTGGAATTCACCTCCTTGACCTTGGTTGATCAATGTCAGTTTATCAACTAAACCGACGTCAGATTTCTGTCCAGTTCGAATCTCCTCCAGGATACCACTAGTCAACTTCAATATACCCAACTTAACACTATCAGAAGTAGTCTCACATACCAAACTCAAGTCTCTGAATTGCTCAACTAAATCTAATTCACGCACCATCAACAAAGACATATGCAAGGACTTCCTACTCAAGGCATCTGCAACAACATTTGTGTTACCAGGATGGTAATTCAAACTGAAGTCGTAATCTTTTAGAAATTCTATCCAACTTCTCTGCCTCATGTTTAGCTCTTTCTGATCGAAAAGATACTTCAGACTCTTATGGTCGCTGAATACCTCAAATCGAGATCCATACAAATAATGCCTCCATAATTTCAAAACAAATACCACAGCTACCAGCTCTAAATCATGAGTCAGATAATTCCTTTCATGAATCTTCAACTGTCTCGAAGCATAAGCCACTACCTGCTTATCCTGCATCAAAACACCACCTAAACCCATCAATGAAGCATCACAGTACACAACAAAAGATTATGTCGGATTCGGAAAAATCAAAATCGGAGCACTAGTCAACCTCCTCTTCAGCTCTTGGAAACCTTTCTCACATTCAGAATCCCAAACAAACATTTGCCCCTTTCTTGTCAATTTAGTTAACGGCAAAGCTAACTTTGAAAATCCTT
The DNA here is from genome assembly GCA_021764765.1 of Vicia sativa. Taxonomy (NCBI): domain Eukaryota; kingdom Viridiplantae; phylum Streptophyta; class Magnoliopsida; order Fabales; family Fabaceae; genus Vicia; species Vicia sativa. The sequence goes on from CM038793.1 coordinate 252,983,729, forward strand.
CAATGAACTTTCTGTAGTAACCCGCAAGACCAAGAAAACTACGGATTTTTGAAGCATTTTTTGGCGCTTCCCACTGAGATACCGCTTCTACATTCATAGGATCAACAACGATGCCATTCTTGGAAATCACATGGCCAATAAAACTCACTTCACTCAACCAGAATTCACACTTGGACAACTTCGCATAAAGCTTCTTTTCTTTCAACAATTCCAACACAGTCCTAAGATGTTCTGCATGCTCTTCATCATTCTTCGAATAGATCAGAATGTCATCAATAAAGACTACCACAAACTTATCAAGATACGGATGAAATATCCTGTTCATATACTCCATGAAAACACCAGGTGCATTAGTAACTCCAAACGGCATAACAAAATACTCATAATAGCCATACCTCGTTCTAAATGCAGTTTTATGAATATCTTCTATCTTCACACGAATCTGATGATATCCAGACCTCAAATCAATCTTGTTGAATACACAAGCCCCAACCAGTTGATCCATCAAGTCATCAATCTTCGACAATGGATACCGATTCTTGATTGTAACCTTGTTCAACTGCCTGTAATCAACACACAGTCTCATCGAACCCTCTTTCTTCTTAACCAACAACACAGGAGCACCCCACGGCGAAACACTCGAACGAATGAACTTCTTCTCAAGTAACTCTTCTAACTGCTTCTTCAATTCAGATAATTCAGATTCCGACATGCGATAAGGCGCCATCGAAACCGGACTAGTTCCAGGAATCAAATCTATGGCAAATTCCACTTCCCTCTCAGGTGGCAATTCACTAACATCTTCCAGAAATACTTCTGTAAATTCATTCACCACTGGAAATTCATTACTCTTAGCTTTTCCTTTCGCTTTCGTCGAAGAATACAACGTAAACACCACAACACCGTCATTAACGACTAAATTCATCTGCTTAACCGACATAATCACATCTTCAACACTGACAACTTCAGGAAAACTAACCGTCTTTTCAAAACAGTTGATATGAACCTGGTTGAATTCTAACCAGTTCATTCCAAGGATGATATCAAGTTGTTCTAAAGGTAGGCACACTAAATCCATACCGAAACCTCTACCAAAAATCACAATAGGACAATTTCTACAAACAAATGAAGTAGTCACTGAACCCAACGCAGGAGTGTCAATAACCATACTTCCATCCATATTAGAGATATCCAATTTCAATCTTTTAGCATAATCCAAAGCAATAAAAGAATGAGTCGCTCCAGTATCAATAATCGTAATCAAAGGTATGCCATTAATAAAACATGTACCTTTAATCAATCGATCATCTGGCTTAGTCTCTGATCTAGACAAAGCGAACACTTTACCACCAGACTGCTCCTTCTTGGGTTTAGTACACTGCAGACGAGTATGACCCTCTTCACCACAGTTATAACAAATTACCTTCCTTGCTCTGCAATCATTAGCTACATGACCAGGTTTCCCACAATTGTAACACTTCTTCGCGTCATTCTTGCATTTATGAGTTCGATGTCCCATTTCACCACACCTATAGCACTTAATAGGAGCATTAGAATCTCCCCCACTAGGCTTCTTCCAACCACCGGATCTCTGATTATTCCTGTCATAAGGTTTTCCACGATCCATCTGTTGCTTCCCTTTTCGATCAACATACCCTCGAGAATTCGTTCGAGTACTAGCAAGTTCCTCTTCTAGAATCCTATTGCAATCCACCAAATCAGAAAACCTGCGAATATGCTTATACCTGATACCCTGCTTAATCTTATCACGGAGACCATTCTCAAACTTGATACATTTAGAAAATTCTCCATCTGCATCATTGTTGTAGTGAGCATAGTACTTAGCCAACTCAGTGAATTTGGAAGCGTACTCACTCATTGTCTTGTTTCCTTGCTTGAGCTCTAGGAACTCGATCTCTTTCTTTCCCCAAATGTCTTCAGGAAAATACCTCCTCAAAAAAGCTCTTCTGAATATAGCCCAAGTCAGTGCAACACCATCTTGCTCCATCTCAGTCCTGATAGCAATACGTTTTCCTGTCAATATCAGTTCGGAGAATCCGGCTGATGAATTTCCAATCAGATGATAGAAGAATGGGCTTGTCAGTGTTCCCATGAACATGTAAAACAGTTCCCTATTAGACAAGGTGGTTGGACTCTGCTTGCTAGATCTCTCTATTTCTGAGCGTACTCTTTGAACTTCTCATCACGGCCCATAGACATATTCTGTAGTTGCATGTGGGTTGGCACCAATTCAGCATTGTACTGGTATTTTTTTTGTAAAAAGCATCTTCCAAATCATTCCAGGTATGAATGTGAGTATTCTCTAGCTGATGGTACCATTCTAACTGTGCTTCGGACATACTTTCTGGAAAGAAATGCATCCACAATTTCTTGTCAGCAGTGTGTGGTTGAATCTTCTGAACATAGGACTTCAGATGAAGTTTCGGATAGGAAATGCCATCATACTTAGTAAAGGTAGGGACCTAGAACTTTCGGCGAATGACCACTCCAGGAACCAGGCTTAAATCATCAAAGTTCAATCCTGACATTTTCATATTTTCCACAACATTCAGACGGTCTTCGAGTTGCTTATAATTCTCGTTGTCATGAGGATATTGCTCGCTCATATGGTCTTCCTCCTCTTCTTCTTTAGACCCATTATGGCTTCCTTCATTGACCTTGACACTCCCTTCAGTTTCTCCGTTCTTCTCTAAGAACTCAAGCTGTCTGACTACCTTGACTGGACCTCTAAACCTTTTCCCCATGTTGAGAATACCAACGATCTTCTTCTTTTTCTTCTTGATGATGAGCTCTTTCAGATCTTTCTGTCCTTGGGCCAAGTTGGTAAACATTTCTTAGAACTGAGCGTTTTGAGCCAGGAGATCTTTGACAGTTTGTTTGAGAGCCATTTTTGCTGAAATAAACAGCGACAAAATGAGAAAACCGGTCTACAGGGTACCTGTTATGAAATGATATGCTATGATATTCAATGTTATGCAATGAATGTTTTCAAGGACCTTATGAATTTAAATTTGATAAACAAGCAAGAACAAACTTTTTAGTAGTTTGGTTAGTAAATTTCTTCTTTAAGTTGAATCTAGGATCTCTTTAATTCTTCAAAATCGGTAGGCATATCTGGATGGAAAACGGTATAAGACTCATCACCTTCGACAACAGGTTCCATAATTATTGGTAGAATAGTAGCATATGCCATCATGAGATTTTGAGCACGAGCCCGCACCCATTTGAGGTAAGGTTCCCAGGGAATGGAGTTTTTATGCCCCAAGGTCTTGGTATCAGTTTTCTTCACCATGCCTCAAGCGTGTACAAATCTTCGGCGATAACCATGGAGATCGTTGTCGTAGTCAAACATAATGCCTTTGATAAGTATATCACGAGGACCATATCTTCGAGCATAACCAAACTTTCGTAGCGCTAGAGAAGGGTTGTAAGTGATACCTCTCCTTATGCCAAGAAGCGGCACATTGGGGAATTCCCCACAATGCTCAATGAAAGTGAAGTCTTTTTTAGAGTAGAGACACCAACGAATATCTGTATGAGAGAGTGACATCAATCTTTGAGCCCATTTCAATATTTTTTCATTCTTCATCACTGATCGAGTAAAGTGTGAAATAAACCACCTGGATAATAACGGTATGCAACACATGAGAGTTCCTTGTCTTTTCATAGTACAAGTGTAAAGAGAATGCAGAATATCTCCGAGAAAGGTAGGTATAGGATTATGAGTGAGGAAAATCTTGATGGCATTCACGTCTATAAACTGATCCTGATTAGGAAATAGAACCAAACCATAGATTATCAAGGCTAAAATATCTTCGAAAGCGTGGAAACTCATAGTGTTTAAGAATTCTTGATCCTTCTTTATCAGAAACTTAGCAAGCAAACCCTTAACTCCATTTCTCGTTTCCCAATTAGCTTCAATGTCTGACCGCTTTAGATGTAACCTGATGTGATGTCTTCAACCTTCGGAGCCTTTTCTAAATTTGTGAATGGTATTTGATCAAGGATAGGTATCCCAAGTAGCTTAGAGAACTCTTCTATTGTAGGTACCAACTGATAATCTGGGAAGGTAAAGCAGTGATGCTTCGTACCAAAGAACTGGAATACGAAGCTCGTCATATCTTCTTCAAAACCGGAGGTAACCAAGTCGAGTAGATAACCATGCCTTTTGATGAACTGAGAGTGATCGGGAACTTTTGAGACTAACTCCTTGAGTTGAGAAGGTATACCCATAAAGTTGATTCAGATAGTATTCCTGGAAGCCATAACCCTACAACAAAGAGCAAAGATAAATCCCTAGGTCCTTGAAATAGTTATAAATGTTATGATTTTATGATGTTATGATGTTATGATGTTATGATGTCATGTTTAAATAGCAAGCACAAGAAATTCACACAACAACACTAGGTTCAAATCTTGCATGTGGTATAGGTGTCTACCCTACCGGAGTTTAAGTTGTTTCAACTTGTCCTGCAATAGTAACCGGGTTCTAGGAATCTCATATCATAGATCTTTCTCCCAGGCTTTATTTCATTACGACTAACAAATGGTCGACCGAAACATCCCGAAAGTCGAATCTAAATGAGCATAGCATCGAGTATCAACCAACCTCAGTCTACACCAAAGTCGGCTATCTCACTACCTTCTAATGGCTAAGATGGGTCAATTAGGGTTCTAATAGTATAGTTAGTGCTTGATGACACCACACAGATGCCAAATATTTCCTCAACTAAACATGAGGAACATCGGGACATCCAAAGTGTCGCACTAACCATAGCCATCATTTTAACCATTTTTGGGTGTAGGATCCCCCACAGATATAATACCCAAACAACCCTTAAAAGTAAAGCATACAAAGCAAACAGAAAGCGATAAAAATTTATCTATAGCCCTAAGGTAACCTCTCTTTGGGTGTTCCCCAGTAGAGTCGCCAGTTTTGTAACACGGTGGGAGAACTGACTTGTTTGTTTTGCGTTTTATCGCAAACATTGCAGATAGCAAGAGTCGCCACCGGCTTTTCTTTTATCCAATAAAGGAAAGGTGAAAATAACAGGAAAGACCTTTGATAGATTCTGAGTACGGGAGGTAATCATGAAAAGGGAATGTAGTAGCACCCTTTCCATCCATAGTTATCTACAGGCTCTTAATTTCTTTAGCTCACCTTTTTTTTTGAAAACTCACTTTGTGTGTGTGTGTGTGTGCGATTTAAAAAGTATTTTGCTTTGACTTCGTAAAGATTCTTGTATCAGTCCTCAAGAATGTATACGAAGTGTTTGAAAATATTTCGAAAGTTTAACTTTATAATGATTCTTGTATGAATGTATACAAAGTGTTTTTGAAAGTAATTTTGAAATGAGTGTGAGGTGTGAAAAGTATTTGTTTGATTGGAGCAAGCAATTAAGAGTCTTATTACCTACTCAGAAAGGGTCGTTCTTGTTATTTTCCTTCTCCTTTAGGACAACATTATCCATACCATTAGTTGGTAGGTAACTCTATCCGTTGGATATGAAGGAACATGCGTATGGTCATCGTATGGTCATTGAAGGCAACATTGTAAGGACACCTTAGCAAATTCGTAGGGACGATCATCACTTATTCGTAGGCAACAACCGAGGGACAAGATCATATATTCGTAGGCAACATCGAGGGTCATCGAGGGACTATGATCTTTGTGATGATTTTGAATCGAGGGTCTTTTGATAATGGTACCCCTACGTTTGAGGGACATGACCATTGTTTATTCGTAAGGCAACAAGAGAAATTACCCTAGAGGGTGCAAGTGTGAAAAGTATGTTCAATTCGGATATGTTATCTTTGAATTTAGAGTTATCTAACGATTGATTTTAGTCTTGCCATACAATCCTATTAGCCATACATTTAAGCAGTTTATATGCAGTTATAGAGTGCGGAAAATAAAAGCGGAAAACTAAAGCCCTACACTATTACATGGCTTTGGGGCAGTTACAAAATAGGAGGTGCGAAAAGTAAATGCGAAAAATAAATCCTAGTTTAAGCTATTACATCCTGTGAGCAGATACATAATATTGGAAAATGCGAGAAAATAAACCCTAGATATTACAACTTGAAAGCAGTTACAATAATCAGAAAAAATACCGCGAGAAGGATTAAATCGAAATGAGAAAATAATGTTAGAAAAATGATTTTTGATATTAGTAGAAAAAGTTTTAAAATTAGTAAAAACAAGTTTTTAAGTTAATGGAAACGCTAATTACTAGAAAAAAAATATTTTTTGCATTTTGTGAGTTAATTTTAATTAAAAAAAATTAATTTTTAATTTATGGTTAATTAAACAACTAATTAAAATAAAAGAAATTTTTGGTGTCAAAATTTAAATTAGGGTTTTTAAAACCTAAATCTAGAAAAGAAAATATTTTTATGATTTTTTGTGGTGTTTTAAAAAAATATTTGAAAGAAATTAAATTAAAAAATAAAATAGAAAAGGAAAATATGAAAAAAAATAGAAAAAACAAGGGTTAGTAAAATGTCAAAAAATATATGCAGTCCTTGGGTTTCGAACTCAGGACCCAGGGGTCAACAGTCATGCCTCCTTGCCATTTGTGCCACTTGCTTGATCTGTAAATGGAATAAAAATAAAATAATATATAATTAAATTAAATTTTAAAATATATTAATCGAAAACGCGCGCGAAGGGGCTTTGTCCTCGATTTGAATTTTCTGAAGCTTTTATCGAAGACCAATTCGTGGGTAAAGGTTTTACCTACGGTCGCGTCTGTAGCTACATGACCTTGAAATCACAACTCTCAAAATATGCAATATAAATAAGTTATGAGGACATGAGTTGATCAAGTTTGATCCCCTGAACACGATGGTACCATTGGTTTCATCCAGTTTTGCCTAAATAAGAAAACCCTAATTCAAAACTTCAAACCCTAGCAATTGGTGGATTCATGTACCTACATTGAAACTTCAATTAAACAATACAGAAAGCATCGAAGTAACATCAGGAACACAAATATTTTACCAATTCATGTAAGAAATGCGTGCAAGTATGAAATCAAAAGATGAAAAAAGTTTGTGAAACCAGAATTGTAATTTTATGTTCAAGGGTGTTTTGATTGCTTGTGAACGTTTGGAATTGATCAGAGGGCGCCGATTAAGCTAATAGACACCTTGGAATGACTTGAATTGATCAAATTCTTGGTATGCAAGTAAATTGAATGCCACGGTTTTCTTGAAGTTTTCTAGGTGTTTTTGGCTGCAAAATTTGTGTCCTTGTGATCTGAATGGCTTAGGTTAATATAGAAGAAGGATTAGGTCAAGTGATTTCAATCAAATATTTGATAATTGTGATGATTAGATCAAATCTTTCTATTTTGGTATCAATCTTCTTCCAGTCATGTTTAAATAAATATCTTGAGATCCAAGGATGATATTTGATTGAATAATCGGATCCCATGCGCCTCTTGATGTTTAATCATATTTTCTTTAATTTATTTAGTATTTAAATGAATACAAATTCAAATAAATATAAATAAAAATCATGAAAATATAGCAATGGTTTTAGAGGTCTTTTTAAGGTCATGAACATGTTTAAACACTAAAAGATAGGTCACATTATCCAAAAACTCAAAATTCATCACTTTGCTCTTTGTGCATTTCTTCAAATTTCTCAAACTTGCTCAAGTCATAACTTGCTCAAATTTTATCATTTGTAAGTGTTCTTGGACTTTTTAGAAATCTTAATATGTCCTCTAAATGCTCCTTTTGGTTTCACCTTCGTTGAAGCTTCCATGCTCATATACACTTCTTTGGAAAAAGATAACTTTTTGTTGACTTTTAGAAGGACCTATAATGTCTTGACCCATAACTTTCAAATGAAGTATTTTTGGATAAATATTATGAAACACAAAGTTGTAGATAATTGAATTCTCTTTAAAATGAGCTTTGGTGAAAAAAATTTGATGAAGTATGTGAAAGTTATGCCTGGTCAAAGTTCTGTTGACTTTACCTTAAGAAACCCTAATTTAGAAACTTTTGACTTTTGATCCTTCTTTGTATTTTCTTGATGAATCATGATCAATCCTTGATCAAATGATGAATGTGACTTCAAAATCTTGATTTTGACCAAAAATAACTGCATGTTGACCTCAATTGACGTTTTGTCCAATACAACTGATTTTCAACCATCTGAACAATTGACTGAGCAAACTTAGGCCATGAGGCTTGAAACTTGACATGGTGATATCTTGATTGAGATATATGAGGAGGCATGATTCTCACTTGAGACAATAGAAACCATTTCTTAGATAATCAAAACCCTAGTTGTGGGTTGATTGGTTAGGAGAGGGTTTGTCCTGATCCACCCTTAAGTAATTCTTGAGCATGGAGATGTGCATTGACTTGAAAATAGGAGGGGAAATTTTGGGGTATAACAGAGGGTCCTAGAGGTGTTTGTGAAAGCATGGAGATTTGGGCCTATAATTCCTCGTTGTGAGTCACTAGGGACTCAACCACATTATTCAGCTGCCTAAGAGTTTCATTATTGTCGAGACTTTGTTTTCTTACCTCTTCATATCCTCCATTAATGTTTTGAGGTTGAAATTATTGGATTATTGCGGTTCCTCAAAGTGAGTTAGCATCGCATTTTGTGTCTCCACAAAGCGCTTCATCTTCATTGTTTTTAGTCTAGAGCGAGTTAGTGTCGCAGTCATATCCTCCATTAATGCGTCGAGAGTGGAATTATAGTATTCTTGCGACTCCTCAAAATATTGGGCGTGTTGATTGTAGAGGAAATTTGGTTGAGGATAAGTTAGCGTCACATTGTAATCCTCCAATGATGTTTCGAGATCAAATCTTTGGTATTATTGCGACTCCTCAAAATGATGGAATTGATAGTTGTATAGGTAATTTGGGTGAGAGTGAGTTGGTGACGCATTGAAATTCTCCATCAGTATTTCGAGGTCAGATTTATGGGATTCTCGGTAATCCTCAAAATACTGGGGTTGGGAGTTGTAGAAAAAGTTTGGTTGATACATAATTATAGAAATAAGAGTGTCTTAGTCTATACGGTGTAATAACAGATTAATAATATTGACTGTTGGTCCCCGACAACGACGCCAAAAACTTGATCGGTAAATTTCGCAAGTGCACGGAAATATCGAAGTAATATAAAAGATTGTCGAACCACTGTAACATCCCGATTTTTAATAGTTAATTATTAATTATTATTTATTATATTATGAGATAATTAATTTAATTGGGTGATTTAAATGAAAATTGAATTATTTAAATATGTGTGTTATTTGAATAATTGGTTTTATGAGTAGAAATGTGATTTTATGGTATTGGGCCTAATTTTATGAATAGAAGCAATAGGGAGGTCTTAAATTTTAAGCCCAGTTTGAGCTTACTAGTTAGTAAAGGGTTAGAAGGGAATCATAATTAGAATTTTCATTTGGAGAAAGAAGAGAAAGAGGAAAAGAAGAGAAGAGAAGAGGAGAAGAGGAAAAGTGAAGAGGAACCCCAAAAAGAGGAATCTTCAAAAGGTAAGGGGGAGAATCCATGTTATTGTTTAATTGTATGTTGTTGGGTAGTAATTAGTAACATGCTAGGTTGTTTAATATCAATTTCTAGAATCTTTGAATGTTAGGGTTTGAAGAGAAATTTTGTTTTCAACTTAGAAATGATGACCCATGATTAGAAACATGTTAGGATACCCTTTAATAATGTTATTTGGATTATTGGAATGTGTTTTGTGTGGTAATTTTGTGGGAGAAAGAAGCTGGTTCTTAGCAGAAAATTTCTTGTTTTGCAGACCGCACTTAGCGCCACCAAGGTCTCGCTTAGCATGAAAAGTCCTGTAAGTCGGGGTTGTTTGTTCAGGAAAGGGCGCTTAGCGCGATAGGCCGGGCTTAGCGTGACCTGTAACGAAAAATGTTATTTATAGGATCTTTCGACATAAAATGTTATATATTTATATTTTATGGAGTATTTTCATGTATGTGATTAATTGATTCGATTATAATTAAATGCGTTTTGGATTGATTTTGAATACTATTTCAATGTATGCTTGATACTTGAGTTTAGTATGTGTAATCCTTGTTTTGATGAAACGTTGAGAATAACATGCATTGAATTGTATGCTACATGTTATTGGTGATGTGTGGTGATAGTAAATATTATGTGTATTGCTTGTTGTTGTTGAAACATGATGTTGTGCAAATGGTGGATAATTCACATAAGTTGAATTATTATGATATGCTTGAATAATTAAGGTTGGTGAATAATCTTGATTTGCATATGATGTTGATGAATTACACATGCATACATGGTTGAACATGAAATATTAGGTGGTGAAACTTTGGATTCACATTGTGGCTCGATCCTTGAATGGAATTAGTAGCGGTGAAATTTTGGGTTCACATTGGTGGCTTTGGTCTTGTCCGGATTGGAAGCGTGACTTTGATTCTAAGTTATTGAATCAGAAGCGAGGTGAATGCAATGTTCACGATGGTACCACATGCATGAGTCACATTGCATTGTTGTCTCGTGAGTCATTAAATAATACATGTTATGTGTTGGAATCGTGGTAAATGACTATATTGATCATTGGATTAATTGTATTGATGTCATTTATGTTAATTGTGATAAATGTGAATGTGATATACTTGGAATGTTTGCATAATTTGATTATGTGGAATATCACTTGAAGTGTGTGGAATTCTTGAATAGATGTTGTTTCTATATTGATTCTAATTTATATACATTTGGATAATGATGTGAACTCTCACCCTTCTATTGTGATGTTGCCTCTATGTGGCTAACGTGCAGGTTCCGGGGATAGCAGTGCTTCGCACGAGACTAGTTGAGAAGTTTAGCTAGTTATCCTATACTAGGTAGTGAGTCATTGCTCTGGTCATGTAACACGGGGATTATCTGGATTTATGCTTTATGAGATATTTGTCATGTATTCTCATATATTTTGGATTTGTATATTGAGATACTATGTTGATGCGGCCTTGGTGCCATGTATTAATTATTATGACTTGATTATGTTATGGATTCATTGTTATTTCATCCAATGTTTACAATATGTGATGTAATCATTGATAGTATTTGTGAATATGAAATACTCTGCTATGAAATGCATAGTTTTATTTTAAAGCATGAAAATTCAAATATGTGTTATGATTATGACCAGGTTGCAATTTTGGTAAACATATAGAGCGTATATATATATATATATATATGTATATATTAAATGTGACATCCCTTGTATGTGTGCATTTTATTTTACTCTGATTTATGCCATGATTATTTGGGGATTAGAAAATGGGTGTTACAACCACAAAGACAAATGTTAACCTATTGTAATCTATCATTACTCTATAAAGCTAAGGCTAATGAATAATTGGATTTTTGGGGAACTAAGAACTAAAACTAAAATAAATGAACTTTGAAAATAATACTAAATCGAGGTCGGGATATGATTTTCGTGTTCTTGAAGGACTTATAGAAAACGTGTACTAATTACGACTATAACTTAGTTTCGTAGAATATACCAACTTAAAGACTCCGCCTCATGCTCTCGCGGTATTAACTAAAGTGGTACTTCCTAATCCCAAGATTTTGCTCTCGCTCGCCTGGTAACTAAGAAATATATTGTGAAAGTCAATAATATCCTAAACACATCTAAAGCGCTCCCGCTGTATTTAGATTTGTTGCCTAATTTCCACTATCTGGTTTGATCCCCACGCTCTCGCTGTGTCGGCTCTCACCTTAATTGATTTCTCGCTCTCGTGACAAAATTGTGTTTTCACTCTCGTGACAAATCTATTTAAATTAGACTTGGAAATTAAAATCAAAACATAATTTTAATCATAAGTTCACACCTATTATTTTCTACTGAGTCTCGTCGGTAACGATGGTCTTCATACACGGGACTCTAAACTATTTAGATAAACATAGAATCAAGTGTAAACAAACTAAACATAACGATTATAATTAAAAGTAGCATGGTAATTAAATTAAACAAACGAAATAATAAAAATAAGAAATGCGATAAAGAGGAACCTGTAAATAACGCAAAAAGGAAAACTGGAATTACTTCTAAAAGAATACAAAATCAACTTCGCGTACAGTGGCTGGAACTGAAATCATAACATGCCGATATGCTTGACAAATAGGTACAAAATGAAAATAAAATAAATACAACACCTAAATCTAATGGTGTGGTAGTTCCTCGATGTGAGAAGCTACCACTTTTACAAATGGTAATTTTCTGCCTAAAACATAACTATGAATAATACTCTAGAAAAAATTGGAATAATGGACGAGATAAGAGAGAGGGTTTTTGATCCAACTGCCTTCTATTTATATTGCATTATAACTGGTCAGTTGAGAAAATATAGGAGCCTATGACTTGGTTGCTGAGAAAATATAGGAACAATATGGAAGTCTCCTTGTCGTTCGCAACAAGGAGAAACTCCATTAGCAATGTGACCTTTGTCACAAAATTGGAGTGGGCCTTGGGCATATGTGTCGATCGGCATGCTTGGTAAGAGAGGGGGTGTGTCGTTCTTCACACCTTTGTGGTGGGCCACGCGCCTTGAGTTCTTCTTGGACTTCTACATTTGGGCTTCTTCTTTTCTCTTTATATTTTATGCATTTTTACTTCATTTCTTCTCATTTTTACTCCTTTTCTCAATCAAGCTTTGTAAACATTAAATTCCTGAAACACATTAAAATACCAGCATAATACCAATAGAAAGTAACATAATTAAAATAAAATAAAGACATAATCTATGTAAATCAAGCCGAATATGTGATACATTTTCGTGTTATCACTTAATAATCATTAAGAGAATCTTCATATATCTGAAATGATCTATTAAACTTGGTTTATATATAAAATAATCAAAAGAATACAAGTTAGTAGGCTATTTAACCTTTTCTTCTTCATTCTTCACCCACCCCTATTTAAAACTATTCTTCAGTATTTCTCATATCTTTTCACAATGTCTTCCAAAACTTTTCTAGGTGATTAAGAGAAGACTGGAAACTTTATTGAGCTGAAATTTTAGGGATTTGATCTGTTGAAGGCAGTCCTCAAACAAAAATGGGCTAACTATTTTAATATGCTGAATGGTCCCATTTTCCTTAATCTTGTCAAGAAATTATGGTTTTATGCTTTTATTGGACATAATGAAATGGAAATAGGCTCGTTTTTTTATGGGTTTCAAATCATAATAACTTCAATCTCTATCAGTTCTACAATTGGTTACAAGAAAAGAGATTCAATTGTAGAACATTATCGGTTCAACATTGCCTTCTATAAATCTCTTATTTCAAATATCTACGACAATCTTGAGATGATCAATTTTCCAACAAATCTTTGTTCGGAGGCTAGAGAGTATGACATGAAATCCTAATGGTCAACCCTACTTCTTGGAGAGCAAGGAATAGAATTCCTGACCTATGAGAAAAATCATTTCCTATACTTCCTGCTATACAATGTTCACATTGATCGCCCCTAAAATATCTGTAACTATCTCAAGGAGATAATCGTTGCCTCTAGAAAGAAAGTTTCCTTCCTCATTCCTTATGGAAGAAATTTTTATGACCTTTTCATTAGGGTTGGGATAACTAATAAAGTGAGAAGGGAAAGGCATGTTGATGTCCTAGTTAAGGAAGAATGTGAAATGTTTTAGAGTATGGAATAAGTTGGTAGTTAATTGATTGTCTGTAGTTACAATCTCAATTTATCATTATCATCTTAGCCTTGTTATTCCCCTGGTTTTGTATTTTTGATTAGTCTTATACTCTTGTATTCATCTCATTTCAATGATCAATGCAATATCTTTATATTTCCAGTTCTTTGACTTTTACCCTTCTTCATTCAATCATTGTGCTTCTTTTAAATTTTTTTATTGATGACAAAGAGGGAGAAAAAGATATATATATATATATATATATATATATATATATATATTATTGATGACAAAGAGGGAGAAAAATTGAATCTTATGGTAATATCCATATTTTATCTAAAGTGATTATGTGTGCAGACATTCTGATAAATCTTAATTGTCACAGACTCTGATTGTTGACAAATATTCTGATTAAGATTTTCTTGTTCTTAGATGGTTCTTGCAAACCCCACTCTAATAAAAATGAATATCTTATTATGTTTAAACTCAGAGAAAACTTGCAAACCTAACTCTGATGTTTTAAACTATTGTGTATTTCATTTTGTTTAAACCATGCACTTTTATCATGATAGTAAGTTTATGGACTATTGAAATTTTCTTCTAAAGGGGTGCATGCAAACCTAATAGTGTAGTAGTCATGAAAATTTTCAATAATATTCTTAAAGGAAGATTGTTGGAATGAGTTTGGTTCGTCAACTAATCTTTGAAGTTTTGATGATAACAAGTACTCTAGTATGGAAAATAAATTTGTACTCTAACAGTTTGTTAAAGTGTGAAGATTTTAATCATGTTTGGAATAAGTCTGGTTCGTCAACTAATCTTTAAATTTTTTATGATAACAAGTACTTTAGTACGGAGAATAATTTTATACTCTAACAGTTTGTTAAAGTGTGCAGATTTTAATCATAGATTCTGAACTCTAAACATGCAAATTATAGAATATAGATAAGTGAAATTTTAAACTCTAGACAATTAAAGCACTCTCTGAACTAACGAAAAAACAAAGAAGTATTTACAGAGAACAATCTACTTCTACATATATCAAGGCATATTTTTTAATCTAGATTGTGTCTTTCGAATAAAAAAAATACAGAGTCTTTCGAATAAAAAATTACATTGTTTTTATGAAGAAGCACATGTTACTACTTCCTCCGTCTCATATTATAAGTAAAGTCATATTTTAGGTTCTTTAGATATTCAATGAATCTAAAAAGTAACTTTTGTTTGTAATATGTGAAGGGAGGGAGTATATTTAAAGGGCGAAACTAAATGCCTCTTTAAAAAATTTAAATAAAAAAATATTATTTAAATAAATTAATTATGTTAATTTTAATGTATTGAATACAAATATTTTTTAATAAAGTATATATTTATTTTTTTGAAAATATCAATTATTTTTATTTCTAAGCAAAATACTTATTTTAGTCCCTTAGTTATATCATTGGGTTCACATTGGTCCCTTAACATTTTTTCGTAGCATTTTGGTTCTTTAATTTTCAAAATGTTTCATTTTAGTCCTTTTTGTCTAATTAGCGATGAATCTAGCGATCGACTTTAAAGTTTCCTCGTGGCTAATTTGATCAAAAGGATTGAAATGAAACTTTTTAAAAGTTAAGGGATCAAAATGACACGAGAAAAAATCAAGGGACCAATGTGAGCCCAAGAAGATAAGTAAGGAACCAAAAGGAGTATTTTGTCTTGTTTCTAATACAATTATTTTTAACAAAATATACATTTTTAAAGTCTTAACGAGTATTTTTAGAACACTCATTAGTATTTTCTATAGTTAAATTAAAGATTAAACATGTTTTAAGTATTTTAGAAGTTAAATATTTTTATTTTTCGTCTATCTAAAATATTTCATTAAAGAATTATCTTTTTAAATTTAAAAATTTTAACTAATAATCTTCGTCTAATTCAGTTACTACCTCTGTTCCTATATATAAGAGACAATTCATTTTTTAAATTCATTGAATAATCAATGTATTTGGTCAATTTATAGACTAGGTACATTGATTTTTCAATGAATCTAAAAATTGAATTGTCTCTTATATATAAGAACGGAGGTAGTATTAAATAATAAATTATTATTGAAAACGGCTGCTAAATTATAAAATCGTAACAAAATGGACAAAAAAATTTAAAATTTTAACGAATCTTTCTAAAAAGAGTTAGATATATTTAACCTTTTAAATATATATTTAATCTTTTGGATTATTGAAAACTGATTCTTATTTTAGAATCCAGAGGTGCAATAAAGTACAAGAAGTATCGCAGAGAAAGTTTATGCTGAAAGTGGGAAAGATGAAGAAGGGTAAGGCAAAAGCTACAGAACACATATGGGATCACGTGGTGAGGGACATTCTGCCGGCATGAAAGCGCAAGACACGCATGGGTGTGTGTGTGCTACCGCATCATAATATCACTTACTCATGTGCTATATACAATATTCTACTATTACACACACTAATATCTTGTTTGAAAAAAAAATAGGGATATGATTAATTCGTATAGTATTAAGAGATTGTAATTATGTATTGTTTATAAGTAAGTATTTGAAGTGTAATGGCAACTGACATGTTAAGGGTCTTTTTGAATAAGTTTTATGTAAGTACATGTTGAGAGTCTTTTTGAATAAGTTTTATGGCCTGTTTGAATACTTGGAATGTTAAGGTTTATGGCTGTCCTATGTTCATCCTTGATAAAAAGTTTAGAATTCTTAATGCTAAACTTAAAAGACTGGAACAAAAACATCTTTGGCAATGCTCAAACCAATGTTTCTAAATGGATCCTGTTCAATATAATATATTATTTCATATTTCTCAATCACTTAAATCACCTAATTAAATTTTTCAAACTAGTCAAACACTCGTATTTCTGTGCAGGTGATTTTTTTTCTCTAATATAATATTTTTTTAAACAATATAAATAATATAAATAAAAAACTATGAACATTTACGTAATTAAAATGTAAATTATTATTAATTTAATCATATAAATATACATAAATATAATTAAATATATTTAGACATAGGAAATATAATATAACTAAATTTAAAATAAATAATAATTATAGAAACTTAAATGTAGTAAATAATCATATATAAGAAAATACATAAATATAAAATATTAAGTAATTATAGAAATTTTTTGTTGCAAGTATAAATGTAAAGTTATAGATATAAATATAAAATTTGAAATGATTTACTAATTTATAAAATAAACAACAATCATATAGATTTAATTTTTTTAAATAATTATACAAAAGGAAGAAAAAAAATAATTGCGAGATGGAGAAAAAAATAATATTTAAGAATATAGCCATAATTAAAAAAAAAAATAGTATTGATAGTGACCCGTGAATAAATAATAATATGATATAGATTTAATTTAAATATATGTATGTAAATTGAAATGAGTTATTTAATTATAAAATAATTGTGAAAATATAATGTTATAAAAGATGGTGTTTAAGGTTGGGTTGAAGGGAAAATGTAATTTTATTTAGATCAATAAAAATGAAATATTTGGTGCATGGTTACTGAAAAGTTAAAAAAATTGAATGATATTTTGTTAATTAATGAAAAGTCTTTTTTTTTGTTTGGAAAAGTTTTTTTTCAAAGGGCAATTTGGTCTCTTTGGTCAATTGATTAGTAATAGTAAGATTATAAATAAACAATAATCATATAGATTTAATTTTTAAAAAAAATCATACAAAAGGAAGAAAAAAAGAATTGTGAGATGGAGAAAAAAATAATATTTAAAAATAAAAATATGATTAAAAAAATAATGTTGATAGTGACCCGTGAATAAATAATAACATGATATAGATTTAATTTAAACATATGATTGTAAATTTGAAATGAGTTATTTAATTATAAAATAATTGTGAGAATATAATGTTATGAAAAAGAGAATGTGTTTAAGGTTGGGTCTCTTTAGTCAATTGATTAGTAATAATAAGATAAAATGTTTTTTTTAAAGGGCAATTTGATCTCTTTTGGTCAATTGATTACTAATAATAAGATAATAGAATAGATTTGGTCTCTTTAGTCAATTAATTGATTAGTAATAGTAAGATAATAGATATCCATACCACTTATCTAAAATTCTAAAATAGGTCCCAAATTTTTATTTTACATTAATATATAAATATATAATTTAAACAAATTAACTCAACTATATCAAAATATATTAAAAAATAAACAACATTAGAATATCCAAAAATAAATAAATAAAGGCAAAATAAAAATACATTGAAAAATTCATA
The DNA here is from genome assembly GCA_021764765.1 of Vicia sativa. Classification (NCBI taxonomy): domain Eukaryota; kingdom Viridiplantae; phylum Streptophyta; class Magnoliopsida; order Fabales; family Fabaceae; genus Vicia; species Vicia sativa. Next base: position 253,001,711 of record CM038793.1, read on the forward strand.
AACGTTAAAACAAACTAATGGTGGAAAATATATTAAACAGGTAGAAAAATAATAAATACTTAAAATAATTTTTAATTATGGTTATTTTCATGTCCAAAATGTTCCCATATATGTTCTATCAAGTTTTGTTGAAGGTGTCGATGAGTTTCCTTGTCACGAACATGATGTCTTTTGCGTAGAAACTCCTGAAAATCATTATTAGAATCATCTGGTGGTGCAGTCAGGTAATTGCCTAAATGCTTATAGGAGTAATCAAAATTGCCACCATATGTGGCACGCTCATCTTCAACAATCATGTTGTGAAATATGATGCAAGTATCCATTATGCGCTCTCGTGCATCCAAGTGCCAAGGTCGAGATGGCTTATATATGATCGTAAATCGGGATTGGAGAACTCCAAATGCTCGTTCAATATTCTTTCTATCACCTTTTTGATGTTGGGCAAATAATTTCCTCTTATCCCCTTGTGGCATTGAGATACTTTTCACAAATGTGAACCATTTAGGATAAATGTCATCTGATAGATAATAACTCATGTTGTACTCAGTGCCATTAATTGAATAATGTACCTCCGGAGCTCGCCCTTGCATAAGTTCGTTGAAGACATCAGATTGATTCAACACATTGATATCGTTTTTTGAACCAGCTACCCCAAAGAATGCATGTCATATCCATAAGTCTTGTGAAGTGATTGCTTCAAGCATAACATTAGGCTTACCATCATCACCTCGGACATACTGCCCTTTTAAAGCAACGGGGCAATTTTTCCATTCCCAATGCATACAATCAATGCTCCCCAACATACCAGGAAAACCACGCGCCTCCCCCATTTGAAGTAGATATTCGATGTCTTCAATAGTTGGATTTCGTAGATATTGTGGCCCGAATACGTTAATAACATATCTTGTAAATTTATCAACATATTTTAGTGTTGTTGTTTCACTAATTCTTAAATAGTCATCAACACTATCAGCAAATGACCCATATGCCAACATACGAATAACTGCAGTGCACTTTTGTAATGGTGAAAAACTTGATCTACCAGTTGCATCAACCTTAAGCCAAAAATACTCATCATGTTGACCAAGAGCTTCAACGATACGAAGGAATACACGTTTATGCATTCGATATCTTTGACGAAACTGCTCATCTGTGTACACCGGTGCTTCTGAAAAATAATCATTGAATAAATGCTCATGTCCTTCTTCACGATTCCTCTCTATATTTATTCTTCGGCGTCTAGGCCTACTAGAACTCGCAACTTTTTCTTGAGCTTCACTTTCAAAGTAAAGTCTCACAAGTTCTCCATCTATGTCATCATTCATATCATCCATGAACATTTTTGCAATGTGGGATGGGTTGGAAGGATCCATGTGAAGAGAATTCTAATATTGAATTAAGAGGAAGATAAGTTGGAAAATAGTGTGAAGCTTATTACTCATGTTAAGAGTATTTATAGGGTTACGAATAATGACTAGTTTAAATAACGGCTAGTTTGAATAACGGCTAGTTTGAATAATGGCTAGTTTACATAATATTGAGTTTGAATAATATTGAGTTTGAATAACAATTAGTTTGAATAACAGCTAGTTTGAATAACGACTAGTTTGAATAACGTCTAATTTGAATAATATTGAGTTTGAATAACAATTAGTTTGAATAACGGCTAGTTTGAATAATATTGGGTTTGAATAATGGCTACAAATTGAATACTAAAAATACATAGGAATCTAAAAATAACTAGTGCTATACTAAAAATATTCAAAATACATAATCATATTAATCAAGCCCATATTCTTTTCTAATCATGTCACACAATAACTCGTGAGCTTGCAGTGGTCTTGAATCCATGCATGATGTATCTTTTGAAAGTATTTGCAAATCATTGATCTTCAATCTTACCATATCTCTCTTAGCCTTATGTTTCTCTGCGTCGATCCTTTTCTTCTCTATCTCAACTTTTTAACCCTCAATACGGGCATAATCACGTGCAAACTGTGACATCAATTTATTTTTCTTTTAGAAGTCGTCTTGCAAAGTATTAAATTTGACATCGGGTGATCTTTCCACTAGATTTTTTTTCTCCTTTCTTTTTGCTGCCTTTTGACCGATTAGTCGATGTAACGAAGAAGGTGATGGTGGATTGCATTCATTGCTTGTTGGTGTTGGAGGGTTAGAAGATGAAGAATATGCTCCAGAAGCCGAAATTTTTGTTCTTTTTACAGAAGGTTCTGATGAACCTGCAAGCCATTTGGGTTCATCTTTCAATAATCTCCATACACTCTCGAATCCAAATTTTCATGTTCATCTTGGTAATAAATATCATATGCAGTTGAAATGATGTTGCTCTCGGAGCTCCCACTTTTCTTTTTTTAAACTCATGGCTTGCTTGTAGCACCCAACAAATTTGTTAACAGAGGGACTAATCTTTTTGTGCCATCGACCTTTTAATGTCAATGGTTTCCTCTCTTGAAAAATCTTGTCGCGATGCTTATTATAAGCTTCACCAATTGTCTTCCAAAAACTGTCTCCTTTTTTATCAACCCCAACAATTGGATCCTTTGAAACGTTGAGCCATGACTGAATGAGAAGCTCATCCTCCTTTGATTGAAATCTTGTTTTCTGTATATTTATAATCGATGTGGTTCCAACATCTTCATCAAGATTGATAGTTTTTAAGCCATCTTGAGTGCAAAGTTGATATGGAGAATGTGATGTATGATATGGTGAATTTCCAAAGTGTGGGTTATTTTGTGGATTTGGACTATGGTGTGGATTTGGATTATTTTGAGATGCATTTTCAATATATGAAGTGTTTTGTAGATTTGGGATACGAGAAGGATTGCCACCATTTTGTTTAAAATTGAACCAAGAATTATGGTTGGGGTTCATTGCAAAAACAATTTAGATAAAAATTTTGAAATAAGTTTTGGAGTATGTAAGTTTAAAAAAATATTAATTTAAATATATAAAAAAAAGTTACCGTTAAAAAATAGTTGTTGTACATTTAATTTGAAATGTTACCGTTGAATTATAACATGAATAGTTTATTGTTAATATTATTTATTTTTTATTAAATTTACTGCTTCAAATTGGTTTGCTGGCATGTTTTACTTTGGTGCCAAACAAAGCACCCCTTGGAAAATAATGCAACGCGTCAACAATAAAATGTTCGAATTTTCTGCCACAATTGTATTGAACTTTGTGAAGTATCCACCGATGTGGATGGTCTAAGTAGGTTCAGTTTGATATTAGCATCTAAGGTTATTCTGATAGCTTACATGCTAAGGAAGTTTCGGATCAACATGCTTTGGAAGTGGCCCTCAATATGGAAGAGGAACTTTGGAAGGAGAAATTCAGAATTAACTGGCATACTAAAGGGGACAGGAATACCAGTTGCTTTCATACCTATGCCAAAATTAAGAGAAAAACAAAACTTATCTCATCTCTTGTTATTAATGGCTTAGTTGAAACTAACATACCTAAGTTTGAACAACATATTAACCAAACCTACATAAACCTTTTCAATACTAATGCCATATTCAAAGACACATGCCTTATCCAAAAATTTATATCCAAACTTGTACTTGATAATACCAATGACATGTTAACCATGCTTCCCTCTTCTGAGGAAATTCACAAGGCTTTTTTGATTAAATGCTAACTTTGCTCCTGGCCCATATGGCTTTGGTGGAGTTTTCTTTCAAAAATACTGGGATATTATTAGTACAGACGTTACACATGTTGTATCTCAGTTCTTTTTTCAGGGATGGATGTTGCCAAATTTCAATGCTAACACTCTTATCCTTTTGCCTAAATCCAAGAAAGGCAATTGAATGGACCAGTACAGACCCATTACCCTTTCTAATTTCAAATACAAAATCATCAGCAAAATTCTTGCTGATAGGCTTGCCTCAGTTTTGCCTTTTCTCATATCCCCTGAACAAAAAGCCTTTGTAGCTGGAAGAAACATCAAGGATGGAATATACCTCACTTCTGAAGCCATCAATTTTCTCAATAATAAAATCTTATGTGGTAACGTTGCTCTTAAAATTGATATAGCTAAAGCTTTTGACACCTTTAACTGAGACTTTTTGATAAAAACTCTTACTTGTTTTGGCTTAAATGATAAATTTTGTAATTGGGTTCTAACCATTCTTCGGTCTGCTAAACTTTCTATTAGCTTTAATGGAAAATAATTAGGGTTCTTCAATTTCTCCAATGGAGTCAGGCAGGGCGACCCCCTCTCTCTCCTCCTCTTCTGCCTTGCAGAAGATGTGCTCATTGAAGGCATTTCGCACCTTGTCTCTTTTAACAACATCAATCTCATTAGAGCCAATAGAAACTACCATGTTCCTTATCACACTTTATTTGCTGACAACATAATGATCTTTTGCAAGGGTGACATTAAATCTTTAACTTTAATTTCCAACCTGCTGAAAGAGTATGCTGAGGGATTGGGTCAAATTTGCAATTTTACTAAATCCTTGATATATGTTGGAGGAATGTCTGATGATAGACATACTTTCTTAGCTAACATCATGGAGTTCACCAAAACCTCTCCTCCCTTCATATACCTTGGAGTTCCAATTTTTATTGGGAAGCCTAAGGCGTGTTACTTCAATCCTATTGTTGATAATATCAAAAACAAGCTGCTCTCGATGGCTGGCAGGGTGTTGTTGGTTAAGTCTGTTGTGCTAAATATGTTGTTGAAAAAAATCTCAATCTACAATTGGCCTTCAAGCATAATAAAAAAATTTGGAAACTTGGTTGAGAATTTTCGTGTGGAGTGGCAGCATTGATAAGAAAAAACTTGTTACGGTGGCTTGGAAGAAAAACTGCAACAACATCAAGGATGGTAGCCTAATAATCAAATCCCTTATAGCTTTCTACTCTTCTTTGAATCTTATTCTTTACTAGAAATTTGTGAACAGCAATAGCTCCTGGTCATCTCTTCTGGAAGCTAGAGTGAGAAGAAATAGTCGTATCATCAAGTAATTTATAAAATCCTCACTTTGGAAAGGTATTAAAGAATGTTATAACAATGTGCTGGATAATTGTATTTGGGTGATCGGCAACGGAAGAAATATCAATTTCTGGCATGACAAATGGGTTGGTGAACCTCTTGCCCTCAAGTTTAAAGTTCATGAAAAATATCATGATGGCCCCATTTCCAAAGTTCATGAATGGTGGCACAATAATTCTTGGAATTTAAGTTCCAACATCAAGAATGCCATTCCTACGCTTGGTAACCTCATATCCTCTTTTGGAATCATGAATCAACATTTCAAAGACTTTTTGGCTTGGAAAGCTTGTGATGATGGCGACTTAAGTCTCAACCTGGCATACCAGAATTGTTGGAAATATACATCTTCTTCCTCTTGGCCCTTCTATCCTTGGGATAAGGACATAAATCCTTCCCACTCTATGCTTGTTTGGAGGCTCACCCGCAACAAATTTCCTACTGACGACAATCTTCAGTTTCATGGCCTCACTCCCTCCTCTCAATGCTCTCTATGCTCCAATTGCTATGAGTCTTCCACTCATATATTTTTGAATGCACTTATGCTTCAAAAATTTGGATTTGGCTCCTGAACAAACTTCAAAAGTTATTGATAAAACTTAAATTGATTTTGTGATTGATAAAACTCAAATTGATTAGAGAATGAAAGATTTTTTGATTGATAAAACTCAAATTGATTTTTCAAAATTTATGAATGAATGTCCATGTGAAAGCTTCTTTCAAAGTTGTTGTAAATGTGCCTTAAAATCTTTGTTCACAAAGAGAAAGAAAACATATTTTTAACATTTGATCTGATTTTTACTTCACTCAAATTGCTTTTACATGCCAAATTACCACAAGTTTTCCTTCTAAACAGGTTTAAGGAAGTTCACTAATGCAAAAAGAGTGGCAGAATGCAAGGTTTAATGGAGTTTTGATGCACATGAAGTCACAAATTTCTCACTCAATATGCAAACTTAATTCACACGAATTGGCAAGGACTTCACACGTATGAGCTAAGGATTCACTCCAATATAAATATAGGATCATCTCCACCTCATTTCTCAAGCTTCCGATATCCAAATCACCCTTGTTCAGATCCCATTTGAACTCTAAACTTATGAGTTTCGTTTTCATGTCCACACCCTTTCACAAGCCAAAATTCTAATTACTTAAGCTTCCTTGAACTTCAGTGAAGCTAAAAAGATCAAAAGCAAGCAAAATCCTCCACTAAATCAAGCCATCCAAGTCAAGTTTTATAGAAAATTAGATACACTTTGTTTAGGTACTTAGAGGCATCAACTTGCTTCAAATAAAATACAAATGTAGCTCTAAGTGTATTGATACTTTCTGGGTGCTCAACTTTGTTGAACTGATGCATTTACCTTTTGTAGTTTTGAAAATTAGTTGTGCACTTTGTTTCTTCTTCTTCTTCTTCAAAATCATATGTGTACAGTTTAAATAAATTATTCGTGAGGCTATGATTGTGATCATCTTATGGAGACGTTTTTGATGATACCAATTTCATGATCTCATGTTACCATTTTTCAAAAATTCCGATGAAGGTCATCGGAGAAGATGACCGAAGGAAGGAAGATGATGATCTGAATCATTTAAATTTTCTGGCCAATGAGACCTCGCCACTTGAAATGTTTTCATTGGCTCTATTTGAATATGAACTTGTATTATTTTTGGACTAATTCCATCATGAGCGTGCATCTCTGGACCATTAGATCGGCCAGGTCAGATTAATTAAATGGATCTGACGCTCCTGATTTTTTCCTCTTTTATTTTATTTCTGTTTTTGTTTTAAATTGATTTTATATTCATTTTTAATACAAAAAATCTAAAAAACATATTTCTAAAGTTGTCTCTTCTCTTTCTTCTTTTTATCCTTTATTTTTATTTTTATTTTTATTTTTGATTTTACTATTTTTTATGAATTTTTTATTGTTTGCTTGTTTTTAATTGGTTTAAAAATATTTCTGATGCTTTTAAATTCTGAAAATTTATTATATGATCCTACGATAATTTCTGACCCATGGTAATTTTATTTGATACTCGTTTTTACTTTTACTATTTTTCATCCATATTAGATCTATTTTCTTGAATTTAAATAGTTTTAAAATATTTTTATGTCTTCAAAATTACCAAAACCTTTTTCTAAAAATACTATATAGTTTTCCTGATTTTATTATGACTTCCTTTGAGATTTATTTGATGTTTTGATCATGCTTTTATATTTTACCTTTTATTTTCATTTCAAAATTTTAAAAAACCATTTTTTTAATTTTGTTTATTATTGCAATTTAAATTTTGTACATTCTGGTTAGCTTGGATCTTGATCATTTATGTCATGTATTCCATCAACATCAATGGAACTTAGGTGTTGATTGATTGAAAGACCAAATCCACCAAAATGGATGATTGGTTTTGATGAAGCTAGACCTAATTCTTAATCCAACTTGGTTGCTCTTGTTGTATTTTGTTTTCCCCTTCTATCTTCATCTCTTTCTTATTTCTTTTTTTTATCAATTGGATTATGATTGGCTCATCTTTTTTTCAATTGAATTTAGATTGGTACTTGATGAACTTTCATCATTTCAAATCTACTCACTCAAGGTACTTTGGATTAGTGAAAGTTTATTCTATGGTATCATGAAGGATTTGATTGATGTAATGATCTCACTTTCTTAACTTAGGTCTTGATCCACCTTTGTTTTACTTGTGTTACATATTTTAGGAGAATGGTTTCTACCATATCTCTAACATGTATGATACATACATTATTATTGACCGATCTTAGATAGGTGCAAATTCTACATAAGTTCACTTACAATTTCTTAACATATCGCTAAATATGTTATGAATCAGAAAAGTAACATACTAACTCTAACATTTATTGTACTAACTTTTACTTTAATGCAATTTAAATTTCCCGTAGTTTATTTTATGCCCTTTAATTTTAGCATATTTATCATTCATGTCATTTATCTTTTAACTCTTTATTTTATGTTATTTTCCCTTTGCTCACTAAAGCACTTTATCTTCATTTCATTTTCCCTTTGCTCACTTGAGCAATTTATCTTTATGTCATTTTTCTTTTGCTCACTTGAGCATTTTATTTTATGGCATTCTTCATTTGCTCACTTGATATTTCTTATTCTTGTAAAGACACTAATAATCAACTTGAACAATAAAAGACTTAAGGATCTCTTTGGACTATGTTTAATATCCCTTTTCAATCTTGGAGTATTTTGACCTTTGGACTTAAGATAGGACATTGCCTTAGACTTTGATACCTTTTGGACCTTGGGATATCTTGTTGTTATTTTGTTTGTGTATTGAGAAATTTTCTGTGTGCATGTGTTACTTTAAAAAATTCATCTAATGCATCACACTGATCATGGAGATAGGAGGATTACAAATCAACTTTAAAGATTACTAATGTCTAATCTTGGTACCACGTGGATTAAAGTGGAGTCGAGAAGTGTATCACATACATAAAATGCATTGTGTAAGTTATTATTGTGTGATTGAGTTCCTTATTTATATATATATATATATATATATATATATATATATATATATATGAGGAGGGATCAAATTACACCCAAAGAGTTACACCATAAGTTACACTCGTTCAAAAATGTCACTTCGGATTAATATTTTTTGAAATCAACCGTTGGATTGAAACATACCATCATTTAGATCATACCCATAAAATTTGAGATTAATCTATAATGATTTACTATACGATCAAGATATCCAAAGATTAACGTCAAAATGGACTTTCATATAACGTTAATTTTGATGTAGTTCAATTACATAGTAAATCATTATAGATTAATCTCAAACTTTATAGGTATGATCTATATGATGGTATGTCTCAATCCAACAGTTGTTTTTAAAAAATATTAATTAATGACATTTTTGATGTAACTCATGGTGTAACTCTTCAGTGTGATCCTCTCTCTCTCTCTCTATATATATATATATATATATATATATATATATATATATATATATATATATATATATATATATATATATATATATATATATATATATATATATATATATATATATATCCTTGTATTACACACCACTATCATATTTGAATTGTATTTTCACCCCTATTTGCTTATTGTGTTGCCTTTATGCCTATGTTAAAGATACTTAGGTAGAGATTGAGGAGCCTTAGATGTTGTCGTGTGGAAGATGACATTGTGCCTTCTTCATTTATGGTTTTTCGCATTTTGTTTAGTACTTGGTGTCACTCTAATAGTGTAACACTAGCGATGAGATTATGGTTTATTTTATTATGCTAAATGTTGAAGTTGTTAAATTGATATTTCATTTAAATTGAAGTAACTTCCATTTTTAGACCATGTTGTTATTGTTAAAATGTTTTTATTTATGATGTTATATACTTAATTTGTAAAAGATATTTTATGCTGAGAATGTGTGACACCCTTTGGATGAAGTATACTCTAATTTTATAAAAGTTTCGCTTGGGGTTTTAGGGTGTTATATAGTTAGTATCATAGCTCGTCGGTCAATTAGGCCTAGGTTATGTGAATGTGTGAATACTGTCGATGCTTATTTTGCTTTCCTAGCCGCTTATTGGCATTAGAGAAATTGAAACAAGTGGGGCAAAATCTTCTACTTTTCTGAAATATTTCAGACGTTAAGGGTTGGTTCATCCTCCTGCTGATTGTAGTAATGCATGTTTATGGATGAGGCAATGTTGTTTCTCGAACCCAGAGAGAGTACATATTCAAAATTCATGTGTACCAGTCAGGTGGAGATGTCCCCGAGAGAATATGATTAGGGGCTTGTGATGTTTTCTTACTTGAGAGTCGAAAAAAAGGTTATGAGTGTTGATATGCCAATTGTGTGTGGGACTCGAGATGTTTTTCTAAGGATATTGTTGATTTTCCACTGGAACGTGACCTTGAGTTTTCCATAGATTTAGTACATGGTACTAGACCTATGTCGATGGCATTGTATATAATGTCTGCTTTAGAGTTTAGTGAGATGAAGAAACATTTAGAATATTTGTTAGAGGAGAAGTTTGTCAGACCTAGGGTATCGCTATGGGGAGCGCCAATGTTACTAGTTAAGAAAAAAGATGGAAGAAAGAGGTTGTGTGTTGATTATCGATAGTTGAATAAGGTTACTAGTAAGAACAAGTATGCTCTTTTGAGAATTTATGATCTTACGGATCAGTTAGTTGTAGCTTGTGTGTTTAACATAATTTATTTAAGATAAGGTTATCATCAGATTTGCGTGAAGTTGAAATATATACTGAATACTGTGTTTAGAACTCGTTATGGTCATTATGTGTATTCGATTTATGCCATTCGGTGTGTCTAATGTGCCTTGAGTATTTAAGGAGTATATGAACAAAAACTTTTCATCTGTAATTGGATAAGTTTGTTGTAGTTTTCATCAATGATATTCTTGTGTGTTCTACGACAGGCGAAGAGCATGCATAACATTTGAAAGTTGTGTTGAAGATCTTATAGGACAAGTAGTGGTATGTTAAGAGTCTAAGTGTGCATTCTGGTTAAAGGAAGTGATTTTCCTTGATCATGTGATCTCTAGTGGTAGGATAGATGATGATTCTTCTAAGGTAGGCATAATGTTGTAATGGGAGACTCCTAAGTCATTTACAGAGATCATAAGTTTTATGGGTTTTAATGGTTACTATAGAATATTTATTGAAGGCTTTATGAAGTTAACTTTGCTTTGATAAAGTTGACTGGAAAGGAATAATATTATATGTGGGATATTCAGTGTGAGGAAAATTTCTAAGAAATGAATAAGATATTAGCCTTGGTGTCAGTTTCGATCTTTCCATATGGATGTAAATATTTTGTTGTGTATTGTGATGCTTCAAAGATGGGTCTAGGTGGACTGCTTATGCAGAATAGCTAAGTTGTTTCTTATGCTTCGAGATAACTTAAAGTTCATGAGAGGAATTATCCTACCCATGATTGAGAGTTGGAAACTGTGGTGTTTATGCATAAGGCGTGAAGGTAATATCTGTACAGTTCGAGGTTCAAGGGGTTCAATGAACATAAAGTCTAAAGTATCTATTTGATCATAAATATTTGAATATGAGACAAAAAATGCAGCTAGAATTTTTGAAGGACTACAACTTTGAGTTGAGTTACCACGACTTTGAATATGACATAGAAAATGTCTCAAGTATAATCACAACACGAGATACACCTTCAGAGGAGAATAAAGTGTTGCAAACTCAACGCACAAAACACCAGGAGTCTTTCATCAAATATATATGCAGTGGAATCCAAACTAGAAATCTCCTTACAAAATCCAGGCACAATAAACCCTTTCACTTAACACACCAACTCCAGATGCAACATGTTAGGTTTGAAAATAAATCAAACCCTCAATACAGTAGCTCTCCTCAAAAGCTACATGCTTGAACATAACAGACATTTCTATAACTATCATGTCATGAATAGTCTGCCCTCCACTTCTAGAGACCATTCAACAATATGAACTTTCCAAGTTCAAAGAGTTTTTAGTATAACCTTCCTTTCCCAACACTAGAAAGTATCATCCTAGGATCTCATCCAGAGACAGAACACGATGCCTGCTCTGATACCAATTGAAATTTTTGTACGACATAACCAAGATGCACTAAGAGGATATCGAGACATGTGGTCTAGCAAAAATTGCAAGGAAAGACATAAAACAGTTAAGTACAGTTAAGTGTAGTACTGAAAAGCATAAATAACACACAGAATTGTTAACCCAATTCCAAACAACCTTCCTACATATGGGGGCATACCAAGCCAAGGATAATTCCACTATAGTATCAGTTTAATGTTTAAACAAGCCCCATGTTTACAACTTTCCATAATCACTACCATTGTGCAACTTCTATCTAAGACTCGCCAAGATATGAGGAAATCCTCAATCTCTCATCAATCACAGACAACGATTGAATCAACACAATTCTGAACAAACAGGAAGACACATTTCCATGACAATACCTAGATAAGACTCAAGGTTAAATTCCCACTTTTATAACCTTTATCCTAAATAAAAATAACAACTTGGAGTTGCTTCAAATATTCCTCCAAGAACAATACTACCTCTTGCTTCACAACTTCGAGGAGAACAAAATGACCATCTCACAACCACAGTGGTTCACTTCCACCAACTCTCTTAGTGAGTGGTAACCTTGACAAAGCCCTAGACTTCTACATCTTGAACGTGTGCCAAAACTAGATTACAAACCCTTATATTTATAACCTATTCCCAACTGGACTTGGGCTTCTGATCACACCATATCAATTGTTACAAATGATCAGTAACTTCAACTATAAACAAGGTCTTCAATCAAATGTTTCCTAAATAAGCTCCACATTTAGAAACTCGATATCCTTCAAATATAATTTTTATTCTTCTTGGCCTTTGATCCAACTCCACATAGGATTGCATAATATTCCCTGAATATTCTGCATAAGTTAAATCATAATAGACTTAACTAATTCACTTCAGCTTTGGCAAGATATCGTATGCTCCTGCATAGGACATCTGATTTAATATGTTGTTCTAGATGTTGAAACTTCTTCAACTCAATATGTCCCAACATAAGATAGGACTTCTTTTTTAACCTGTTCATGTTAGCAAGTTATATGCATCCTACCTAGCATATTGTTGTCTTATTTGTTTTACACAAATTAATGCCAATCCTAAAGATAAAGAACTTACAGGAGGTTTTGGTCTTATCAATCCTCTAATAAGTCTTCATCAACTTTGGCCTAGGTTCAATCATCAATCATCATTTATCACTTATTATGGATCTTCTTTACTCGTGATGATTCTTGGTGGGATAAGTTGAATCTTGTTGCCCAAGGATGGTTGATCTAAGTATCATAGGTCCATTACCTTTGAAATTCATTGTTAGGAGGCTTTGGTCTTATCAATCCTCTAATGAATTTTATTAAATTTGGTCTATGGTCATCATTCAATCAATATGGATCATCCTTGTAATCATTGACCAATAACCATTAACTACTAATTTCTAACTCATTAACAATTGACTTTATTTTATGCCTTTATTTTATACATTTATTTTTATGCTTTTTACTTTATGCACTTTATTTTAGCATTTACATTTCATGCTATTTGCATTTTTCTCACTTGAGCATTTATTTTTGTGTCATTTTATATTTTTTCACTTGAGCTTTCTTTTTTGTTTTAAGGATACCTAATAATCCAACTTGAACACTAAAAGACTTAATTCTTATTTGGACTATTTGGTTACTATCCTTGGCATTATGAAGTTGTGGACTTCTTGGACTTAGGATTACAAGCCTTGACACTTGGAGACCTTGGTACCCTATTGTTATTTTGTCTAAAGTCCTTGGAGTTTACTTTAAGGCATTGGGTTGAATTTTCTCTATGTGTAGGTCATCTTGAGTTTTATGCTTTATAATGGATAATTTCTCTAAATACAGTCGTTCCTCTACCCAATTTTTGTCGAATGAAGACTTTTCTTGGTTTTTAATTCACATGAAGCTTGGTATTCGTTTAAGGTTTGATATTATGCTTTCTTACCTTTTAATACAAAGGATGAGAATTCTACATTGACTTCTATATGTCAAGTGTTGGCTTCTTGTTGGTTAGACTGTTCTTTTCTCCAGCTTTTACTTTATGTACATAAGATAGTCCCTTCATCTCCTTATATCTTCTTTAATTTAAAAGTATTCTCACTCTTTTTCAAAACTATTCTTGTTTTCTAACTTGAACCGTTTTCACAATAAACTTGGAGTTAGGTCCATGCATTTTCAAAATATTTTTCTTAATTAAACTATTAATCAATTTAATCATACTTTGACATTTTTTACAAGACTAAAAGTCATTAACCTCACTCAAACCATTTTGTCTCTTTGGCTTTTTACATTAAAACTTTTTCTCAAAAGATTAGACTCTTATTAATTCTTGTAGTGATGCAAACTACTATACTTCTACGATATGTAATGAAATGAGATGTTTTTACTTGGTGTTGAGTGATGCCTTGTTGATGTTAAATCTAAGCTATATCTTCCACTTTGAGATGATTCAAATGCTCATTTCTCATAATTGAGGGTAGTAAGTTTGTTTTCTACTCAAATATAACGAGATGTCTCTTCTCTTAAAGTTAACCAACACACATGTGTTTTAAATTTTTTAAGGGGAACTAGGAGTGCCCTGATCTCTCATTGCAAGAAGAGGGTACATAGGCATAAAAGGTTCTTAACCGTCGTGGGTGCAAAAAATTTTGAAAATACTTCTTTTCTCATCTCTACCATCTATTTTGTAAATATCTTTTCATAACCAACCCTTTGCATAACTAACCCTCTTACCTAAATCTCAATTTAATTAGTTTTTACTTTAAAAATTTCTTTGGGTTGTATTCGTTATTTTTGTAACACCCCAAATTCTACCCAGAAAATATATCGAAAATCAGAGTAATTAAAATTTTCAACATAACATGGGATGCCACATTTTCAACTTTAAAACAACACATAAAACTTATTATAACAGATACATAACACTCTTAGAACTCAAAGGGGCATATAATAACTTACATCATCTTTGAACACAAAATAATCTTTTATTACTACGCAGCGGAATTCATAGTTATTCAACTCAAACAACTTATCATCTTTATTCACTTAAACAACTTGAAACATCATGTTCAACTTCCAAAATACTGAACAACTTTTATTGCACAACATCACTTAAGATTCAACAATTACTAACAACAACAAGAGTCAACAATATAAACAACATAGACTAAATGTCCCCCCCCCCTCAAGTGCTACGTATCAGAGCAAGACACCAACTTGAACTAACAACGGCTAATTCTTCATTCTTGGGTACCTGCACGTTACTAGTATAAAGGCAACGGCGAACAAAGAGAAAGGGTGAGATATCGAAAAATATAAGCAAAGTATGATAACTAATATATTAGATCTAGAATCATACAATATTCACTGCTTCAACCAACTACAACTTAACAATCAACAAAACAACATCGTAAATAACAAGAATTATAATAATAGTTATAATTACTATTTTCGCAGCTTCCCAACAATACCTGTCACAACACAACGTTAGCATAAACTCACATTAAGTCACCAACATTATCACAACAACATCACCAACAATGAATTTATTTATAATGCGACTCTAAATAATGCACATGCATGTGGTACCAACAGAGCTTCAGCCCTCTTCACTAATTGCCAATTAATAGAGGCACGAGGCATAAGCCTTCATCACAATTCCGCCAATACAGGCCTTCACAAATGCAAATGAAATGCGATGCTAACAATACACAACAACATCACAAATTCTCTTCACGAGGCATACGCCTATATCACTACTTCACTGGCCATAGGCCTAAAACGTCATCAACATAATCCACAACAATTCACAACAATATTATTTCATCTTCACCTCACAACATCACAATGTCACAACAATTCAGTATCAACATAGAAACATCCTGCAACTTCACATAATTCAACAACAACAGCACACAACAATAATACACTTAATTGATAATTCACAAACAAGGTAACAACACCACATATTCAACACAATTACAACAAAATAAAATAATAGAATTCACCTACTAATTTATCTCAGTTACCCTGTCAGGTTTTATTAAATTCTGGACAATTAATTATACCGCTTAATTAGGCTAACCGGTATTGTTAGTCATCATATTCCACATAATTTCACAAAAACAACACCACCATAAATATCTACTAATTAATCTTAGTTACCCGGTAAATTCTCATTCAATTATGAGCAACTAAATATACCACTTAATTTTGGCTACTGTCTAAATTTTGGGATTGTTTCTATTCCATGCATTATTAGAAGTTTCTACTTCTGACCATCAGAACTTCTGATTGATCGCTTCTACTCCTGACCATCAGAACTTTTGAATGATCGCTTCTTCTTCTGACATCAGAACTTCTACACCATCAGAACTTCTGCACCATCAGAACTTTTGCACCATCAGAACTTCTGCACTATCAGAACTTCTGCACCATCAGAACTTTTGCACCATCAGAACTTCTTCACCATCAGAACTTCTGCACCATCAGAACTTCTGCACTATTAGAACTTCTGCACCATCAGAACTTCTGCACCATGAGAACTTCTGCATTATCAAAACTTCTGCACCATTAGAACTTCTGACCATCGCTTCTACTTCTGACCATCAGAACTTCTGACCATCTCTTCTACTTCTGACCATCTCTTCTACTTCTGAACATCAGAACTTCTGACCATCAGAACTTCTGACTAATCCTTAGAAGTTTTGAACATCAATTATTCTCAACAAACTAGTCTGCTACTAAATTTTACTCGTTCTGCTATTTTATTATGCTATGGCTATTTGTTTGCTACAGACTACATGTTAAATTCACTATTATAATTATTATGTGATCCCAATTATACTACTAGCACAGGTGTTCATCATACTTAAAAGTTTCCTATAAGTAATGTCAAAACAACTACCTAAACCATGTCGTCCCCTTACGACTTCATCTCCTTCATCGTTTTCCTTATCTTTCCAACACTACGTGTTCTTACACTTCAACCCAGAATCAACTTATTTTCCAGAAACACAACTTATATTCACCAGCATAAATTCACATATGAATAATATAACAACACAGTGCAACAACATCTATGGCAGACATAATAGTTTTTAACACAGATTGATAAATTTCATCACAAAACAAGGAATTAACAGCAAAATCATATAACCCTAAATCCCACATAAAAATCATCATACAATCGATTATATAAGTTGAACCCCACCCCTTACCTTTGGATTGAAGAGAGCTCGAAAAATTGATAGGAAAACCGAAAACTAACAGACTACAATTGAGCCTCTTTCCTCACTGCTAGCAAACCCTTGTTTTTCACCAATTCCTCTCTACTGCTACATGATGTTCTTTCTTTTCATTTGCTTCCTCTTTTCACGTACTGCTTCTTTCTCTCCACCAAAACCTAATTCTTACCCCACTTAATTTATAATAATACTTAATAATAATACTATTATTCTCAATATTATTTTGGGCTCAATACTACACCTCCTTTAATACTACAACTTACACAATTTAACCCAATAAAATAATTCCTATATATTCCAATGAATAAATAATATTTTTCTTAATATTACCTATCTGATTAAATCCTCCAAATAATTCGGCTTAAACTTAATAATCCAAATACGCTTATTAAAATAGTACCGACAAAATCTAATAATTCTCAACTTTGTCCAAATCCAATATTTAAATCCTTCAATAATTTAATTAACTAATTAATTAAATTTGGGGCGTTAAAATTTCCCCATTCCTTTAGAACAATAAAGTACAGTGGCGACTTTCAGTGATTACGAGTTAAGTCAATCAATGGCTTGAGCCTATCTTTGTTTATTTGTGTATGTGCTATTTGTTGTATATATGCATGTGTCTGATTTTTCTGGTTTTCAGGGTGCTTGGTGATCTCTTATAATTCCTATACCCAGACTTGGGAAAACTTAAGATAGGACATGCGATATAGTCATGTTAACTTTGAGGGAATAATATAGAAAAAAAGGCATGAGATTCCCCACTCAGTGGAGGCTCCCTTGATTATAGTATTTGATTACCGAGTAATTTCGGGAAGACATGCTGCTTTCAAACTGGGAGCCAGCGAAGCTGAGAGATGTAGAAACCTTAACCCATCTTTGTAGGTGCAGTGCATAGACTATGAGAGAGTAATATATGAATAGTTATTTTGCGATACTGCACTCAGACGAGTTTCTCTTGAGAATATTACTAATTACTGAGTAAATCGCAATATTGGTAATATCTGAAAGAGGATCAAGGACTCTCGAATTTCCGTTAGAACCTTGATCTATAGCTGACAAATAACGTTAGTCTTTACCTTGTGGGTAGTACCTTTGACTTCATGCTCGTGACGTCGAACCTATGAACTCTCATGTTTGTAATCTAGTGTGTGGTTGTTGCACCATGCATCCATGCACCCATGAGCATTCATTTTAACCAAATATTCAAGGAACTTAAGACTGTTCCTTTGCAAACATTACATGTACTTTTGACCATGGATCCTGGAAAGAGAAATACTCGTAAGTACACTTTCAAAATTCCTAAGATAGAAAAGTTAAAGAGCCTGGTTTCTTTGATTGACAGTCCGGAGGATTTTAGAAAGAAGTATGGAGCACTTGTATCACTGTTTCACATTTATAGATTATCATCGTATGCCTACATTGGAATAATATTCTTATATGCTCAACCATCCTATCACTGATCAAATTTCCTTTTCCGGTTTAGAAGAGGAGCCTAAAGCTCACGAGATTGCAACAACCATTCACTTGAAGAAATTTGAGATTGAAGCTCACATGAGTACTAAGGGAAGAATTAGATGTATTCCAGCCAAGTTCTTGTTGGATAAAGCTCGTTACTTTGCTGATATGAAAAGTATGAGAGCTTTTGAGACCATATTTTTCTTAATTGCTTATGGGTTGTTCTTGTTTTTTAATGTCGACCATTTTGTTGATATCCATGCTATTAGGATTTTCTTGATTGGGAATCCAGTCCCTACACTTCTTGGATATTCTTACTACTATATTCACCTACAGGACTCTTATTAGGATGGGATGATTATTTGATGTGCATCGTTGTAAGTGGTTTTTTTCTCACTTGTATTGATCTGCTCCATTTTGGGACCTTAAGGGTGATTTACATTGGTCGCATAAGATTATGTCTCTTACGCGTACTGATATTATTTGGTATCACCAAGCTTACTATGGAGTGAAGATTATTGATAGTTGTGGTGGCTTTCATAACGTACCTCTTCTTGGTACAAAGGGAGGCATTGGCTACAATCTTGTTCTCGCACCCCGTCAACTTGGATATCCAATGGGGGATAAACCAAGTAGCATTCATGTGAGTGGTTTATTTCTCAAGGAAGGAGAATATAACAAAGCGGCTAAAGAAGATATTACTAAATATCGGTGCCAAAGGGGGTTGTTTCTTTGGAACCTCATCTTCGTTGGGTGCAAGCAAGGGCAATTCAACTGAAGATTCCTTACTCTTGTCAAGAACCCTTGGATGCTATTTTTATGGATCCCGCTCTTCCTCACTTAGATGATGTGGAAAAATTACAACTTGCTTTGGTTAGGATGCAACAAGAGAGGGATTCTTGGAAGAACAAGTATCACGTTGTTGACATGGGATATTCAACCATCCAAGAATAGTTAGCAATCTACCGGTCCACAGTATTCCAAACCACTCTCACATTCCTCCTTAATATGGTGCATTAAAAGAAGTTGTGGATAAATTTGTAAAAGAGAATGCGCAATTGAAGCAAGAGATCAAGAAGCTCAAGAGGAAGCGTCAGCATGGAGAGAGATCATCTTCAAATTTAGCTCTTTAGGACTTGTGGATTTTAGCTTCTCTTTCTTTTTGTACTTAGGAATATTGAAATTTGTATTAAAGTTATAATTCTTCCAGATTTTATCAATGAAATGAGAAATTTTCACTATTTCTAAATTGTGTTATTCCTTTGATGTTCGCAATAACGGTTTATTAAGTTCCTTAAAAAAACCGTGTACACTGCATATCATACGTCATATCGCATTTATCTTTGCATTTTTTCATTTTTCTTAAGTGTCTAATTCGTTTCTCTACTTCATTCAGTGAGCAAATTATCTCATCAGTACAACACTCGAGCTAATTGTAAGAAGATAATGGAGAATCTTGAACAAGAGAATCGTGAGCTGTGTGAAGAGGTGGCTTCTTTCAGGGCCGATATGGCCAATCTGACTGCTTTGGTGGAATCTTTGGTTGTAACACCCTTATAAACCCCAAGGAATATTCACAATTATTATATTAAATAAATCAGAGTATATCACCAACAAGGGTGTCACATATTCATGAAAACATCATAATAATATATCCTGCTCTATAACACGGGTTTGTTTCAAACTATTTAACAGGGTAATTCAACATTTAATCCTTCAAATTATTTTAGAATAAGTCATAGTTCAACATCTTATATTAACACTTCATAAAATATAATCACACTTCATGATTCGTACTTATAAATCAAAACAACTCGAGTACCACGTAGGGTGAATTAACATCTTAGAACAAAACAAGAACATAAGTTCTAATCATTCGATCCCAACCCCGGTGTTACATATCAGAGAAAGACTCCCTTAATTCTACGGAAAACAAATAAATGCATGTGAAGCTATCCTCTAAGCTTCATGCACTAATCCTAATTACCTGCAAGTTACCCATATTTCGAGGCAACATTTCCAAGAAAAAAGGGTGAGCAAATCATAATCATTATATAAGACATAAGAAATAAACATAGTAAATATACACATAGGAAAGGAACCATACATCAACATATTCTCATGTTATACTCACACCTTTATAACTTCATCAATACACAAACACATATCATCATACACAATATATCGCCAAGCATCACAAATAGATCATTATGCAATGCCACACAAAATGTAATGCAACGCTATAGACTCATGCATGTGGTACTAAAACTTCACTAATGACTTAGTCATCTTTATCTTTAAGGATTCCTACCAATATGATCGATTCCCGCTTGGAACCAGAGCACTTCACTGTTGGACCCAATCCACACTATGGGATTGTTGCCTTCACTAGACAATTGTCCTATCATCTTCACTGGACCGAAGCCCTAACATCACTAGATCGGATTCCTAACATATGCCATGAATTCATGATGCACAACAACATAATAAACACGACCATGACTAGTTAACACACATCATCATTCATGATTACATCATCATATCATCATGTAATCATCATAATAGATCATCATCATAATAAAACATCATCATATCATCGTCATGTCATAATAGTATCTAAATATCGTCATATCACACAACATATATTCATATCATCATATCATAATGTCTCCTAATCATCCTATATTAATCTTCTAATCATCTTAATAAACAAGCATCATCGTACTCCTAAATGGGGAACCTAAATCAATTCTAGATTAGGTATTGGTAATGTACTTCTTTTTCTTCATTTACTCCATATTAATAAAGTTCATCATATTATCTATCCAACGCTTTGAGCGGGACCTCAACCCGAGCTCTAAAACTTAAGTTATGGCTCTTTTAAGAGATTCCAAAACATCCAACCAATTCGGCCTTCCTTCGCCCGACGACACACTTCCCTCACCCGACAATTCACCTTTCGCATCCGCTTCGCCTAGCAACGCTAGAGGAGAAGCACTCTAGAATCTATCTTCCATGGCCTCCCTTTGCCCATGCCTTTACCTGGCGATGACCTAGCAAAGTCCCATCGCCCGGCGACGCCTTCTTCATCGCCCGATGATGCACACCAAACTACAACTTCCTGTTGTGATTCTTGCATTGCACCGGTCCAAATCTCTTGCAATTTCATCACATTACATGTCCTAAAACATCATATAATCACAGGTGTGATGACTGATTTTTTTCATCGGTTGTTTTAAAAATAATGAAGTCGCCACCTAATTTTATTTGTTCTAAAAAGAACGGGGAAATATAGATAAAACCAACAGAATTTGGATAAGGCGGTCTACGTGACCAAAAGATGTGAATTCGGGAGTCGGTTATGCAAAGGGAAGGTATTATCACCCCTTACATCCATCGTACTCGATGGGACCCGTTTAGTTCTAAGTATTTGTGTGTTAAATTTCTAATTTAAGTTATGATTGAGAAATAAAAGAAACGGGGTTTATTTATTATTATTTTGAGTTTGGCACGGTTTCGAAACAGTGTGCCTATGTATTCCCTTGTGAAATGGGAAATTCAAAACTCTGTAGTTCCTCTCAAAAAGGTTTGAATTTGTTGTATTGATTTTATAAGAAAAATCGTGCATTAGACATTTCAAATGCTTGAACTTGGACTTGTTTAGTTTGTTTGAAAAGCTTAAGTCCTCGTTCGTGTTTGAAACGACTATTTCACACTCTTTGTAAGAAAAGAGTTTGATGATCGCATATGAGCGATAAAAGAGTTTGAGTGAGTTGAGTTATGTTTATGTGGGAGACGAGTATTGGACCATAAGCGTTCAACGGCTAATGCCCCAAATACTCCGATGAGTGGACAGAAACATCCTAATCATCTTTTTCTACCCAAAAATTTTGTTGAGAAAAGGTGAGGTGAAACAAGGTTGACGTTAATTAGATTCATTTAAGAAGCCAAACATACGATGAGGTCGATCTGGATGACTACCATATATTTGGGAGGAGAGAGAAGTAGAATATTTATTTATGAAAATATTTTGAAAAGAATCTCGACGTTGGATCGAGGTTTAGAAATTTAATTATGAAAGTGTTTTTTAGGAGGTTTTGAAAATGATTTTGAAAAGTGAAGGCTATTCACAAGAAGTTTTGAAAAGATTTAAGTTGGAAAATTGGAAAGAAAACATTTTTGAAAAGTATTAAAAATACTTAAAATGTCCCATTTTTTAACTTAGTAAAAATATAATCAAAAAGAAGATATTTTTTGGATTTTTTTTGACATAATCATAAAATAGGTATATTAAATGACAAGTGTACAAAAAATCATCTCAAAATGAGAAGTTTTGATTAGTTTTTGAAAATGTTTAAGTTTGTTAGAAACTTGAGAAATTAGTGATAAAAAAAGAGTTTTTGGTGTTAAGGAGGTTTGAACCTTGGATTTTTGGCTTAGAAGTGAAGATTTTCCAATGAGCCATTTGTTTGACTTGTCATTTAATTACCTTGCTTAGAAGGAGTTTTGAAAAATAAAGTTTTGAAAAATGTTCAGAAGTTGGCTACTTCTGAAGTTGTGCTTCTGGGGAAAGAGAGCTTAGAAGCTTGCAGCTTCTGGAGCGTGTTGAAGGCTTCCTGCTTCTGGGGCATGAGAAGGAGCGTGTAGAAGCTTGGTTTCTTCTGGAGCATGTAGAAGCTAGTTGCTTCTGGGATGTTGAGAAGGAACGTGTAGAAGCTTGGTTGCTTCTGGAGATGGAAGTACTAGAAGTACTTCTGAAGAGAGTGGAAATGGAAATCTTCTAGGAGTAAAAGCTTCAGAAGTACTTCTGGAGGGTTGAACCTCAGAAGTGCTTCTGGAGAAGCAAGCCTCAGAAGCTTGCTTTGCCTTTTATTAAAAACAAGGTTTCCGGGGGATTCGAACCCTGGACCTTGAGGCGAAGGAAAGTTTTAATGCGTGCTGGCTTTACCACTGGGGTGGCTATACATCCATTGTTTTTACTCAAACTACAAATATATATTATAAACCCAGATTTTAAAATTTGAATTTTCACTTCATCTTCTTCGTGGAAACAGGCGCGAGTTGTCCATGGCTCAGATTTGAGTTTCTTTGTTTCTTCATCAATTTTAAAAGTTCAAAATACAAATTTGTCTAGAATTTTATCACGATTCTAACCATGTATCTTGTTAAAATTAATAATCAAAGATGAACGTGAATTCTTATAATCCCAATTTAAACCCTAACTGATTAAATGATTAATTCTTTGAACTCAGTTGATTTTAGTTTAAATTAAGGATCCAGATGGCTTTAGTGATAGGATATCTACATTTTCCTTTTCAAATTTGAAGCTAAAGCTGCATGTATGGAGGTATCAAAGTTTTGAAAACTCACCTCTTGGTATGAAATACCAGATCGAGTTTGGTGTCTTCCAAGTGCAAAATGATGATTGAAAAAGCTTCCCTGAACCTTACTGAGTATGTTTCTACTCTTAGATTGCTCTGAAAGTTGTTGGAACTCTCTGACCAAGTCAAGTTGTAGGTTGTTAATTTGAAAATGGAAGATGATGATGGAGCTGTTCCAAAACTTTTTTAAATATTTGGACAGTCTCTATATGTTGTATAGAGTGTGTTTGAAGTAAAAAATCAGAATAAGCACGAGTGGATTTGGAGTTTGGAAGTTATGGCTCAAATTTGCATTTTATGAGTTTTGGAAGTGATTTCTGGAGTAAACTAACTCTGGCTTGTTTTCTGATGGTTTGAAGTTCCAAACAACTTCTAAATGATGTTTAAAAAATGTTTGAATAACATCTTTGGCTAGAACTTGCAGTATTTGCAATTTGGAATTCTAACCCCTTTGAAATTTAGAAACTTGCAAAATAAGAAATGAGTGAGAAAGTAAGTTTGGATTATTTTTTAGGTGTCGTGTGAATGAAGTGAGAACCTCTATTTATAGGCAAAGGATTCTGAAATGGCAAGGCAAGATAAGCTTAGAGCTTGCAACTTGGAAGCTTAATGCTTAAGAAAGGAATATTCCTTCATTAAATGCAAATGGAATCTTGTAATCATTGCTTTTAAAAACTCAAGTGTTTTTATCTTTTCCTAGCCATTTCCATCAGATTTTTTCTCTTAAATCCTATCTCATGTAGTGACAAGGCTTCTAGAAGGGAGAAAGTTGCAAAATAACTTGCAATTTTGATGCATGATTTCTAAAATCCATGGCTTTGGAGCTTTATGTTTCAAAATCAAAACCCTAGCTACACAAAGTGTGTTTGCAAGTTCTTGGACTTTTTAGAAAGCTTGTAACAAGACCTACAACTTTCATGTTTTGAGTTTTTCTTGAATCAAAATGGATCTAGGTGAAAAATGGCCATGAAAGTGAGGAAAAACCATGTTTCTTAACACTTGAAAAATTTTCTAGGTGTTAGAAAAAATTCAAATCTTGACTTTTTGTTGACTTTTTCATATTTCTTGATTTTTTATGATCATGATGGATTATTTAAAATTATTTTATGATTGAAAAAGTTTGGATTTGAAAAAGTTGACCAAAAGTCAAAGTTTGACTTTTTGAACAGATGAATTTTCATCAGATGATTCAGAATTTGTCTGATGAAGAATCATGGATTTTGTAATGTTTTGAACCAAGAAATTAGGTCAAGATGTTGCATTGAGGATGTTAAGATCAATATTCAAGCAAATAGGTCATCCATTGAGCAAAAAATCAATGATTCACTATCTTCGATCAAAACCCTAATTAGTCGATTCAAAGTAGATCATGAGAAAAAGTTGGGAATTTGAAAATCAAATGTTGATGATTGATTAAGATAGATTAATTGAGGTGAGTGGAGACTCAAACCATAATTGATTATATCTTGAACAGATGAAATTTTGGATAAAATCCTAACTTTGACTTTAGGAGCACACGCACGATCTATCCTGTTCTGAAACTGTTAGTGATGCTATGATCTTATGAGAAATACAAGGGAATAAAGTCTTGATCTTGTGCACTTTCAAAAGAGTGTATTCCTTGAAGAAGGGATGTCTCATGATTACTCCTCATAAACACAAACTCAAAAGTCGTTTCCTGAAGTTGAAACCCTGAGCTTAGGAGGGTAAATTTTGGGGTGCGACAGTTGCCCCTATTCACTCATCTTAAACCTGGTAAGTGAGAAAGATTGACAGCTTTCGAACGTTCAAGGTGGAAGAGGATTGAATACCAGCGAACCCCATAAATTTTCCCTACGCGGCAAACCAATGCCACAAAAGGAAGCAGATAAGATATCTTGACTACAGAGCCAAGGAAGAAACGCTTGAGGAGAATAAACTTGTTAAGCATTAATAGAATGCCTTAACACAGCAGTACCCAATGAGAAATAATTAGGAAATATCAACAACACTGGGGATAACCGAGTACCATAAATGAGCAATAAACATCAAGTTTTAACGAAAATGCTATGAGAAGGAAACCGAACTTCTTAAGCGACAAAGAAAAATAATAGATTAAGCCATCTCAGGATGTCTTAACAAAAATGCTATGAGAAAAAAACCGAACTTCTCAAGCGACAAGAAATATAGTAGATTAAGCCATCACAGGATGTCTTAACGAAAATGTTATGAGAAGAAAACCGAACTTCTAAAGCGACAAGAAATATAGTAGATTAAGCCATCACAGGATGTCTTAACGAAAATGCTATGAGAAGAAAACCGAACTTCTCAAGCGACAAAAAATAGATTAAGCCATCACAGGATCTCTTAATGAAAATGCTATGAGAAGAAAACCGAACTTCTCAAGTGACAAGAAATATAGTAGATTAAGGATTCGATATGATTGAGAACTTGTCAGAAAATTCCAGAGAGTTAAGGAATACCCGTAGACCTTAACGAAGATAAAATTGAGAATTTGTTAGAAAATCCCGAAGAGTTAAGGAATACCCGCAGACCTTAACGAAGATGAAATTGAGAAACTGTCTGAAGATCCCAAAGAGTTAAAGAATACCCGCAAACTTTAACGAAGATATAATCAAGAAGTTGTTAGAAAATCCCGAAGTGTTAAGGAATACCTGCAGACCTTAACGAAGATGAAATTGAGAAACTGTCTGAAGATCCCAAAGAGTTAAAGAATATCCACAAACTTTAACGAAGATATATGGCTAGAACAATATTAGAATTGTTGTTCACGAAGGTGGGAGGAGCCATGGCATGCTGAATGTCTTGACCATGTAACTCCCGAGTTACTAGCAGAACAAGTTCAGTAGCGCACCCGAGAATACACTTCTCTATGGATAAACAAATCAATATCCAGCACACTGGTGTGATATAGATGTTTATGAAGTCGGTAAATCTTTGTTTCCGACATTTCTGCTGATGAAATCTCACTGAACATGTAAAGACGTGTTGAAAAACTTTCGAGTTGACAAGATCTTCAACCTGTATGCAGATAGCTTTACCGATGATAGAAGAATCAGATTCAGCACCTGCGACTGAGAAACTTCTAAGGTAATAAAACACATCATGTAAATTAGCGAGTGACGGCGAAAAAGTAACCCGATAAGCCACTTCACCTACCTTCTCTGATATCTGATACAGACCAACAAATTGTGGCGTAAGCTTTCTCGACTTCAAAGCTCTACCAACACCGATTACCGGAGTAACTTTAAAAACACATGATCATCTTTCTTGAACTCGAGGTGCTTTCTCGTCTTATCATGGTAACTCTTATGAAGACTTTGAGAAACTTTCATCTTCTCTTGGATCATCTTTATCTTTGTAGTTGTCTCTTTCACAACCTCAGGTCCGAGCACAACACTCTCGCCTGACTCATACCAACACAATGAACTCCTACACCTCATATCATACAATGATTCCTATAGTGCCAATCTAATACTAGAAAGGAAATTATTATTATATGTAAACTCAATTAACTACAAATTGTTGTCCCAAGAACCTCCTTGTTCTAACACACAAGCCCTCAGCAAATTCTCCAAAGTCTGAATAGTCATCTTTGTCTGTCCATCTTTTTGTGGATGATATGCAGAGCTCAACCTCAATTTAGTACTAAAAGAATTCTGCAAACCATCCAAAATATTAACGTAAACCTCATATCTCTATTCGACATGATACTCGAAGGTATCCCATGTAATATCACAATTTCCTCAATATACATCTCAACTAGCTTCTCCATCGAATGCTTGATCTTCATCTGCAAGAAATGAGTCGACTTAGTCAATCTGTCAACAATCACCCAAATCTAATCATTTCCTTTAGCAGTCTTTGGCAAACCCGACACAAAGTCCATGGAAATATATCCCACTTCCACTCGGGAATACTCAATGGTTGCATAAGACCTATAGGCTTCTGATGTTGGATCTTCAACTTTTGACAAGTCAAACAAGTATAAACAAATTTGGAAACTTCCTTTTTCTTACCAAAATAATGTCTTCAAATACTCATACATCTTTGTAGCACCCGGATGAATACTCAACCCATTTTATGCCCCTCCTCAAGAATACTCTTCTTAAGCTCGATATGGAATGCAAACTCTATCACCAAACATAATCACACGATTCTCATTAATTCTGAACTTATCCCCTTTACCTTGGTTAATCAAAGTCCATTGATCAACCAACTTCAAATCAAAGTTCTGACCTTCTCGAATTTCTTCGAATATACCACTAGTCAATTTCAACATTCCTAATTTTACGCTATCAAGAGTTTGTGCACACACCAAGCTCATATCTGTGAATTGTTAGTTCATCTCTAACTCTCGAACCATAAGCAATTGACTTATGAAATGACTTCCTACTTGTTCGTGGTAAAAAGTGACGAACGAGAGAATCGAATCGGAATTCGAATCTCCGGACCAAAACGATTTACTCTTTTGATTTTTTTTTTGTTTTAAAAGATGCCGCGAGCACCAAGATTTATTGTTTCCAAACAAGAAAGAAGATGGAAAAGGAGAAAGCTGAAATACCCTAAATATGATATACAATGCGACTAGCGTGAAATAGACGCAATGCATTGGGGAGAGACCAGGGTAAGAGGGTTGGTTATATAAAGGGAATATATTAGCACCTTATATATCTATAGTTTTCTATAAGAACTTTTTTATGCATATTTTGTATGTTTGTGTGTTCTATTTGATATGCTATTTCGGGAAAGTTTCTCCTTTGGGTTTTAAGAAAGGTAGGTTAGGTACGAACCTAAGTTTATTTATTATTATGCTCGCAAATATCATTGGGATCCTGTACATACATATCCCCTAATGAGAATTAGAGCATCTGTAGCTCGGATCTAAGGGAACTAAGATTTGTTTGGTTTGAGGGAGAAATAAGTATGCTCGCCAAGGGTGAGACCTTGTGCCTACGTATTCTCAAAAGGAGGTTGAGAAAGTCGGAGCAATCGTAGTTCCCACTTATGTGCTAGTGGAAGCAAAGATTATATTAAAGCGACAACGACAAGTGTCATCTTAATGTAAAATGTATCTAATCTATTTCATCACATACATTTTTGAAAATTTTGATTGTTTAAATCTTTCATTGTAAGCATTGGGCGTTTTTCTTGAGTGTAAAACCGTTGCCACTTACAGTTAATAAAGATGTTTGAAAAACATTGAATCTTTTATTGTAAGTATTGGGTTTTTTGCTTGAGTGTACAAGCATTACCACTTAAAGTTAAAAGATGTTTTGTTTTGTTTGAAAAAGTCTTTGTTTTGAAAAGGTTTTGATTTGAAAAAGTTTGATTTTTATGTGATGCTATAGATGAGATACTTCTTCCATAGAGATGATACATGTCTAAATCTCTAGGAGAAATTGTTTTGTTATTGTTCAGGGGATGCTTTTAAGAAGCCTGTGGGTCCTTGTATTGTGAGCCCAAGAGGAGGCTATCTGAGGGACATCGAGGGTCCTTATATTGTGAGCCCAAGAGGAGGATTTCTGAGGGACATCGAGTGTCCTTGTATGAAGCCCAGCGAAGTTGATTCTTTGTATTGGAAGCCCAATAGGAGGCTGTTAGAGATTTCCAGGTCTCTTTCTTGTATGATGCCCAAGAGAAGGCTAAACTCAACGAGGGAGTTCTTTTTTATGAAGCCCAAGAGGAGGCTAACTCAATAGGGGAGTTCTTTTGTACGAAGCCCAAAATGAGGCTAACTCAACAGGTGAGTTATCTTGTACAAAGCCCAAGAGGAGGCTAAGGGGAACCTAGTTGCTATACTAGTTATAATGACATAAACATGAACAAGTATATGAATAAGTAGATATATGACAAAGTGTGTGTGTGCATTCACAGGAGTTTATGAAGGAAATATATAAACAAGTGTATAAAACAAGCAAATAAAAGCTAGTGTAACTTGAATATATACAAAGGAGTGGGACTTACACCTTAAGGGAGGCCCACTAGAATAAGAGCAGTTTCACCGGGAATGATGCTCCTCTTAATACCCGTGGAATTGGTGTATAAACAAGTGGAATAAAACTAGCGAACGATACTAGTTATACTTTAATATTTACAAAATGTTGAATATGTACAAGGAATTGAATATGTACACAAAAAGGTGAATCTGTACAAGGAAACTAAGTATGTGCATAGGAGGGTTGGGACTTACACCGTAAGGGATTCCCATGATCAATTTGATTTTGAGTTCAAATGACTTTCGAAGAAAAAACCTAGTTCAGTTTGTATTTTCAAAGATTAATCGAATCGATCATGGAAAAGAGGTGCGTAAGTCAATTAAAATGTTTTTGAAAGTTTTGAAAATGTTTGAAAAGTGAAAATTATTCACAAGAAGTTTTGAAAAAGATTAGGTTTGAAAAATCAAGGAGAAAACATTTTTGAAAGTATTTAAAACACTTAAAAACGTCTATTTTAAACCTAATAAAAATATATCATAAGAAAATATTTTTTGCTATTTTTTGACATAATCATAAAATAGATATATTAAATGACAAGTGTGCAAAAAATCATCTCAAAATGAGAAGTTTTGATTGGTTTTTGAAAATGTTGAAGTTTGATAAAAAAATGAAGAAAACTAGTGATAAATATTCGTTTTGGCTTTGGAAAGGTTTGAAACCATGACCTTAGGTTTAAAGGTGAAATTTTTTAGCACTGAGCCATGTGCTTGGATTGTCATTTACACACCTCCATTTGATTATATTTTAAAATGGTTTGGGAAATTAGTTTGAAAATAGTTGGAAAAATGGAAGCGAAGTGAAAAGAATGAAAAAATGGTCTTAGGGGGATTCGAACCCTGGACCACAGGCAAGGAAAAGGACTAAGAGGTGCGCGTTCTACCACTGCGGTGGCTATACATACGTTCATTAAACTAACTTCATATGTATATATTATAAACTGGATTTTTGAATTTTCTGAAAAATGAAAAACGCGCCAAACACATCATCTTCAACCTCAAGATTCATGGATTCATAACTTCTTCGTTTCTCAATGTTTTTGAACGATCCAAACATCAAACTTGCTCGAATTTTTACCAGGAACATGATGGTGATATTTAATTTCATTTATTTTAAGCCTAAGGTGACTGAATTCGTATGAAACCAAATGAACCCTAATTCTATGAATTGATCATGAAATTGTGTATGGACCATAATTTATGCAATTGATTTAGGGTTTATGATCCTCATAGGTGCAGAAAAACGATAGCATAGCAAGTTTTGAAATGGAATGCATAAAATGAAGAATTCGAAGTTGAGCAACTTACATCTTCAAGTGGAAATCGAATTCTTCGAAGGAGGTGTTCCAGAAGTTGTTTGATGATTGCTATAGCTTAACTGGACCTTATGGAAGGTGTTAGAATGCTCAGCTTGGATTGAGAACCTCTTAATTACTCTGCCCAAGTCCAACTGTACTGGTTTGAAGTGAGTTTCGAATTTGATGTTGGGGTTGTTACAAATATGATCTAAGTGTTTGGATCACTCTATGAAGTGTATGGATGATGTTTGAAGTGATAACTTGAAGTTTGCACGAGTGGATTATAAGATGGCAAGTTAAGGCTCAATATGTGCATATATGGAGTTTGAAAGTGATTTCTGAGTTTGGCTAGTTTTTATAATGGCTTGACGATTCTAACAACTTCCTAAGGATGTTTAGAGAGTATTTGAAGCCAAATATTAGTTAGAACTTGCAAGGTTTGGAGATTTGCAAATTCTCTCTTTTTGAAACTTGAAACTTGTAAAAGAAGAAAGAAGTGAGAAAACTTGTTATGGATTGCTTTTGTGTGATTTATAAGTTAGAAATGACTTCTATTTATAGGCCAAGAGGTCTGATGAGAAAGGCAATGATAGGATTGAAACTTTGGCAACTTGGCTTAAGAGGTAAGAATGAAATCTTTCACATTTAATGCACATGGTTAATTTTTCCAACCATGGTTAAATCACTCAAGTGATCTTAACCTCTTCTCAATCATTCTCATCAGATATTTCTCTCTTAGTTCCCATCTCTTTTGGTGACAAGGCTTCTAGAAGGAAGAATTTGCAAAAAAAGATGACTTGTAAACTTGGAAAATGACTTGAAAATTATGGTTATGGACCTCTAAGTTTCAAATTCAAAACCCTAGCTACACAAAATGTTTTTTCAAGTTCATGGACATTTTGGAATCTTGGAACAAGATCTACAACTTTCATGTTTTGAGTTTTTCTTGAATCAAAATGGATCTAGGTGAAAAATGGCCATGAAAATGGTGAAAAACATGTTAAAAACACTTGAAATTTTTTCTAAGTGTTAGAAAAATTTCAAGTTTTTACTTTTTGTTGACTTTTTCACACATTTTTATTTTTTATGATCATGATGGATAATTTTAAATAATTTGATGATGGAACAAATTTGATTTTCAAAAAGTTGACCAAGAGTCAAAGTTTGACTAATTTGAACAGTTGACTTTTTGTCAGATGATTCAAAATTTCTCTGATGATCAATCATGGCTTTTTAAATGTTTTGAACCAAGAAATTAGGTCAATATATTGAATTTGTGATTTTGAGATCATGCTCCAAGCAATTAGGACCTTGATTGATCAGAAAGTTAATGATACACAATCCTCGATCAAAATCCTAATTGGTTGATTCAAGATAGATCTTGAGGAAATGATTGGAATTTGAAGATAAAATGTTGATGATTAATGAAGATAGATAAATTGAGGTGAGTGAATACTCAAACCCTAATTGATCATATATTGAATAGATGAAAATTTTGATCAAAACCCTAGTTTGGTTCAAGGAGCACACACACGATCTATCTTGTGTTGAAATTGTTAGTGATGCAATAATGCATATGTGAATGATATGAGATGGTATCTTAGGTCAAAAATTAGGGTATGACAGATTCCCATATTTAAGTTTATTTAACCTGAGATATGAAGATGAAAATCTTCGTCTCGATAGGTGTGAAGAGACTTAAATATCAAAATACGCAAATTTTGGACCTAAGATATGAAAAAAGTGCGAATGATACAAAGTGATTGTAGAAAGTTTACCCAAGAGGTACCAAAGAGTGACATGCTTGGGGAAAAAACATTTGTGAGGATGTCTCAATCTATTTAAGAAAGGAGAATCTTATTTGTTGGGAAACAAGTATATGTTTCACTGGGAAAATTAATTCACAAAGGAAGTGAATATTTGTTTCGCTTTGGGAAACAAGGAGGTTACCTTTTGTCAGCCTTCTGACAATGTTCAAGGTAAAAAAAGATGATATTACCAATTATCAGCCTAGCGATAATTTATGGTAATTTGGAATGAAGACTCATTTACCGATTATCAGCATTGTGATGGTAAATGGTATGAGTTTTGAAGATATTATCAATTATCAGTAAAGTGGTAACTATAACAAGGTAATTCTTGATCAATTTTTACTGAGTATTCAGCCTTATGAATAATAGACAGTGCTGGAAATAGATCTCAAATGAGCTTCTATTTACTAAATTACAATTGTGTCGGGGATCTTTTTGAGAAGATGTGGGTGTTTTGATTGTAAAGATACAGGTTTCTCTGAGAGAAAGACAACTGTGGGGATTTCTTGAAGTTTCACGATTGGACTTGTTAAGAAGAATAATCGTTTTATGATAAGTTCAAAGATGAAAAGGGGAAATAAGCAGATCTAATGACGAGGCTATTGCTTATTGTTTGCAGGTAGGTTTTTTTTGCGAAATCTAGACCTGGATTGGTTTGGAGACAAGGTTCTATCCATGAATGAACTAGAAAGAAGCGGTCAAATAAGACTTTGTACCCAATGAGGAACGAACTTGATTGGGGAACTGGAGAAAGAATGTGCTATTTCTACTTAGGGATGACTGTCTAATGAAAAGATGACTCCCTTACTTGTTTTTCGGGAAACAATGCAACCTAAACAAGTGATATTGAAGCTAACATTGAAAAATGCAAGAATGCATTAATGATGCAATTATGCATGATTAATGAATGTCATATGCATGCTGACAATACTTGAAAAGATGATAAAACGTATTTGGAAAAACGACAACTATCCCAGTTTAATCAAATACTCAGCAAAATCTTCAAGAATAGTGTAGATGTCACTGGTGATGAATCAGAGTTGCATGCTTAAGTTTCTTCGAGGAGAAAAAGCACTTTTACTGGCAACCCTATTGGGGATTCTTTTTGGATAAGAATACTGTCTTTGATGATCTCTTTCGAGGAAGAGAAAACTTCTTAGCAGTTTATTTATCTTTTAGAGGTCGAAACGCTCACGGAGATAACCGTTGTTGTTCCTTCTATGTTCACAATTCGAAGAAAATTTCGCTTTTATCTTGAAAAGTTTTGAAGTAAAAATTCATTTAAAACTTGTTTTCCGTTTTTGTTTCAAAAGAGATTTTCACAAGTAAAAGCGTTACTTTGCAAAACAGAATAAAGAAATAATTGCAACAAGTGGGCACAAAGCTCAAATTGTATTGATAGAATGGTAATCAGCCAAAGGCGTGATTCCATGGAATATTTACAAAAGTTGGAAATGGTAATATATTAGGAAAAGGCTACATTGAAAGCAATAACCGCTATTCTCCCTAACAACTTTGAGTTCCAATTGTTCTTATTGCTTCAAAAGATTTGATTGAAGATCCGCTGATGGAAGATTATTTAGATTGACGAAGTGCGGACTGATGCAGTTATCTTCTAAAAAAATTTAATAGTTCATCAAAATATGTAGGTTTTGTCATCATCAAAAAGGGGGATATTGTTAGAACATGGTTTGGTTCTACATCCTTTTTATAGTTTTGATTGTAACAAATACATAATTATTAAGATAAATAATTTTGATCTCTAATCATTTAAATGAAGGTACAAAAGCTCTGATGGAAAAACATAGAAGATAAAGACTGCATTTTGTTATAAAGCCCTGAAAGGAATATGTGTATAACTCAGAAGAAAATTCAAAGTAACACACCAGCAAAATAATTTCTGATGTTATAACTTCTGAAACACCAAGTTGTAACCTATAATTTGATAAGTGAAGTTCTTAAATAACAAAGAAAGTCTCAACGCTGAAACCACCCGACTGAACTTCTGACTGACAGAGGTGTATCAATGGAGTCGCCATCGAACGTCTTTTATCTCACGACGGAGAAAGGAAAACATCGAGTAAACCTGAAGGGAGAAATCGCGGTCCTTCGATCGAGAGATCAAGAGAATCTAGGTAAGGGAATTAGTTACGCGAGGGGAAGGGATTAGCACCCCACACGCCCATAGTACTCTACGGTATCTGCTTCTATTTCCTAGCCAAAGGGTGTGTTATATCTATCTATGCTCAAACGCTACAATGCATGCAAAAGAAAAGGAAAATAAAGAAACCACGGGGAAAAAAAGAAGTATTTACAAAGTTTTCTCGATCGAGCCCCGTGACAAGATGCCTACGTATTCCCGCATGCAATGGGAAAGTCAAAGCGCCGTAGTTCGGCTCACTTATTTTGGTGGGTTTTGTGTTTTTTACTTGTGAAAGAAGGTTTTAAACACAAAAGAAAATGCGCCTGTAGGCGAAAAGAGTTTGTCTTGGTTGGTTTATTTTACCTTGAGAAAGGAGTTCAAACCATTATTAAGTGTTTTGTTTTCAAAAGAAAAGAAAGCAAGTTTTATTTTTAATTACATGTAGGGATGCAAAGGAAAACTAGCAAAACAAAAGGGGGACTAGTTAGTACTAACCCTAATGTTGTCATGCAAAGATTGGACCTATGGTTGAGGATGTAAGGGAATCTCTACCTATGTTAACATGCAAAGGACGCAAATCCTAATGTCTAGGCTCGAGAACTTATCCTGACCGAGAAATCCTAAGGGAAATTAAACAAATCAAACACAATCAACAAGTAGAACCGCCCTAAACGGGTCTTTAAATAAACCAGAGGGGTTCCTGAACATGCTCCAACTACGGAAGCCCCATTATGCATCTTTATTCCTACTTCTCATGGCAAAAGAAAGTTGTAAAGCCCTACTTCTCAAGATATCTAGGAAAGCTATAAGAGAATGCGGTAAACAGTGTAGAAACTACCAAACGAATATAGAATCCAAAGAGCACTGCAAGCTAATGAAATACTCCGAAAAACTTCAAGTATTGCAGCCATGCAATAAGAGTAAACCGGTGAAAATGGTCCAAGGCATCAAAACAACGGAATGCGTGTTCATACGCATCCAAAGTGATAACGCCTGCAAGAACATCATGCAAGTAGACAATAGAATGTACGCGTATGCGCACGAGAAGAGGAACATGTGTATGCATATTGCACTAGGGATAAGCCTGCAAGAACAAGATTAGACCAAACAGAACAAGGTAGGAGGGATGCACACGTGGGTGCACCAGCACAAAACACCTGTGAGAAGGGAGTTAGTCCCAAAAGGCAAGCAAAAGAATGCATACATGGGTATACGAACGCAAAACATCGGAGAATTGTGTCGTATGTATATACAACACAAACCCATGCATCAAACACATGTCGAACCATGCTTAGGAATGTTAGAACACCTGCTGTTTGCAGTTAAAATTGAGAAATAACAGGAAAAAAACTAGTACAGGTCGCGCTAAGCCTACTATACCGCGCTAAATGTGACCCAAAGAGAAGCCTTCGCGCGTAGCCTGCTCCAGACCGCGCTAAGCGCGACCTGCTAAACAAAAGTCAGAAAGTTTGGCGTTTAGCACGCTCCTAGTGGCGCTAAGCGCGGTCTGCAACCTGCAAAAATGCTGTTTTGGCTCCGAATCACATGTCTATGATGTTCTCATGCCGCAAATTGATCCATGCAGTTAGGCAACAGTTCTGTAGCTTCTAGATGACTATTGAATGCATGAGCATGCGAGAAATGCAAATTGAAATGATAATTCAATGCTCATGTGCAAAGACATAATGCATGAACATGCAAGGAATGCGAATGAAGATGATAATTCCAATGTTCATTTGTGAAACTAAATGCATGAACATGCAAGGAATGCGAATCAAGATGATAATTCCAATGTTCATTTGTGAAACTAAATGCACGAACATGCAAGGAATGCGAATCAAGATGATAATTCCAATGCTCATGTGCAAAGACATAATGCATGAACATGCAAAGGGCGCAAGTTAAGATAACAATCCTAATGTTCATTTGTGAAGTGGTGTATGAGCATGCTAAGGATGTAAGTTAAGATAACAATACTAATGTTCATTTGTGAGATGGTGCATGAGCATGCTAAGGATGTAAGTTAAGATAACAATCCTAATGTTCATGGTAAAGGAATAATATAAGCAAGTCATACAACCTAGAAATATTGGAAGCTCTCATTCAAGTCTAGGTTATGCATTAACACAAACACTTGGAATGCATATGGAATGGATTTATGTACAATGCATTGTGTGTGAAGTGATCAAAATTCTTTGAAACCTACATGTTGACGCACTTCGAATGCAAATTATGCCTCAAGTCATCATGAACCAATGCAATCCAATCAAACTATATGCCCTCTAGTGCATGAGCATGTGATAGATGATGAAAGATGCATGAATTTGTGACTTATATGTAAGGAAGATATAAATGCACAAGAGTATATGCATCCTATGTACAACAACCCTCACACCGACACAAATAAGGCTTCCAAATCCAATTCAAATCAAAGAATTCAAGAGTAAAGGTTCAAGAATCAGAGTCTACATTGAATTTGCATGCAATTTCAGTATTCAATTTCAAGAAAAGCTAAAAGTCAATAATAGCTTAAAATAAGTGCTTAATTGAACCTAACACTTACTTTAACTTGAAGTTTGAATCAAATTGTAGAGGAATTCTTTGTGCTTTTCAAAGAAAATATCGAATCAACAGCGAATTGATGATAATCCTTGAAATTAACCTTGAATTCTTTGAGGAAAACTTGAAATCTTCAATGGAGGATTGAAGAAGATGAGGAAGAAATCCTTGAATCTTGAAATTGAAGAGAAATCAAGAGCAAACAGTTCCTTCCATGTCAAATTTGAGCAGAAGAAGGAGAAGAAGATTGAGATTCAATAAGAAAAGTTGTGATGAAAGAAAACCAGAAATCGCAGCGCTTAGCAGGACAGTAAGCGCGGTCGTGGTGAGCAGTGTCGAGAGGTCGGTGGCGGCCTGTGGTGGTTGCTTGGAGGGAATGCTGAAGTTTTGAAATTCGTTTTTGAGTTTTTGCTTTGGATTAGGGAGAGAATTGGAGTGTAATTGATAGTGAAAATTAAGCAAATAATTGTGTTGTTGTGATTTATGCAGGATAAAATATATTATAGTTTTAGGAATTGGGCCTAAGAGTGCCTTAGATCCATAATCAAGCCCAAATCATGGTTATCTGAATAATTTTCGTAATTAACCCAAAATAGCCAAATCCGCGCAGAATTTGAAGTCGAAATGTAAACAAAAAGCGTCTGGAATGCGATTTTGCTTGAGAACGGTCGAGGAAATATGATTTTTGAAGTTTCAGCACAGTTTTCAGGCTACTGACACATGCAGAATTCTCAATGCGCTCTTCGGAGAAAAAGCCTCGAGCGAGGGTCTTCTGACTAAAATTTGCAAATGAGTATTTCTGAGACAATCTAAGCTAACGAAATTTGTGAACTTTTGCCACTGGTCCCATCTCGTTTCGACGAAAATCGAACAAGATATCATTTTTCAAACTTCGCGCATCAGATGAAAATTGCTCGGTTCAGCCCAAAATCATCTCCAAAGAATGAAATTCTTGTATTGATTGGTGAGGAATCGGCTCCTGAGTTGCAAATGAGAGTTGTAGAGGGCTTCAATTTGGAATTTTAGAAATTGTCCCCGCTCAATTCCGAGTTTTCATCTAGGAGATATAGACTTTTTAGTGGGCAGAATGCACGATTCAGCACTAAAATTCAATTTAAACCACTGGAGAAATCAATTTCTTTGGGAGTCTTCCTCACATAATTTGCTTTTGGATTTCAAACAAAAGTTGTAGATAATAATGAGAGGAATTTTCTTGTCAAGAATCATCATAAAATACCCGACGAGCTGAGAGATACGCCTTCTGCAGTTCCCAAAATGCGCTGAAAACTCAAAATCCGCTTTATGAAAAGAAGGCGAATAAATTCTTTTTTTGTTTGTCATTTGGAATACCTTGAACCTGGTAACCTCACGACCAATTCTATTCATGAGAATACATGTATATTTATACAATCGGATTATAAGTCAAAAATGCGGAAAGAAAGAGGGTAAATTTTGGGGTACAATAGTTGCCCCTATTCAATCACCCCCAAGCTTGGAAGCAAGGTTGTCGTCTGCCTTCCGGGCGACAAGATGTGAGGTGATTGAATACCGAAATGGACTCGAAAATTTACGCTCTAAATCCCAAGAGCCTCACTAGAGAAAGGATATGTTGCGCCAGAGCTTAACCGGGTCACAACAAGAAAGAGCACAGAATAAATGATGTATTCTGCGATGACAGGTACATGTATAATCCCGACCTAAAAAGAATTGGCCTCTACCCAATTCGATCCACAATGTCAGGGGAGAGCTGACATGCAAGCAGAAGCAAAGACTAGATACATTAACCAAACTAACCACGTTACACCAGAAAGGAGCTGGACGATCGTGATGCAAAGACCGAAAAAACACCGATTAGGCTTTACGAAAGAGAGAAACAAGTGTATCCTTGTTCTCAAAAGATGACCCACAATGCCAGGGGAGAGTTGACATGCTAGTGGAAATAAAGACTAGATACAGTAACTAGACTAACCATATTACGCGAGGGAATCGAACGGGTTTGTGACGCGAAGACTAGAAAGTGCCGATTAGGCTTTACTGACTCAGAACGCTGTACTCTGAGGGGAGAAACAAGTGCATTCTTGTTCTCGAGAAGGTACAGGGGAAGAACCTGTCCTAAGGACGTTGTACCAGAGGATGTGCTAGTAGTTTCAACAAAGATGAAGACTAGAAATGCTGACCAGAATCTACACATAATACAGAGTAATCTATATCATGCGTATAGGAGAGAGCGTAATACTCAGACCTGCTCAAGAATTGGTAGCAAATCAACTCTTATGCGGAAAGGAGAAAACAAGTGTAAGGCTTGCTTTCAATGCTGAAGATGTGTTGCACCAGGATTAGAGCTGACAGTTTCAACACCAACAGGATATAACAAAAATATTGCGCCACGAAAAACTGGGGCACAACGGATTCCAAAGAGAGATGCCACACTAAGGAAGTTATTCTGGCCGGGATTCAAAGAGATATAGGAACACCACTTGGGACGAGAATTACGTTCCTGGCTTATAATTCTATGAAATGCATGAATTTCCTAGGAACTAATGCAGATGCGATGATGCATATTTGCAAAAGATGTATGAAAACGAGCGACCAGGTGACCGCGGGTCACCAAACCATCAAGTTTAAATCAGGATGCTCCACCGGGGAACAAAACATCGACGAGCAACCAAAGGTACGGCCGAGCTGATAACTCAAAAGAAAGATCAGTTAAGGCAACTGAACATTGTCAGGTGAGCCTATTGAAGATATGACATCATGGGAAGCCTGTCTGCTGGATAAAGATCTGCTGGGGAAAAAAGGAGATACTTGAAGGAGATATTCTACTGTTACCCATCATGACTCTGGTTGGGGAAGACGATGATACGCCGAATTACTGGGGAACCCGAGTAGCAAAAATGAGGACTAACACTCGCACACTGGGGATACGAGGAAATGCAAACCCACTGGGGAATGAAAACCCACGCTCAATACCGCCTCCACAGGGGGTAAAGGATGCACCA
The DNA here is from genome assembly GCA_021764765.1 of Vicia sativa. Taxonomy (NCBI): domain Eukaryota; kingdom Viridiplantae; phylum Streptophyta; class Magnoliopsida; order Fabales; family Fabaceae; genus Vicia; species Vicia sativa. The sequence continues at coordinate 253,042,262 of CM038793.1, forward strand.
CAATTGAAATTTTATGAACATCCATCGGGGATTTCCAGATGAAACGGGCACCCTGCGCTGAAGAGGAAAGAACGGACTCCGTTGGGGATGATGAGCTTCTGGAGATCGCTTCTGTCTAGGAACGGACTCACCGGGGAAGACTCAACTGGGGAAACATCCGAGTAGATCCCGATTGATCTCCATTTTGGTGCATACGAATATCTGCTAGCAAGAAAGAATTCCTGCAATACAGTGTCAATGGAGTGCCCTGGACATGATGCGACAAATCTGCCTGCCATCCCGGTCGCTCAAGTCTCGGAATAATATTCAAAAGTTTCTGATCATGGTAAAACCAACAATGTTTGTATATGCAAAATTTTACCATAAAACTTTGAACGTCTTTCGCAAACAAATTAGTAAATGCAAGAAATTAATTTACAAGCAAAAACTCGTTCTATTGATTGAAAGTAGGCCTGTAAATAGGCAAGTACAATAGGAGGCAATTCCTGAAATGAGGCAATTGCAAAAGTAAAATAAGAGGAAAACTAAAACGCATGGCAATGCGATAATGAATCCTCATCGGGTTTCAACCATGCTATCACTTTTATAACTCCAACTATCTCATCACTTCACTTTTCCCGAAAAAGGTGATTGGCTTGATCACTGCCCTTCGGAGTAGCTTGAGATGTTGCCACAAGGTGCGACAGTTGATCTGATGCCGGACGTAGTTGCTGGCCTTTCTTACTTTCACAACTAAGCAAGTTTATGCATAGTATTTCTTGACTACATTCGCGTTTACGGGTAGCGAAAATATTCTCCGTCCATCGTGGCGAGCATCATGGCGCCACCTGAGAAAACTTTCTTCACAACAAACATCGCTTCATAATTCGGCGTCCATTTACCCTGAGGAAGGATTATTCTCTTTAGCACGAGATCACCAGGCTGGTAATTTTGGGGTCGCACCCTCTTTTCATATGCTCTTTTCATCCTCTACTGATAAATTTGTCCATGACCAACAGCTACCAACTGTTTCTCATCAATGAGGCACAACTGGTCCAAGCGGTTCTGCACCCACTCATCTTCATCAAACTCTGCATCTTTCATGATTCTTAATGAAGGGATCTGAACTTCGATTGGAAGCACCGCTTCCATGCCATAAATAAGAGAAAACGGGGTTGCCTCTGTCGAAGTGCGAGCGGTAGTCTTGTAACCATGCAAAGCGAAAGGCAACATCTCATGCCAATCTCGATAAGTTACTACCATCTTCTGCACAATCTTCTTAATATTCTTATTTGCCGCTTCCATAGATTCGTTCATCTTCGGGCGGTATGGGGATGAATTGTGGTGCTTAATCTTGAAGGACTCACAAAGCTCCTTTATCATCTTGTTGTTAAGATTCGACCCATTATTTGTGATAATCTTGTCAGGAATCTCGTAACGGCAGATGATATTATGCTTGATAAACCAGGAAACCACCTGTTTGGTAACGCTTGCATATGATGCTTTTTCAACCCACTTGGTGAAATAATCTATTGCAACCAAAATGAAGTGATGTCTGTTGGACGATGTCGGCTCAATCCTTCCAATCATATCAATGCCCCACGTAGCAAATGGTCAATGAGAGGTTAAAACATTCAAAGGTGATGGTGACACATGCACCTTATCGGCATATACTTGGCATTTATAACACACCCGGGCATGATTAAAACAATCAACCTCCATGGTTGACCAGTAATACGCAGCTCGCAAGATCTTTTTAGCCATAGTGTGCCCACTGGAATGAGTTCCGAATGATTCCTCGTTCATTTCTTAAATGATCTTTGCAGCTTCATCTTTTCCAACACATCTGAGCAATAGCCCGTCATGATGTCTACGCTATAATACACCGTTGTTGAGGAAGAACTTCACTGAGAACCTTCTCAAGAACTTCTTATCTGTCACAGAAGCTTCCTCTGGATACTCTAGAGTTTCAAGATATCGCTTGACATCATAAAACCAAGGATTGCCATCTTTTTCTACTTCAATCTCAAAACAAAAGGCTGGCTCATCCAACCTTTGAATGGTTATCAAAGGCGCTTCATTAGCCCATTTGACTTTAAACATGGATGCTAGGGTGGCCAAAGCATCAGCCAGGTTGTTCTCTTCTCGTGAGATATGGTCGAAAGTGATCTCCTTGAAGTAAGGAATCAATTTCATCACGTGTTCACGGTAAGGAATCAAATTTGGGTGACGGGTCTCCCAATCGCCATTAATCTGGAAAATCACAAGTGCAGAGTCTCCATACACTTTCAGATGCTTAATTCTCAAGTCAATCGTCTCCTCGACACCAAAGATGCAAGCCTCGTATTCAGCCATGTTATTGGTGCAATCAAAGCAGATTCGAGCTGCGAACAGGATATGATGACCGTCCTGAGTGGTAATTACCGCACAAACACCATTGCCCAACGCATTGGAGGCTCCGTCAAAAACCAAAGACCATTTGGATCCTGGTTCGGGCCCCTCATCTGGACCAGGGACGTTACAATCTCGGATGTACATGATATCCTTGTCAGGAAATTCAAACCTCATTGGTTGATAATCGTCCACAGGCTGGTGAGCAACATAATCTGCCAACACACTACCCTTGATAGCCTTCTGAGTAGTATATTGGATGTCATACTCTTTTAAGATCATGTGCCACCTGGTGATCCGGCCTGTCAAAGCTGGCTTCTCAAATATGTACTTGATCGGGTCCATCTTGGATATCAATAAGGTTGTGTGAGTCAACATATACTGCCTTAGTCGGCGAGTAGCCCACGCTAAAGCACAACAAGTTTTCTTGAGCAGTGAGTATTTTGTTTCACCATCGGTAAAATTTTTGCTTAGGTAGTATATTGCATGCTCTTTTCGACCAGGCTCGTTATGTTGGCCCAACACACACCCCATTGAGCCTTCGATCACTGTCAAATACATGATCAACAGCCTACACTCCACAGGAGGCATGAGAATTAGAGGTTCCTGCGTATACTCCTTTATCTTATCGAATGCGATTTGACAATCGTCATTCCACCTGACCATTTGATTCTTTCTTAGCAACTTGAAGATAGGTTCGCATGTGGCAGTCATGTGAGAGATGAATCTAGAGATATAGTTTAACCTCCCTATAAAACCACGGACCTCTTTCTCAGTTCTTGGCTGAGACATTTCTTGAATTGCTTTTACTTTAGCAGGATCAACCTCAATGCCTCTTTCACTTACAGCGAAGCCTAGCAGCTTGCCAGACCGTACGTTAAATGTACACTTGTTTGGATTCAGCCTCAATATGAATTTCCTTAGCCTATTAAACAACTTTTGTAGGTGTACCAGATGCTCTTCTCCATTTTTATGATTTAGCGATCATGTCGTCGACATATACCTCAATCTCTTTATGAATCATGTCGTGAAAAATAGTTACCATAGCACGCTGGTACGTTGCCCCGACACTCTTCAATCTGAAAGGCATCACCTTGTAGCATAAATTTCCCCATGGGGTAATGAAAGTTGTTTTAGCCATGTCTTCTGGTGCCATCTTGATCTGATTATACTCGGAAAAACCATCCATGAACGAAAACACTTTTGCATGAGCCGTATTATCCACCAATATGTCAATATGGGGAAGTGGAAAGTCATCTTTCGGACTGGCAATGTTCAGATCCCTATAATCCACACACATTCTAACCTTGCCGTCTTTCTTGGGCACATGAACAATGTTGGCAACCCATGGAGGATAATAAATGACTTTCAAAAAGCATGCATCAAGCTGTTTTTGGACTTTCTCTTTGATCTTCTTAGACATCTCTGGATGAGTTCTTTGAAGTTTTTGCCTAACAGGAGGACAATCTTCTTTCAAAGGTAGCTTGTGCACAACGATATCGGTATCCAACCAAGGCATGTCTTCATAAGACCAGGCAAAGATATTTGAATACTCTCAGAGTAGTTTGATCAACCTTTATTTTACGCTATCTTCTAAAGCGGCCCCGATTTTAACCTCTCTAATAACATTAGAGTTGCCCAGATTCACTTTCTCAATTTCTTCCTGATGCGGTTGGATGACCTTTTCCTCTTGCTCTAACATTATGGCTATCTCTTTAGGGAGTTCACAATCTTCCTCACCTTCTTCTTTGGCTTGGTTGATCGGATTATCGAAGTCATAAAGAGCGATAGTAGAGTCGTTATCAAAGGGATCTATTGGGAGTGTGGAATTATATCTGCATGATTGATTTTAATGCTTATTTTAGTTTTTAGATGATAAAATAACAATAAAGCATTGCCATTTTGCGTTTCAAAATTGTGATGTAAAATGGAAGGAAAGGGAACAAAACATTTGAATGAAAAGACGTTCTTTATTCCATGATAAAAAGTTGCAAATGCAAACATGGTGGCCCTACATATGATTCACTGTGCCTTGGAAGAGCACAAGAATTATTTGCATGATGACAGAAACAAAAGAAAATTACTCTTTGACCATTATGATCGGGACGCAGTCTTCCGAGGTCCAGGCCAGGGACACTGGGGCGGATCCACTTATCAACATCAAACTCATTATCAGAATCATCCACAGCATTTGCTTGTCCGGGGATGATGTCGGCGCTAGAAAACCTCATAGGAGTAGCCAAGTTGGGTGCTTTCAAAATCTAACGGCGCAAAACAGGGTCAAAACCCAACCCGAACTTGTTGAATTCGGGTGCTACCTACACCACACTGCCCCAACCTTCAGGGCGTCCATCCTCGACCGCAGCTTTTGCATCTCTCAAAGATGCCATGGAAGATTCCTGCTTGTCTTTTTTAACCTCCTTCTGTTAAGGAGTCTTCAACATGTGTACTATTTCAAAGCCTTGAAACGGAGTTTCATGAATCTCTTCATCAACCTCAACATATCGGAAGGAAGCAAGATGGCTCACAATATATTCTTTTTCAGCGTAGACAGTGATAGTTTTCCCTTCAACAGGGTATTTCAGCTTCTGGTGAAGAGTATATGTGACCGTTCCAGCTTCGTGTATCCATGGACGGCCCAAGAGGTAGCAATAGGCAGGCTGGATGTCCATGACAAAGAATGTTGTAATGAGGAGCTGAGGACCAATTTTGATGGGGAGATCCAATTCTCTAAAAACAGATCGTTTGGAACCATCAAATGCTTTAACAATCAGATCACTAGGCCAGAGTTCAAGACCACCATAGTCGATATTCATCAACGCTGATTTGGGAATTACATTAAGAGAAGAACCAGTATCAACCAACACTCAGGACAAAGTAGTGCCCCAACATTCCATGGAGATATGTAGCGCTCTATTATGGTTCCGTCCCTCTGGTGGAAGATCATAATTAGTAAAACTCAATCCGTTGTTGGCTGATATGCTTGCACACACATTTTCAAACTGCCCCACAAATATCTCTTGCGGCACGAAAGCAGTGCTCAGCAGCTTCATCAAAGCATTCTTATGTGTTTCTGAATCTCGCAGCAAAGAGAGGATAGAAATTTTAGCGGGCGTCTGAGCAAGCTGATCAATCACCCGGAAGTCACTTTTACGGATGAACTTCATAATCTCCTCTACATCCTTCTCCAGGTCAGGATTGGCGCTTTGCAGTTGTGATTGCTTCATGGGTTGCTTGCCCTTAGCTTTAACAACAGCTTCTGCATTAATTTGTATTGCTGGAATAGAGAAAATTTTCCCACTTCGGGTCATACCACCACTTCCAGCAATGTTATCGGCATTAGCAATATCCAACACGTCATCCTTCATAGTAGAGGAGGAGACATTTTCCTATTTCACACCATGATAGTAAACATCCGACCCATAATTCCATGGCACAGCTTTATCACTTTCATATGGCAAGGGACTGGGTTTAGTAATTTCCAGCGGAACAGGTTTTGTTGGTGTCGATATAACAATCGGAGAATAAGGGATAGTAATCACAGATACACCACATGTTTCAACCTTCTTATCCTTTCTGATCTGATCAAATTGCAACTGGCCGTCATCATCAATCAAATACTGAATTCCCTCTTTCAGATTCACACAACCATTCGAACAATGTTCACACCTCTCACAAGCTGCTTCACAACCAGGAAAAACACCTTTCTTGATCAAGTACTCTTTGACAAAAGGTAGCGGTGTTTTCACCAAGTCAACTTCCATTATCAGATTAAGGACCTCCCTGTCTTCCATCACGGTTTAAACAACCCCATGACGCGGCATCGGGTTCTAGGTGACATTGGGTCCAACAACTTGTGGTCGGGCTTCCAATTCAATAGTCTTTGAATCGATGAGGTCTTCCACTTTGCATTTGAATGCATAACGGTTTTCAATGTTATGCCCCAACGTTCCAGAGTAGGACTCACAACTGGCATTGGCATCATAATTTCTAGGACGCTTGTCCGGAGGAGGAGGCGCAAATGCAGGTTTTGGCACTACCAACTTGAGGTCATTCAGACAGGCAAACAAATCAGTATAGCTCATCGGAACGACATCAAACCTTCTAGGAGTACGATTCTCTTGCTGCCTCTGATTCTGCTGACGAGGTTCTTACTGAGCTTGTGATTGAGAAGTGGATATAGTCACTGCATTGACCTGAGCTTTGCTTCTGCCACCATATACAATGTTGGCTTCTCCCTTTTCCTTCTTGGGATGGCTGTTGTATGCCTTCTTAACATCAGAGGAACTTCCTCCCTCAGAATATTGGATTTTACCCGATTTTAGCCCACTCTCAATCCGTTCACCATAACAGATCATTTCAACAAAGCTTGCAGAAGTACTACATGCAACATAATAATGTCCAGACAGAGTACTGGTGAATATGTCAATCATCTCTCGCTCGACCATGGGTGGTTGAACCCTAGAAGCAAGTTCTCTCCATTTCTGAGCATATTCTTCGAATGTTTGCCCCGATTTATGAGACAAACCCAACAACTGTGTGCGATTCGGTGCCATATCAATGTTGAACTGATATTGCTAAATAAAAGCATTCACAAGATCACGCCACGTCCTTATGTGACTTTTCTCCAGATACATATACCATTCTAGAGATTCCCCAGTAAACCTCTCTTGGAAAAAGTGCATGAGCAGCCTTTTATCTTCAGTATACACCACCATCTTGCGAAAATAAGCAGTGATATGAGTTTTGGGACAAGTTGCCCCATTGTACTTGTCGAACACAGGGACTTTGAACTTTGGAGGAAGTCTCACTCTAGGTGCCAACCCCAAATCAGATAAGTCCAAACCTGACAATTTTTGTCCCTCAACAGCCTTCAATCACTCTTCAAGCAAACGGTTTCTGTGATCATCAGCCGGAAAATCAACTTCACTGCCATTCACAGAATAAGCTTCTCCATTCTGATCAACATCTGGACCCTGGGAACAAGGACAACCCCGAGTACGATGCCCTTGCATCCCATAATCAAAGAAATAAGGCCCATGAGGTGGAGTAGGTGGCGGAGGTGGAAACCGACCATTGAGATGTAGACCCGAACCACGAAGGTGGTCGTTGACACCCAAATCAGCATTCTCATGCTCAACACATGATTGACCCACATAAGCATCATCAAACGGATTGCGACGGTCATCTTCTGGACGAGACCTTTTAACCAAAACCCTCAACTCTTGTTAACCTCGATTCATATTAGTGATAACCTCCGTGAATTGAGTCATCTACGCTTCCATCTGCGCTTTCATTGCTGCCACTTCTGCTTGAAGTTGTTCCATCTGTCGCCTTTCATTGTTCCGAGTCAGGTAACGGTGGAAGTTTGCAATTTTCTGCTAAATAAAAGCAGAAGCTGAGGATGAGAACTCTGGTCCAAACCTATTATGCATGGCATGTACTTATATGAATTCTATGCATGTAATGTTATGTATGTAACGACATATTTGAACATTTCAAGGATCTTTTTAACACTTTGACTCAAGTTTTAGGATTTAAACAAGATAGTGGATACTGAAAAGTCTAATCATCATTAAATCTTAATCAAAGAAGTTTACAAACAAATTGAGTGTCTAAATAATTGTTTTGCAAGTTGTTCCATAAAAGGAGTAATCCCGTCAACAATCTTGATGGTGATTTCCGCAAAAGACAAATAAAGCATAAACCTAAAAATCAGACATAGGAAATCCTTCCACGTCTTGCATTCCCATCTGAGTCTTTAGGCGTTCCAACTCTCTGAAAGTAAGGGATAATTGGGCTTCTTCTCTCGGATACGGGATTTATATGCCAACTTCTGACTATGCCTTTGTTTCTTCAAGTCTTCGATTTCAGCCTTGTACTTCTTTTCCAAACTGGCGACAACTTTCCAGTGCTCTTCCATGGGAATGGAGAAATCTTCAACTCTAGGCCTCTTCTTGGTTGAATCAGATGCTTCTCCTTTGAAATATTTGAGCTCATGAGCCAACTGATTCTTTGTTTGAGTGGCAATAAGACAATTCACTGCTAGTGGCTCCTTCTCTTCAAGCAAAAGGCGGTTCTGAGCAAGCACTCGCTCATAATCTCCTTTTGAAACAAAATCTGGAACTGACTCTTGAGGATAAAAAGTTGCAGCTCCTGTGATGGAAGGCTATTGATGATCGCTATTCCTCTCCTTGATCCACTGAATATAAGAGGCATAAGCCATAGGATCTTTCTTACCAAAGTATTATCCTCCTTCAAGGAGGATGCTTTTCCATGCCTGGACAACTTTAGACATTGTCCCGGTAACATCGGGCACATCATAGTATAGAGTTTCCCGCACAAAACTCGCATCAGGAGGTCCCATCAAAGCATAACCCAATTGTCTCAAAGCAAGAGTCAGATTGTAGTTAACACGCCCCTTTATGACCATGAGAGGGACATTAAGGAAATCTCCGCAATGGATAATAATCTTCTCACTCTCGGTCTTGGACATTTCGTGTCGACTCTAACCAATATCCTGAGACGTGAGACCCATCAATCTTGGAACCCACCTCATAGTATGCTGAGTATCGACGAAAGCACCACTTCAGGGAAGAAAACCCTGAAACCAATGGTACAACAAAGGAGCGCAACAATTTACAATTCCACATTTCCCTTTGAAGCTTCTGGATTGTATGGAATGGTAAACATCTCCCAACAAAGTTGGAATAGGATTCCGCTGGATGAAAATGGAGATGGCGTTCATGTCAACAAACTTAGGCTCATTTGGAAATAAACAATTCCCATAGATGCAACAAGCTAGAATGGATTTAAATCTCTTCCAATCCTTCTTGGCAACTTTGGCATTACCTTCCCGTATCAAGAAACCCAAGTGAAAACCTCTCATGGCACCCTTGCTTGTAACACTAGCGGACACCACAGATTTTTCCAAATGAAGAGCTTTGGAGATCTAATCATCGGTCGGTCTCTCCATAGAAGCATGGAAAGGAACTTGATGCAAGATAGGAATGTCCAGAATGCTAGAATACTCTTCCAACGTAGGCATTAACAATTACTCAGGGAAAACAAAACACCTCAACTCATGGTCAAAAAACTGGAAAAGGGCCTGGAACCCGTCCTTCTGGTATTCGGTCAAAGGAGACTTCAACCACTTCGGAATTCTTCCATAATCCTTGGTAAACATGACAACATTCTCTAGTGTAGACTTATTAGCCAATAAGAGAAGATTCTCAAGAGCAGGAGTAGGGAATTTGTACACTGGATGACGTCTCTAATTGTTCTTCTTTTAAGTATCCATCTTCCAAAACAAACCCACCAACTAGACTCAAAAGGCTAGAAATCCTGGAAATAAACAAATATGCATGTTAAAATATGCAAATTAAAAGTTTTTATGAATGCAATGCTTTGGAACCATATCTCCTGTATGTTAAACCACTGTTGTACTGACATTCCGGATAAATGTAACAAGGTCTAAAGCTTGACTTCCAATCAAGATATCATGTAGAAACCAAATCTGAATATCGCAGGTTCAAAGGTCCAACGTCAAACTGGAATTTAATAGAAAATACCAGGAAATACTAAGTCACCATCAATAACAAAGTCACCAGCAGTAACAAGTCACCAATAGTACATGTAGTAATGATATCCCACCCCAACTCACAGGGTGATTCTAGACACAACGGGGGTTCCTAATGATAAACAGTGTCGATGATCTTTTATCGAGTACTTCGTTGACTACACAACAGGGTGTAGGGTGAAAGCACCGTCAACTGAATCTCGTCTGAGTTCAATACTTCATGCCTCCTCAAATGCACCACGGGATGCGGGAATCGAAATAAAGATCCATCTAGCCTACATGTCATTGGCCGGGGCATATAGGATAAGTTGACATTGATCAACCAAGGTCAAGGAGGTGAATTCCGAATGGACGAGAATGGTGTTATGAGATTGGGTGACAGAGTTTGTGTTCCAGATATTGTAGAACTTCAGAAGAGTATTTTGGAAGAAGGACATCATAGTGGATTGAGTAGTCATCTCGGTGCTACTAAGATGTATCATGACTTGAAAAATTTATTTTGGTGGCCTGGAATGAAAAAGGAAATTGTTGAGTTTGTTTATGCTTGTTTGGTTTGTTCGAAGTCAAAGATTGAACATCAGAAACCGTCAGGACTGATGGAGTCGTTGTTTGTTCTAGAGTGGAAATGGGATGGAGTTTCTATGGATTTTGTATCTAGTTTGCCAAGGACAACGAATAATTGTGATGCTATTTCGGTTATTGTTGATCGGTTAACAAAATCTGCACACTTTATTTCGATAAGAATGGATTATCCTATGGAGAGGTTGGCAGAATTGTATGTCGAGAAGATTGTAAGTTTGCATGGTATTCCTTCTAGTATTGTGTCGGATAGAGATCCGAGGTTTACGTCTAAGTTTTGGACGGGGCTGCAAGAAGCTTTGGGAACTAAGTTGAGGTTGAGTTGCGCTTATCATCCGCAGACAGATGGTCAGACAGAGAGAACGATTCAGTCGTTAGAGGGTTTGTTGAGAGCTTGTGTGTTGGAGAAATGTGGAGCTTGGGATAGTTATTTGTCATTGATTGATTTTACCTACAACAATAGTTTTCATTCGAGTATTGGTATGGCTCCGTTTGAAGCATTGTATGGTAGGAAATGTCGGACGCCGTTGTGTTGGTACGAATCTGGAGAAAGTGTTGTGATTGGACTAGAAATTGTCCAACAGACTTCAGAAAACATCAAGATGATTCAGGAGAAGATGAGAGCTTCTCAGAGTCGTCAGAAAAGTTATCATGATAAGAGGAGGAAAGATCTTGAGTTTAGTGAAGGAGATCATGTGTTTATGCGAGTTACTCCGATGACTGGTATTGGTCGAGCTTTGAAGTCAAAGAAGTTAACTCCGCATTTTATTGGTCCGTATCAGATTACCAAAAAGGTTGGAAGAGTTGCTTATCAGATTGCTTCACCGTCATCACTTGCGAATTTGCATGATGTCTTCCATGTATCTCAGTTGAGGAAGTACATTCTTGATCCGTCTCATGAGATTCAGGTAGATGACATAAAGGTACGAGATAATCTGACTGTTGAGGCATTACCTGCAAGAATTGAGGATCGGAAGATGAAGCAATTGCGAGGTAAAGAGATAGCATTGGTAAAAGTAGCTTGTGGAGGACCAGCAGGTGGAAATGTAACTTGGGAACTGGAGAGTCGGATGAAGGACTCGTATCCCGAACTTTTTGTCTAAGGTATGTTTTCGAGGACGAAAACTCTTTTTAGTAGGGGAGAGTTGTGACACCCCAAATTAATTCAATTATAAAATAATTATAAATTTAATTATTAATTTAATTAAAGGTTTAATTATTGGTATTTTTGAATTAAAGGATTTAATTAATTAATTAAATAATGGAAGTGTTGGGGGCGTGAAGTTGAATTGTAGGGTGTATGGAGTAAAAAGCTCTACTTAATCCTAATTAATTTATTTCTATTATTTGGCAAATAAAAAGGAATAAATAAAGGAATAAAAGGAAACAAGTGAGAAGAGGAATTAGGATTGCATTCTACGTGAGATTGGAGAAGAGAAGAGAAAAGAGGAGAAAAAGCCAAACGCCGAGAAATTCGAAGATTCATCGCGAGGTAAAGGGGGATTGATCTGATTATTATGCCTTATAGGTTTTGATGATCAATAGAATAATTCAATCCGTTAGGAATCTCGAATTATGATTCTAGGTTGTGCCCTACCGTTATAATCCAACGTAAAACCATGATTGGAATTGTTATGAATGATTAATCGATGTAAGATTAATACAGGTTAATAGAAGACAAATTTTATGGTCAATTGGATGTGAAAACACGGTAATTAATTCTGTTTGGTGATGATATGAGGTTTGGTGATGATTGGAATTAATGGGAATTCGTAACAGTGAAGAAAAACTGAGTTTTGATGAAAAACTAACTGTATGGGTCGACACAAGACCTTATGAATCGATGCAAGCTGTAAAAACTTAGAAAACCAGAAGCGTAGAAAAGGCTTGCGTCGACACAAAATGGCTTGGATCGACGCATGTGGTAAGAAACAGAGCTATGCATCAACACATGATGCGTATGAATCGATGCATACTGAACAATTTTTGAAAAATGCAGAATTTTACATGTATGCATCGATGCATACGAAGCATGTGTCGACACATGTTGTTTATGTATTGATGCATAGACTAATACATCGATATATACTGAAGTGATTTTTAAAAATACATAATTTTAACTAGTATGCATCGATGCATACGGCTTATGGATCGACACAAGCAGTCTATGTGTTGACACATAGGATTTTGGATCGACACATGCTGTATAGAAGCAGAACATGATTTTTCTGAAAATGATTTCGGTCATATCTTTGCGACGGTAACTCCGATTTAGGCATAGTTGATATCGTTGGAAAGCTTAGAACGAGTACTATCTAATAAGAATGTTTTCAACACCAATAATTGAGATCTGGAAGAATTATCTGGCTTCCATAATAAGAACTCGTTGTGAATTTGTGAATCATTTGTTGAGTATATGTGCAGTATGTTAATTCCTTGGATTGTAATTAACTTTAGATGCTCATAATTGTTGTAATCATATGTTGTTATGATTCTATTCCATGTTTGAATTGTTGCATGCTTCTAATGTGCATGTATGAGCATTTTGGTAATGGTTCATTCCCATTGTGCAGAATTGAACTTGCAGGGCCAATAACCGTACCTAATGGATAGAGGTGGTGAGGCTAGATTCTTGACCTAGTGGTGTATGGGCGAATCATTGATTGACGATGTTTTCCGAGGTGTAAGCGGAACAGGGTGTGGACTTGGTTCACGTTTGGTACCACATGCATTTGAGTCTGCATTGCATATGTAATCATAACATGTTAGGATGAATTCCAATGTTATAATTGCATTAATTGTTGTTGTGTGCAAAATGAATGTGTGGATTGTATTTGTGAATCGTATTCTAATGCTGTTAATAAGGGTGGAATAATGAATTGATTGCTTTATTGTTTTAAAGAAATGTATAATGCATTTTAATCTTATTGAAATCTCACCCTTACTTTGATGATTTCAGATCGGAGTGATTAGCTGCTCGGGAATTGGTGAGGATAGCTTGTAGAGCTGTGCTATTTAGATAGCCCGCGTGTCAGTGTCATGCTCTGGTAGTTGTAACACCGGGGAACAATCGTTTTGGAGTTTTATAGATTTAAACTTGTTATTTTGAATTATGTTGGGAATAATTATTGATTGAATTATTCTGGATTTTATGTTATTTCCGCTGTATAAACATAATCCTTGGTTTTGTTTTATTTAATAAGTTCTTCAGTAAAAGGCATGATCATTGTTTTGTTATTTTTGAATTCTTAAAATTGTGACGCCCTTGATGTTATGTTTAAAACTCTGATTAAAAATATATAAATCGCGGGTAAATTAGAAGAGGTGTTACAAATATCTCACTGGGTTTCAGGACCACTTCTTCAACATCAAGTTTGTCTAGAGCACTTTTCGGCAAGACATTCAAAGAAGAGCCAGTATCTACCAACACATGAGACAACGTAGTGCCCTTACATTCCATAGAGACGTACAAGGATTTGTTATATTTTCTTCTGGAAAGAGTCAGATCATCATCGGAAAAGCCCAAACCATTGTCCGCGGTCAGGCTAGCAATACAACTTTCAAATTGATCAGCAGAAGTTTCTTGCGGCACATGAGCATTCTTCAGAAATTTCACCAAGGCTTTAGCATGAGCCTCAGAGCACAACAATAGAGCTAGCATGGATATCTTAGTTGGAGTTTGTCCCAACTGCTCTACAACATTGTAATCATTTTTCTTAAATATATTTAGGATTTCCTCCATCTCTTGCTTGGGGGCGTCTTCAGCAACTTCCTTTGGCGTTTCTGTCGGGGTAGGTTGTGTTACTTTCTCTTTGCCCTGAGCCTCATCGTTTGGCTCAACAACAGGAATATGGACTGGTACGACAATGTCTTTTGGAGGAGAGATATATGGAGAAAACACTTTTCCGGTTCTGGTCACTTTGCTTGATTCGGTGATATTGTCGATATCAAGATTAGCAGTTTCAACTATGTTGTCTTCGATGGCCAATGGTTCTTGTTTGACACCATGGTAGTAAACTTCGGCCCCATAATTCCAAGGTATAGCTTTGTCAGAGGAGTACGGAACTGGTATGGGTGAGTTAATAATTAAAGGTGCCACTCTAGATACTAGATCGGCAGAGGTGATCCTTATTGTGTTTACGTCGGCATATTCTTTGGGATAGTCATCATCTCCCCATCGTGTTTCTTTGATGTCTTCAATTGCAATCTTGGAGCTTTCGTAGGCGGTATATTTCACCCTGAAATCAAATTTTCCACTTGGCTGCCCCAAGGTATCCCAGACTTCTGGTATGGCTTCTTCTACGCTTACGTCTTTAATTTTCAAGCTTTTGGAAACATCTTCGCACAAACTCTCTACAGACGGAGTTTTCATGAATAACACTTCTGAAAGATGACTTTCCAGTGCCACATATTGATATGTTTGTAGAAATTACAACAAAATTCAAAGTATTCTCATTTATGAACGGATTTTCCGGATATAATCAAATAAATATGGCTCCCGAGGACATGGAAAAACAACGTTTATCTCACACCGGGGATCATTCTATTACAAAGTGATGCCCTTCGGGTTGAAGAACGTTGGTGCAACATACTAGAGGGATATGACAACCCTATTCCATGACATGATGCATAAGGAGATTGAGGTCTATGTTGATCATATGGTCGCTAAGTCCCAAACCGAAGAAGGTCATATGGATGATTTATTGAAGTTATTTAAGCGTTTCAGGAAGTATTGTCTCCGCTTAAATCCTAATAAATGTACTTTTGGTGTCAGTTCTAGAAAGTTGTTGGGTTTCATTGTCAGCCGGAAAGGTATTGAAATTGATCTTGATAAAGTCAGTGCAATTCAAGAGATGCCTGTACCAAGAATTGAGAAGCAAGTTAGAGGTTTCATTTGATCATAAACACCACTTTAAATCATTTGATTTGTGCTTCTAACATGTTTAATATCAACCTTACTACCATCCCATTTCACCTAAATCCTACCTCTGCCTTGGGATACTTAAGGATCACTCAAAATCCTTAGTGCATCAAAACCATTCTCATATTAGATTATCGTTGGTGAGGGAGAAATTTGAATTCCTTTACCTTTGTCTCTTGCAGATTTATTCACCTTAGTCCATTCTTCTATCTTATCTTCACTGCTTTTACTTATGCTAGCCTCCTTTGTTGAAACCATATGTGCCATGGGTGTGTTATATGTCTCCATTTCTCCTGGTTGTTTAGGCCTTGGTATCCATTGCATTTTCTGAGGTTTTATCCCACACTTATGGCCAACGTTTTGACATTTATAACATAATAAAGGCTTCCATTCATACTTAATTGGTTGCTTTAGTTTCCTATCTTCTCTGCTATCTTTTATGGTGACCTTTTTTGCCAACACTTGAGTGATGTCCACCTCCACCAAAATCATAACATATGAAACTCTGAGCTTGTTAGTCGTACATTCATCAGTTGCCAAATGTGTCCTTATAAGACTTCTACTTTTGCTCAAGCTCTTTGTTCCCCATAGAAGCAACAATATTTGAGGAAGTTTGATCCATATTGCCAAGGTTCTCAACATATCCTTCTTCAAGTTGAAATTTGGGTTTCATTCTCTCAACAACATTGCATCCTTATCCTTGTGCAATATGAAACTAAGAATGAAGTACCCCTCATCGTGATTGAACAAATTTAGAAATTGAACAAAGTTTCAAGTCTTCATTATGAATTACTTCACCGTGTTCATACTCATCATCACCTAATACATACATAATCAAGGAAGATTCACAAAATTGTAGCTTTATCTCAATATCTTCATCCTCGGTTTCTCGATTTCAATGTCGAGCTCCCCCCATTAACTAGCTTTGGCGCTACAAATTCAATAACCATTTCATTTGTCGGATTTTTATAATCACTAAGAACATTAATCCAAAGTTCTCCCACCCGCAATTCTCCCGTCTTCTAATCTTCTAAGGGTTATGATGTTTTGATTTTCCCTTCCTCTTCCGATTCACTATCCGCACTTGCGCTTCCTACAATTTCTATAATCGATCGACTTCTGAATTTGTTTTGGTGCTTCAATTTCGTTTGCTTTCTACGATTTTCCGGTAATGGTGGCACCAATTATTTGGCCGTCCATTCCCCCTTATCATAATTTTTTTTAAGGTTTTAGTTTTAAAATTTGTCTATAACTAATATTTTGTTTGAAATAAAATAATTTTATGTATAATTTTATTATTTTATAAATTAGAACAAATACAATTTTATTCATTATTTAATTTCGAATAGTACTATGAACATATCTGTAGTTTATACTTCACGTAGAATTTTATTCATTACATAATTATAGATACAACATATTATTGATTAATCAACTATATTTCTTTTTAATTAAAATATTGAAGAATGTAAAATTGTTAGTTACAGTTTAATTTGATTGATTAAATTATTTGAAAGTTCCATTTTTCTTCATGTTTTACTACAGTAAACATTTTAAATAGATCACATTTGTTCATTTATTACTGACAATTTTATCTGATTATGAATATTGAAAAAAAGAAATTATTACTTATATTTTAGTTAGTTGATTTAATTATTTGTAAGTATGATATATATTTTTTGGTTTTATTTAACCATTTTAAATTAAAATACATTATTGATTTATAGCTTATATTTTAATGATATTTAAGGCTCAAAAGATTTATTAATTCATATAAAGAGTTTATTATTGAAATTTTTTCTAATATAATAAATATTTAAAAATTCCATAAAAAGATAATTTTTCCATAAATATTTCTATTTGCTATAATTATTTGAATATCGTCACAATAGTATAATTTATTCTAAATAGATATAATCATAGAAATTACGAAGGCAAAAGTGACTAAAACTTGCAAATTAATAAATAAATCAAATTAAAATATAAAAATAATATCACATTCTTAATATTTTCAATAATATGTGATAATTCAACAATAAGTTGTAATATAAAATGGTCACAATACTGATATATATTTTTTGACAATGTCATGATTAAAAATATCGGACTTTTATATTATTGAAAGCAATTTAATTTATTACCAAAACAAAAAGAGTAATTCATAATGACTCAAATCTAAAAAACGCATAAAAGTTAATTCTTTTTGAAATATTTTCCAAGAGAATATTGTTCGTTATTATTAACATTTACATCCCACATTCCTCTGCACGTGCTTCATTTAAACCTTCACGCGCTCTTCACCAACACCTTTCCTCCCATCCCACCGCCAAAACCGTTCACTAATCACTAACGTGCGCCGTCGGTTCCAAATTCCAATTTCAACATTCCGTTTCTCATATATCTCATATATAGTAATAAAATCAATAAAATAAAAGAAAATTACAGATTATAGAGAGAGAAAGAGAAGAAAAAAGATAGTGACATATAGAAAAAGGAAGAAAAAGAGAGAGAGAAATAGGGTCTGTATTTTTTGTACTCCTTTTTTTCATTTGCAGGTTTTGGAGCATCGTGTCGGGGTGCTTCGAATTTTCCACCTATTTTTATCTATTTTTAATCCCCTAATTTTCGTTTCTTGTTTTTAATTATTTTATTATTATATTATTATTTTTAATTAATTAATTAATTAACTGTCTATAAGATATCCCAGTGGGTTCTTGTTATTTTTTATATATACACATCTCTCCACTGTTGCTTTGTAACAACCTCAACAATTTCTCAGAGCAACTACAATAGCATTTCAACTTTCTTCCCTACAAACTGTAATGGGTAGGTTTTGCTTTCTCCCAATTAGGTATCATGAGTTTTCTTGTTTTGAAATTCTAATAAATTCTATGTAATATTTCAATTTTACTTTGGATGAGTTAGTTAGATAGTATATGATTTTGTGAATCTTTGTTTTTAGAATATTAGTTTAACAGCTAAGGTTATTCTTACACCAAACACCAAAAACTTTTTTTTTTTGGGTTTTAGGCTTTCTTCAGTTTGTGGTTATTCTTGTTTTTATTCACTCTTCATTCTTCTTTACAATTGTTACAATTGGTTACTCTCTTTTTACACACATCACTTTGTCCCCAGCACTTATATTCTCTTTTTGCTACAACTTGCTAAAGAGGTTTTATTTTTTTTTATATTTTTTTTACCTTACCCATTATTATTAAGTTTTTTTTACTAGCTTTTGGTTTTTATTGGCTATGAGGGTTCTGTTTTTGTTATTCTATGTTCTGATTGGTTTGTTGGTTGTTTTTCTCTTTCATAGCTTTTATTTCTGAGGTCAAAATGAGTTACTCTTCCTCTCATTACATGGATGATGAATATGAGAAACTATTCAGGAGAATGAATCCTCCTAGGTAAATAAATTATTTTATTTTATCCTTAATAGTTGAAAAAAATTTTAATGATTCTTTGTTTTTGTTTTCTCATATGTTTGTTGTCTATTTGTTGTTGAGTTTTCAGGGTTGTGATTGATAATGAAGCCTGCAAGAATGCCACAGTTATAAGGGTATGTTTGTTTTTTCATGATTGGTGAAAAGCCTTTTCCTCTATTAATGGCTCTTTTTTTTGTGTGTGGAGTTTTTTGAATAATGAAAGTCAATTTGTTTTATGAAGGTTGATAGTGCAAACAAACATGGAATACTTCTTGAAGTTGTGCAAATCCTAACTGATTTAAGTCTCATTATAACTAAGGCTTATATATCTTCTGATGGTGGATGGTTCATGGATGGTAATGATTTTCTATTTTTTCTTGAATTTATGTATTGATATATTGATAATCATAATATTTTTGGGGGTAAAAGTTGATTTTTTGTTATGGTATTTCAGTTTTTAATGTAACTGGTCAAGATGGAAACAAAGTCACTGATGAAGTAATTTTGGATTACATTAGAAAGGTAGAAGTGTTTTTCATCTGTGTTTTTTGAACTTTTTGTGTTCTTAAATGGACAAAACCACTAACTATGTTTGATCCTATTTATGGATTTAGTCACTTGGTCCTGAATCCTGTTTTCCGACTACAATGAGATCTGTCGGCGTTAAACAAACAATGGACCACACGGCAATAGAGTTAATGGGAAGTGATAGGCCAGGGTTGCTATCAGAAGTGAGTGCTGTTCTCACAAACCTCAAATGCAACATAGTGAATGCCGAGGTTTGGACTCACAACACTCGTGCAGCTGCTGTAATGCATGTGACCGATGAAGAATCCGGTTCTGCTATCACCGATCCTCAGAGGCTTTCGCTAGTCAAGGAGCTTCTATGCAATGTGCTTGGCGGTGGAAATAGGAAAAGAGGTGCCAAAACTGTTGTCACGGATGATTCGACGCATACTGATAGAAGGCTTCATCAGATGATGTTTGATGATAGGGATTATGAACGTGTTGACGATGATGACTTTGATGAGAAACAAAGACCAAATGTCGATGTTGTTAATTGGTCTGATAAGGATTATTCTGTTGTTACTATTGAATGTAAGGATCGGCCGAAGCTTTTGTTCGACACGGTTTGTACTTTGACAGATATGCAATATGTGGTGTTTCATGCCAATATTGATGCTGAGGGGCCACAAGCATATCAGGTATATAACATTATCACCTTTTTCTGTACAAAAATAAACATGTAGGTTCCTTTTGTTGCTTGGTCTGTACTTTGAGGGTGTTTGAAACTCTTTACACTGGCTAAATATTTTTCATGGTTGTTTATTGTAGGAATATTACATCAAGCATATAGATGGGTCCCCTGTAAAATCAGATGCTGAAAGACAAAGAGTGATACACTGTCTTGAAGCTGCAATTGAGAGAAGAGTTTCTGAGGTGAGGAACTTCTGATGTTAATACTTAACACTCATTGATTAGTGATGTTTGGATTGACTAAATTTTGAAAGTTACATTTCGGAACTGACCCATCACAAAGATTGTTAGCACTTAACAGAATTTGAACATGAGGATTCGAAACTGAGACTTTGAGAGATACACACTCTTAGGTCTTCATCAAAAGACCAACCCTGAGTGTTTATGATCTATTCTTAATTTTCACTCAGTCTCAGATTCGAACCTGAGACTCTGAGAGAAGCAATACTCTTAGGTCTTCACCAATAGGCCAACAGATTTTCACTAAAACTTTAAGTTGACCATAACCCTTTTAGGTTTAACATCATGTGAATAATCTTTTGCTAGTTGAGATAATAGTCCAAGGTTAGTTGAATAGCAGTTGATAGACTTTGACTACAATTATGTTAGCTTGACAAAATCTAAACAATATTTTACTACCAAACAGTAAACACATGCATCTAATAGCATTCTTTAGTAAAAAAAATCTTTGAATCTTATCTATTGTCTTTACATGTATATTTTACACAAGTGGCAGTTAGATATCTTACTTAATTAATTTATATGACTACTAATTTGTCTTATGTTTTGTTGATTTGTTAAGGGTTTGAAGCTAGAAATCTGCACCACCGACAGAGTAGGACTATTATCAAATGTGACACGTATCTTTAGAGAGAATAGCCTCACAGTTACAAGAGCAGAAGTAACAACAAAAGGAGGCAAAGCTGTGAACACATTCTATGTCCGTGGAGCTTCTGGTTGTATTGTTGATTCTAAGACAATTGAATCCATTAGGCAAACAATTGGTAACACAATACTTAAAGTTAAGGGTAGTCCTGAATCTGTTCCTCAAGATTCTCCTACAAGATCTTCTATCTTTAGTGGTCTTTTCAAGTCAAGATCTTTTGTTAACTTTGGTTTGGTTAAATCTTACTCTTGATGGTGAATCGGAAGAGGATGATGTCTTGGATTGTACAGTTTAAAGATTTGGAGTAGGAACACTAGCATATTTCAAGAGTTTGATCTTAGGAAGTGTTTGGTTGTAAATTCTTTAAGTAAGCACCTCACGCTTTAGCTTTTTTAGTGTTTTATTTTTTTCCCTAGTTGATGTGGATCCAATCGTTAGTTGGAGTAATGAAAGCAAGTTGAGAACCTTGATTGTGTAAACCTTGAAGGTTTCAAGTGTCATCATTTGTGTATATACTCATTTGAATTTTAGGAAGCTTGTATATATTTTCTTTTCTTGTCTTTTACTCTTTAGTGATTTTGCTTGCTAATTATTGCATTTGAAGTTGTGTCTAAACAAGTATGGACGGTTTGCACATTTTTTTGAAATTTTTGAATAAAATCGAAAGTATATTTCCGGTTCTTTATCGGAAATGACAGTTAGCAGAAAAAAAATTAACTATAAGCAATAACATTAGATTATTCAAATTAAAATCATGCAATTTTTAAATCGAATTAAAACTTAAAAATGTTATCCAAAATAAATTTTATAATAATAGTATTCATAATACAGATCCAGTACAGTACGAAATAAAAAAACAAAGTCAAAATACAATCAAAATAAACTACTGCGTATGGCGGAGCCGGCCTGTGATCCTCGAGGCGTTCCTCTGTTGCCTCCTGTAGACAAGGACACCCTGAGCCTTCGGCATGATGGCTTCCAAAACGCCTCTGACATTGGATCCGTCAGGAAACAGTCCTCTGTTGATATCATCCCTAGCAAGCTCCATGATACGACAACACCTAGGCAGCATGTCCTGGGCATTGATCCCTCATCGTCTGCTCCTCCTCCAAGATCTGGGTACCAACAAGATACAAGAGGTATCCTCTCATGGCATATCCCCTGTGAAGTGTAACCTGCTCAAGATCACCGTCAGCAGTAGTAGCATGCGCAATCTCTTGATCAAAAATAATCTTCAACTAACTATATCCCAGGTGGCTGCCATGTGTCTTATCAACCTCCTTCGGGGCCTCCTCCAAGGTAACCCCTAGCCTCTCAACCAACAGCTCAATCGCCTCGTCTTTCTCCAACTTCTCATGGTCCAAAAATCGCCCTCTGATCGGCAGGTGAAGCAGACAAACGACGTCATCGAGTGTGATCGTCATCTCTCCGTGTGGTAGATGAAACGAAGACGTCTCCTCGTGCCACCTCTCTACAAAAGTGTTGGTCGTCCCCTAGTTGACCTCGCTATATCCACAGAGGGTCAAGTCTCTCAACCCTGTAATCAATAGTAGATCATCAAACCATGGCTCGAGAGGGGGAGTTAGCTTGCTGATCTTTCTCCCATGGTTGATGACCTTCAGTGTATCGCGATCCTGCAAGAAAAAACACATTGTTAGAATTCATAATATTATTCATAATATAACATCATTAATAAATGAAACATAAATGTAAATTTCGTACCTCTCCATCCCATAAATGTCTAGCCACATGGGTGGAATAAAGCGCAAGCAAGATAAGTTAGAAGGCCCCCCTACAAAGACCTGAGGGACCTTTGGTGCCGCCAGTGCCTCTATTGGCACTGGTGCCTCTGGTGCCTCTGGTCCCACTGGTACCTCGGGTGGCCATGGTACTGGTACCTGAGGTACTAGGGGTGTAGGATCATGTCTCACCTCAGATGGCTCTGGTTGTGTAGTAGATGTGGACCCCGTCTCAAAAATACGCGGTGGTGAGGATGGTGAGGATGTGCGTCTGCGGTATGACGGAGGGGGGGGGGGAGGGAGGGACTGGAGACTCCCGTCTTCTATGGGAGGAAGAAGTAGAAGGTGTAGAATTGGAAGGAGCAGAATGTGCCTCAGACATAGCCTGTCCGGATGTCGAGGGAACCTGTGTGGCCTGAGTCCTCGGAGCCTGTGTGGCATGACTCCTCAGCGCCCGTGTGGTCTGATTCCTCTCTCTCCGTATGGAAGCATGCTGTGTAATCCGGCCATGCCTCAAACGTGACTCTCGCTCGGACATATCTCCTGTATAAGCAAGAACGAAACATTAACATATAACTCACAGAGGAAAAAATGAAAAAGACAGATACCGAAGATTTATTACTAATTTTGTTCATCTCCTGAAATCGGAAATAAACTTCTAGTTTCCTCTACGAAACAGAACAACGGACAACCCCACCCCAAAATCCCAAATGCCTCAAAATACACGGATTGATCGTCAAAAACAGTTTACAAATAGTATTATAATGACTCCTAATGACGTAAACTCCAAAAAACAACACATTTAAAGCCCTATTTCACTAATTTCAATCGATTTTACATAAGCTCTAAAAATGTGTAAATCACTTACTTGATTGATTGAGAGTTGGTTGTTGCTTGATTAATTATGTTACTTGTTGTATTTAACCAATGCTTGATGATTTGTATTGATTGTTTGAGAAAAATTTGACTTTGGTGAGAAGGGCTGAAAAAGTTTTGAAAAAGTTTCTATTATGGGGAGAGAAAAGGTTCTGGCGCGATTAAGTGCATCTAGATACCAGAAATATACTTCCGGTAGCATAGGGTAAGTAAATTTCTGGTTTGCACCCAACCTAAATTGCATAGTATAGGGTGTTAACCGGAAGTTTATTTCCGGTTTCCCAGGGGCAAAAATGAAATTTCACAGGGGTGGGTAAGAAGGTCATGGGGGTGGGTTAAGAAATCCACTTAAAATTTTGTGAAGATTACTAAAGCTTTGTTTTGTTTGGAAGTTTGGAGGACCAGAGGAGAAAGTTTTAAAAAAAATGATTTGAGTGAAAAGAATAAAAGACTATTTGTGTGGTGAGCTTTAAGGGAGATTTATTTTGGATTAAACATGTTTTTTGTGTTATAAATAATTTAAATTTGATTTTAGTCCATATACATTTTTTATTAGAATAATTGAACTCCTAAAAATTTTCATTTGCAAATTTGATTCTTCCACTTAAAATCGCCGCTCATTAAGTAGATACAGTCGCTAATTTTGTCTAATGAACTACCAAAAATACACTTAAAAATGGAGAATTTTTTGTCAACCCCAAATTTAACCTGCCACCTCCCAATTTTTTTATTCCAATTTTATCCTAGGGCCAGAGCCGTATAAGATGTCCAAATAACATCATTAGAGCATCCAGCCTCCCACTGTATTCCATAAACCCTCATGGATTGACCTCTTTGGCCTTCCACCTCTTTGCATATGGGTCTCTAGTCTCAACACGCTGGATCTTCCGCTCACAGATGTGAGGGAAGTGCTCGTATATCCAACACTGCATAAAAATCATGAAATTATTATACCAATACCTAATAATTATAAAAAATCATCTAATGAATTATAATATACCTGTAACAAACTCAGATAACCAGCAAGCTGTCTGGTCTCAGGACAAGATGCAACATCGAGTGTCGTGTAAAGCATCCTCAAGGCTGCCACTCCCCAAGACCAACATGGAGTGTCAAGGGCGCTGAATAGAGACAAGTATCAAACGTCAATGTAAACTCTAGACTTATCTGCAAAGAGAGTACATGCCACCAGATGTAGCATGTACGCCTTAGCGACAACCTTATACCTCTCCGTCTCCACCAACACTGCATAAGTAGTCCTCAACCAAGACATGTGAAGGTGAAATCTCCGAGTCTCACCAAACTCACGCAACACGTCTACCTCATCGACCTCATAAGCATCCACAATCACGCGCACCGCTATCATCTGGTCCCTATAGACTGATGTGAAAAACGTACCAGCAATCAAAAGGTGAAAAGGGCATCCACATCATCCAAAGTCACTGTTATCTCCCCAAATGGAAGATGAAAGGATGATGTCTCCGGGTGCCACATCTCAACAAAAGCTGATAGTAGGAAGGCGTCCAACATCGTCAAGGAGCATCCAGCAAAGTCCTCCAGATGGAAATCCTGAACCATCTTCGTCACCCGTTT
Organism: Vicia sativa; assembly: GCA_021764765.1. Classification (NCBI taxonomy): domain Eukaryota; kingdom Viridiplantae; phylum Streptophyta; class Magnoliopsida; order Fabales; family Fabaceae; genus Vicia; species Vicia sativa. The sequence goes on from CM038793.1 coordinate 253,067,487, forward strand.
AAGCATCAGACTCTCAAGGAAGTTCTTTAACTTCGACCCATGAGAAGCAAACTTCAACATTGGATGCTCCTATAACAAAACAACACAATTAAAACAAATTAGTATACATCAAATTGTGTAATACAAATAAAAATTAAGCATTTAAATAAAACCAATAATGCATACCTCGCCCTGTCATATCCTATAAGCGACATGGTCGATACCGTCAACACGACACTCGAAGGTCCTCCGAGAAATCTCCATCGACACACCGATGGGTTCGTGATGCAGATGGTGATGTCTAGACGACGAGCCACCACGTCAACTCCCTCCTGAACCGGCTCTTAGATCGACTCTTGAACATCCGACTCATGAACTATCTAATCCTTTAAAACCGGATCCTGTACCACCGGCTCCTGAACCATCGGTTGCTCCTCAATTACCTGCTCCGCTGTAGGAAAAAGAGTTTGATCCTCCACCGCTGGAGGCTGATCCTTAACTGTTATATATGCTCTACTAGTTTGCCAGCAAGGTGCACAGAACCACGTCACCGCCTGCCCAACCATCAGTTTCCGGTGAGAATCGGTCAGACGACAGCGTTCTGCACGCAACTCTGAGGCCTGTGCCTCATCAACAACTCGAGCCACAACATTGACTCTATCTATAGTCCGTCCCGCAATAGCTCAATCTCCGCCTCTGGTCCTCACTGCAAGCAATATTAAAAAATATAAGAAAATAGTATTTTAAAAACTAGAAATACCGGAAATTTCAAAATTTCGAAATTTCTGGTATGCAATATGTACCAGAAATTTCCAAATTTCTGGTATTATTGGAAAATGATAATACCAGATATTTTGAAATATCAGATACAAAACCACCGAAAATTTCTAAATTTTTGGTAGAAGATACCAGAAATTCTATAATTTCCGGTACAATATATCGGAAATTTCACAAAATATACCGTAAAACTTGTTTTCGCCAAATTTCCGGTATCGCCTCAAAATTCCAGGTATCGTATGAGAATTTGAAAAATCCATCTATACCGTAAATTTGCTAGAATGTCATAATGAAAATTGGTTGGACAATTTATTCTTTTCATAAGTTTGGGGAATAACAAGTTAAATTTGGAGGGTGACAAGTAAAATTCTCTTAAAAATGCTGCTGATAACAGTTAAAAATCTAATTTCATAAATTCGAACTAGAGCTTATATCTCTAGAACCACCACTTACAAATTGAAATCCAATAAAAGAATAACAGAAACACAACTACAACTTTAAAACTAAGACAATGACTCTATTCATTATTAATAGACATGATAGGATTTTTTCCTAATAAATATTAAAAGTTCACTAATAATTTATCTAAAGTTCATTTTCAAGTTAAAAAAAACTTCTCCTTGACGCTTTTAACTTTTTTAAAAAATTATTAAAAATAACATTATTATTGACTTAATACTAGACTAAATTACGATTTTTTTACACAATAACCATATATTCAATTTAAACTCCTAAATAATCATATTTTCCACTAAATTACGCAAATAATCAGGTTTTAAAGTTGACCTAAGTGTTGGGGCCACCCCTAATGGCGTCTATGTTTTTTTTTGTGTACACGTCATGGACCATGGCCCCTATGTCCAGATGAAAAGTAAGGCGCCACCCCGTGTGGCGCCTATGTGTAATGTGTGTGAAAATGAGCCATATGGAATAACTTTTATGTGTTACTTCTCATGAGGGTGAGAGGGGCCAAGGTATTATCCTAAAGGTCCTTAGAGAGTATTATAGCTCTATTAGTTTGGACGAACATTCGTTCGAGGAAACAAAATTACTTGAAACTAGATGTTATACTATGCTACTATTTGTAACCTGTTATTTCCCAAAAGTACCGATAATAGTGTGAATATTATGTATTTAAGTTTGTTTGGGGACATTGGTAAAATACAAAAGTATAGTTGAGGTTACGCTGTTATGGATAATCTCTATATTTCGCTGTGTAAAAACGCCAAAAATGATACTTGTACATTTTATGGATGCGCTTTCTTGCCCGCGTTGATGGAGAATGCTGATGCTAGCCCCTGCCTACATCAGCGCCTATATGTTCCCCTACACCACCAAGTAAGTCTATAATGCTATTTCATTTTACTCACTTTTTCTAAAAATAAGTGTAAGTAATTTTTCTCTCTCTTTTTTGTTTAGGTTCTGTATAAGAGGGATGAATTACAATAAAAATCATAAAGGAAATATCTTGATGTATCACCAACATTTGGGCCACCTTCGACCACAGGATGTGTTACCACTAAACTATTCATCTTATAAGTAATTTATTTTTAATTTTAACCGTCTTCTAAGTAATCTAATAATTTTTTCTCTGTAGTTTACTTGGAGACATTATCTGGGTCTGCAAGATGAACCCTACCCCAAAGATAAAGCATTTTGGACTACAAAAATGACTATCATGCGGTACAACATTATGGAGATGCACCATAGTGAGCGTGTCAAACTGCAGTTTGACATGCATCAAGAAATCCCAGATCTCCCGACATTTTTGAGCCAATGGCATATCCTAAGAGTCAACCACCAATGAAATTTTAGTAATTGGAAAGACTTCGCTTCAGAATGGTATTAGATGTGGAAAATGGGTCACCGACATGTCATGCAATACCCTGTCGTGCTATGCAAAATGAAACCAACTCAACAATATATAATTTAGTATAGATCGGTTACCACGACTGAGCCATTTATGTACAACCGATACTATTTGATCAACCCACGCCAACACACCTACAACCAACAACCAATCCAACGAAAGCATTGATCCATTGGCACCCAACCCTAATACCAAGGCAAATTCCAAGAGAAATACCAAGGCCAATACCAATAAACACTCAAACACAATACCAAGAACAAAGATGGTACAACCAAGACCCCGATGCAGGCCCTTCAAGATCTCAACCTAGCCCCAATTTGGCCAAGATAATGAATACCACCCAAACGACTCACTCATCCTACAAACATCACATCATAACAGCTCTTGTAACTCTCCGAATTTAATTAATTATATAACTAAATTGTATAGGGATTTAATTATTGGATTATTAAATTAAAGTTGGATTTTATTCGGTTAGTTGAAGAATTAATTAAGTTGATTTTGTTGAAGAAATAATATTAGAATGTATTAGTATTTTTAGAGCTATTAATTAAATATGGATGAATTAGCTATGGAGGTGAAATAGCATTAAGTGACCCATTATTATTTCGAAGTATGATGAGCACATGTGCTAGTAGTATAGTTGGAGTAATAATAATAATTACAATGGTGAATTTAACATGTGGTCTGTAGCAAACAAATAGCCATAGTAGAATAAATAGCAGACTAGTTTTGTTGATATAATTGATGAGCAGAAGTTTTGATGGTGCAGAAGTTCTGATGGGCAGAACTTCTGATGGTCCAGAACTTCTAATGGTGCAGAAGTTCTGATAGGGCAGAAGTTCTGATGGTGCAGAACTTTTGATGGTCCAGAACTTCTGATGGTGCAGAAGTTCTGATGGGAAGAAGTTCTGATGGTGCAGAACTTTGATGGTCCAGAACTTCTGAACCATCAGAAGTTCTGATAGGGCATAAGTTCTGATGGTGCAGAAATTATGATAGGGCAGAAGTTCTGATGGTGCAGAAGTTCTGATGGTCCAGAACTTCTGATGGGGAAGAACTTCTGATGGTGCAGAAGTTCTGATGGGCAGAACTTATGATGGTCCAGAACTTCTGATGGTGCAGAAGTTCTGATGGGCAGAAGTTCTGATGGTGCAGAACTTCTGATGACCTAGAACTTCTGATGGTGCAGAAGTTCTGATGACCTAGAACTTCTGATGGTGCAGAAGTTCTGATAGGGGAGAAGTTTTGATGGTGCAGAACTTCTGATGGTCAGAAGCAGAAACTTCTGATATTGCTTCCAGAAGGATTTAGTATAACAGAATTAATTTAGTTAAGTGCTTTATCTTAAGTTGCAAGACTAGAATTTATAGTGTACCATCCATTAATTATTAAAATAAACCAAGGCACTTAGTAGTAGGTAAAGTGTGTGGTTGTGGTGAAGTTGAGTTTTTTATAATAATACAAGTACATGTAGTAGGTAGTGGTGTGTTAGTTGTTTTGTATTATAAAAGGAGAGGAAGAAAAATAGAAACAAAAATTTAGAGAAAAATAAAAGAGAAGTCTTGGAGCTAGAAAACAAGAGCAAGAGGTAGAAAACTAGGGTTTGTGGTCTTGAAGAGGAAAATAGGAAGAACCCATGGTTATACAAAGCTTGCTAAGGAATCAAGAACTAGAGGTAAGGGGTTTGGTAATTTCTATCCTATAAATAGATAATGATAGATTTTATATGAGTTAGGGTTGAGGATTTGAGTGGTTCTTGAAAAGCTCTTGGTTTAATTTGGTGTTTGGGTTGTGATAATGATAGTATATTAGTTGGTGTTATGAAACCCTTTGTTGTGCATCTTTCTCATTTGTGTTGTTTCTAGCACTTGGAGAGTCAGCAGAAAAATGAGAAAAAGCTGTGATGAGTCGGCTCATGCAGGAAGGCCAGAAGGCGTGCGCCTTCCTGAGCGTGTGATGAGAGAATTTCTTTAGGCATGAACCAAAGCATAGATTCTATGAGCCGACACATGTCTTCCCAGAACCATGAGCCGATGCATGGTGAAGACGTGCGCCTTCCCGGGCACTTCCAGAACATAATTTTCCACTCATGAGCCGACCTAAGGACCCATGAGTCGGCTCATGCAGGCTATTTTAAGAAAATTGCCTATTTTTAGATGTTCTTCACTTTCAACGATTAGAAGAACGATATATTTGTACAGATATGGTTTGGATAAGCATTAAAATACAGTTTTACCTTTGCTCTCACAATTTTACCTCCGATGTTTGATAAATAAAATGACGAGTATATTTTGGTGAATATTAATCCGTAACCGGAATTAATTAAATTATGAATATTGTTGATATGCTTCTTTTAATTGAATGCATGATTTTGGATATTGATGAATTATTGTTGGTGATTTGCATAATGTAAAATATGTTATTTTTGATCGTTTTACCTTGGAGTTTGGTAAACGAAACGTTGAGGGCTTATGCCTAAATGATGAGATGATGTTGTTATTGATATTTGTTGTTGTTGTTGTTGTTGTGTATGTGAGTCGTGTCCATTGAGTCACATATGTCAGTATAAGCGATGAGGGTTGTAGCCTCGGCCTTAATGGCAACTTGTTGATAGCCATAATGGCAATGATGATGACCTCTAATTATGGGCAATAGCGATGGGGCTGTAGCCTCGGGTACCACATGCATAAACATTGTCGAGTCGTATTCTGTTGTTTGTGTCATTGTTGTGGTTTATGTTGTTCAAGTTGTTGAGTTGTTTGGTGATGTATTAATTGTTGTTGATTTCGTGATGATGTTAATGACGATGTTTTACCTCCGATGTTTGGTAAATAAAATGACGAGGACTTATGCCATTTTGAGGATTATGACGATGTTGATGTGTTGTTGTGTGTATGTGTTGTATTATGATGATTTATAACGATTGTGATGATTAAGGTGGTGATGATAAAAGTGTGTGATATTGGAATATCATTTATTATTGGTATCTCTTTATAATTCTGAAACTATATATTAATTATCATCTCTTTATTTATATGATTTGATTTATGTCACCCTTTACTTGTTTCGTCGTTACCTTTATATTGGTAACGTGCAGGTGATCCGCGTCGATGAGGTGGATTAGCTCGAGTCATTACTTTTTGAGTCGCCTTGCTCTGATAGCGTAACACTCGGGTTGGGCGCTTTTGTTGTTTTGATTTGGATATTATACTTGTATATCCTGATAACTATGTGGATTATGCTTATATCATAACATGATTATTTTGTTGATGTATTATGATTTTATATGGCATAGATGGTGATGTATCTGCTGCCATGTGCATATTTATATGCTTAATTGATGCATGATGACGTGATCGGTATATCCGAATTTTGATTATATTAATGATGCATTTTATTGCAAAGTGGAAACCATGGATATGTGATGCCTCAATTTATTATGAAATTTTATTACTCTGATTTTTATCATTAATTCCGACGGATAGAATTGAGGTGTTACAGATCCCAACAACAATATGGATTTAACACACCACAAGAAACATTGCCTTTTTTCCAACCCTGTTCAATTGACCAGTACTGCTATCCAACCTCCAATCACCCACCATCACCACCACGACAAAGCTTTGACGACATGGACAACCAACGTTTTGACAGTGGTATTCGAGGCAATTTGGTGAGTTGACATATTACATTGTCCATGAGCGCATTGAAGTATTACAAGGGCCATCGACCCAAACACAACAAGAATATCAAAGGGTTATGGGTCAACGAGTTGTGAGAGTTGTTCGCGTTAAAAGGTGACGCGCTAGAGGATGCGAACGTGAATTTGGATCTTCTGGCTCGTAACGATTTAAATCTTTTGATTTGTTTATAAAGATGCCGTGAGCATCAAGCTTTATTATTTTCAACACAAGAAAGATGATTTAATGATTATGAAAAAGGGGAAAGCTGAAATACCCTCAATTGATATATGCGTAACGACTAGCGCAAACTAGACGCAACGCATTGGGGAGATTCTGAGTAAGGGGGATTGTTATATAAAGGGAATAGATGGAGCACCCTAAATATATGTAGTTATCTACAGCTTTATATATGAATATGTTTGATATGTTTGTGTGTTTTAATTGCTATTTCTATGATTGGGAAAGTTTCTCCTTTGGATTTTAAGAAACAGTAGATTATGTGGGATTCTAGGTTTTGTTATTATTGTGCTCGCAAAGATCTGTGGATCTTCTGCATACATATCCCCTAGTGGGAATCAGAGCATTTGTAGCTCGGATCTACAGGGTTCTATGGTTTGTTTGGTCTGAGGGAGAAAGAAATTTGCTCGGCAAGGATGAGACCTTGTGCCTACGTATTCTCAAAAGGATGTTGAGAAAGTCAGAGCAATCGTAGTTCCCACTTATGCTAGTGGAAAGCAACGGGATGTTAGTAAGAGACAGACAAATGTCATCTTAATGAAAAATGTATCTAATCTATTTCATCACATATATTTTTGAAAAGTTGTTTGATTGAAATCTTTCATCGTAAGTAGGTGTTTTGCTTGAGTGTACAAGCGTTACCACTTACATGTTTAAGAAAGATGTTTGAAAAAGATGATTGAACCTTGTAAGTATTGGGTGTTTTGCTTGAGTGTACAAGCGTTACCACTTACAATTAAGAGATGTTTTTGTTTGAAAAGAGTTTTGAAAAGTTTTGAAAAGTTTTTGACTGTATGTGATGTGATAGATGAGATACTTCTTCCATAGAGATGATAAATGTCTAAATCTCAAGGAGAAATTGATTGGATTAAAGGGATGCTTTTAAGAAGCCCGTGGGTCCTTGTATTGTAAGCCCAAGAGAAGGCATTCCGAGGGTCATCGAGGGTCCTTGTATGAAGCTCAAGAGGAAGCTATAGGGTATGGCTGGCTTTGGCTTGAAAGGGATTTCACCGAGAAACCATCCTTTTCTGAATAAGAGCAATTTCACTGGGAAATTTTACTCTCTGGGGAATTTGAAAGTGATTTCACCGAGAAACCATCCTTTCAGGGTTCTATCTTAGCGCGGGTGATTCTTTGTATTGGAAGCCCAATAGGAGGCTGTTAAGAGAGTTCCTATCTCTTTCATTGTATGATGCCCAAGAGAAGGCTAAACTCAATGAGGAGTTCTTTTGAACGAAGCCCAAGAGGAGGTGACTCAGCAGAGTGTTGTCTTATATGAAGCCTAAACGGAGGCTAACTCTGTGGGGAGAGTTTCTTTGTACAAAGCCCAAGAGAAGGCTGACCCATGCTGGGGATGGATTGTCTTGTATAAAGCCCAAGCGGAGGCTATACTCTGTTGGATATAAATTATCTTGTATGAAGCCCAAGCGGAGGCTATACTGTGGGGAACCTATTGGTTAGACTAGTTGTTATGTTATAACTAGACAATTGTATAAACAAGTGTGTGTGTGTGATATGTATTCACAGGAGTTTATGAAGGAAATATAAACAATGCATGATGTTTATTTACAAGAGTTTATGAAATATAAACAAGTGTCTGTGAAACGAACGTTTAAAACGAGCGTAACTTGATTATTTACAAGTTTGAACTGTGTACAAGGAAGTGAATGATCGCGACTTTATCGTCTAAATTAATCGGGAGACTGCAAGTATACAGCCCTATCGCGTAGTTTTAAAAGATATCGAACCTAAGGGACTATAAATCGAACTAACGTAATCTAAACTTACTGTGTAAAGCTATAGTTATCGAATAAATAAATTGGGGAATTTTTGGGTAATAAAACTTAATTTTAATTAAAATAATAATAATGCGAATATCGGTATGTACTTCGTTAATCCTACAGAATCCGGCTTTCCACTGGCTTATTTTCAAAAAATGTTAATAATATCTTTTTCAGCAAAAAGTATTTATTTAAAAATCTATTCTCAAACTTTCGCTCTATTGAAGTAAATTATAATTTTAAACTCTGATGTATGCTTTCGCTATCCCATTGATTTTAAAATTACTTTTTGAAAATAAATAAAGTTTAATTGGTTTTAAAAGCACATGATCTTTAAAAACAATACCTAGTATCTACTATCTGATTTTAAACCTCAAACTGTCGCTCTATTGGTTTCTAATCTTAGTCAGTTTATTAACCTCAAACTTTCGCTCTGTTGGTTTCTAAACCTTTTTTAACAAAATAAATTAGATAACTAAATCAGGAAAAGTGTTTATTTTGTAAAATATAATCAAGCCTGTTTATTCCGGATCCATTCAAATTAACTCGTTACATACCGATATTTAAATAATTTAGCCAAACATATTCATAAAGGTAGACATGAATAAATTAAAGGATTTAACATTCATAAATAAATTCATGGCAAAACAAATATATCTCATGCAAACAATTAATTAAATAAATAAAAGCAATGTAAATAAGAAACCTGAATTAATATAAATGCTGGAAATAATTCTTGAAGCTAGAAATAACTTGTACAACGTCTCGGTTCTTCAACAGGAATTTAAATAATGCGGGAAAATAACTCTGAAATTTGGATTACAATGGAAAAAATAATGCAGAAAAATAAACTCTGAAACTGGGAAATAATGCTGAGAAACGGTGTGTCAAAATATGATTCCTAGGTGCCCTTTTATAGTGGTAGGATGTAACCATTTTTTCCTAAATTTTCGTACCACTTTCTCCTAGAATATCTCATTCGAACTGCCTTTACTTGAGATGGTCGTCCCGGATTTTTCTCCACACATATAGCCACGTTGAGACGGACGCCTTCCACTAGGGAAAGGGTCCGAGGCGGCCGCCTCCTTTTTAGGAGAGGGGTTGAGACGTGCGTCTCACCCTTGAACGTGGCTTTAGGGCTTGCTTGCTTGGGCCTGGCTTTGTTTGGGCTTGGTTTGTAGGTTTTAATGAATCTTTGATCCGTCACTTTACTTTACACACCCCTTTTTCTTCATTTCTTGCACATTTAATTAAATAATCCTCTTAATTTCTTCACTTTGCTCAATTTGTCTAATTAAAATAAAATACCTGAAACAATAAAAATACCAGCGTAATATGGAAATAAAATGAAATAATTAAATAAAAATACTAACATTATTTATGAAAATTAAATCAAATATACTATATAAAATCGTGTTATCAAACTCCCCTATACTTAAACCTTTGCTTGTCCTCAAGCAAAAAAGTAAAAATGAAAAATCACTGAAGCACAGTTAAACACAGATATAAGAACATACATCAATTTGTACCAGGTTGCAGGTTGATTTTTCGTTAGAGAATTTAAGTCGAACTTTAAACACCAAAGTTATCGTAGGAACACTAGACAACCCCACTTAAGCAGACCAATTTAAGTCATGTAATTATAGCTCAACCTAATACTACGTTTTATTTCACCCGTTTTCATTCTAGCGCAATCACATTAAGCCCTTTACCTTACACGCACATAGTGGAGTAACCGGTTAGTGAATTTGATCTAAGTAAGCCAGCTAGGAGTTCTGGTAATTAAACATTTGGTACTCCCTTTTTCCGATTAAAAATTGCGGGGGATCGAACCGTAATTCTCCCTACCAAGTTCAGCACCAGGGACCGCTGAACCAATTTATAATGGATTATTTTGCATTAAATTTATAATTTCCGCAACTGTTGGATTAAATGATCTGGTAAGGACCATCTAACTTAGTAAGTGCATCATCAGATAAAAGCAATTTCTTAAAAATATTTGATCAATCACTTATATTCATCGGTTCTCCACGTAGTTTGTGTTTATGGCGGTGCCGACTGCTTAATAAACTACTCGGGGCTAATCTAAAACTAAGTCTTAAATGTTTTGGTATAATAAGTACTTAAATCGATCCAACATATCGGGGGTTTTAAAGTGTTAAGACGATAGCAATTTTGCTAAGTTGCTCGAATTCTCATTTATAATAGGCAACCTTAATACTAGTTGAATAATGTTTATAAATGCGTTTTAAAATTGTTTTATTTTGTTCGTTATGGCTCAAGAAATAGGGGGAATTCGAGTAAGCACAAATTATTGCATAAAAGATTAAAATTTGCATAAATAAGTATTTTATTGAATTGAAATTTGCGATACAAGAAAAGGGGAAAGTACTACAAAGAGAGCAAAGGACATAGAAATGAACAAGGAAATGATCCGACTCCCCTATACTTAAAAGGAGCAATGTCCTCAGTGCGATAATAACGAAGGAGAATCGAAATGAAAGATGGGCGGTTAAACTCGTAGCAACAATAATAATGCAACTTAGGAAGAATAATGCAACAGTAATAATAATATAATATAATGTGCAACATTATAATAATAAAAGATAACATGGATTGCATTAGAATGGAAATCAAAGTTGCTTACAATTGGAAGAATCAAGTATCTGGAAAGAAAAACATAATAATATAAAGGAAACATTGCAAAACCTAATAAAATGAAAAGAAACTAAACTAAATAAGATAAATTAACTACTTAAGAACTCTAGCCACTAGATGGTCCTGCCTTAGGGGAAGAGGAAGAATGAAAGTAAGCGAAAACTTCTTGAAATTGCGCAGGAACTGTATCCATAAAACCAAAGAAGTCAGCTCGCAAACTAGTCAAATCGTCCCTCAAAGCCTGGTGTTCCACCTGGAGGGCATGGATGGCAGTCGCATAATCAATAGGAGGAGCCTCATGCATAACGGTGTCAGGAGCAACAGAGGGAGCAGTGGAAGTGTGCTGAGCAGAGGGGTCTTCCTCAGCGTCCTCTAAAACCTCAAAGTCTTGTGGAATCTCAGGAGTGCTTGGCGGAGAAGGATGCTGATCAAGACCATAAAGCCAATTGACTTTGTTATGCACACTCGTAGCAGGATTAGGCAAGGTAAATAGCTGCATAACTTGACCATTAATCAACAAGGTAAACTGAGTCGGGCCAAGATCACCAATCATACCAGTGTTGAAACAGAACTCGATAGTCATGCAAGTAGCACCACTAAAAGCATTCAGATGCCTAAAGGGCTGTCTAAGTCCAACAACATTTGCAATCATAGTAACGAGACTTCCCATCCGAATGGGTGCATGATCAGTATCAATGAGATCCACAAAGGTACGGAGCAGATAAGTGATCGCATTAACCGGACGGTTTTGCGAAGCACAAAACATTATAAAAAGCTCATCCTTAGAAACAGTGGTGATATTTTGGGGTTTTCCAAAAATGGTGTGGGCCAGAATCTTATGGAAATACCTGAAGGCCGGGTTATGGATATTCTCTGATACAAAGTCCTCGGGCTCAGGGTTAAGGATTCCAGAAATAGATCCCCAAAAATAGTCAAGATCTCTAAATCCAAGATACTCCTCCTGAGTTTCATGATAAACTCCTAAACCACTAGGAAAACCAAGATCAGCCAATTCCTTATGGGTAAACTTGAAGGTGAAGCCAAAAAGTCTGAAAATAATAAGTCCACGACGTAAAGCTACCCCATGAGTAGGAAAGTAAGCCAAAGAGCTAAGGAACTCCAAAGTGAGGTTCCGATAAGTGGCATAGCAAGTCATCAGGCGTGAATTATCCCACCCAATCTGATTCAGCAGAAAAAGCACACTATCACGAATACCAAGAGCAGTCATAGCACCATAATGAAGGTAGGTAGTGGGTAACATCTCATGCTCGGATAAAACTCCATATTTGGTGCGCTGATTTCTTCCTCGAAACGGGCATATCATCAACACGAGACATAGTGGAAAGAGAGAAATAAGTAGCTAGAAGTATCCTGAGGAGAAGAAAATAAAAGAAGATCAGCATTGGCCAAATGCCGATAAGAAGAGAGATAAAGAATAGTAAGAAAATAAGACAGAGAATAGAAATAAAAGAAAATAGATAAAGAAAAAAGATATATATATATATATATATATATATATATATTTTGTGTTTAAAATAGAATAAAGAAATAAAATAAAATAAGAAGAAAGAAATATAAAAACGGTGGGTTGTCTCCCACAAAGCGCTTTGTTTTATGTCGTAAGCTCGACAAATAAAACTAACGATCAGTCAGCTGATCGAGCATATGGCTCGTCTAGATTTATCGTTTGAGAATTTCCCTCGACTTCGGTAATATGGTAATGTTTTAGACGCTGCCCGTTTACTACAAACGGTTCAATCGAAGGTCCCTTAATCTCTATTGCACCACTTGGATAAACTCGAGTAATTTCAAAAGGTCCAGACCACCTAGATCGTAATTTTCCAGGAAATAATTTTAATCGTGAGTTAAAAAGTAATACGCAATCACCTATATTAAAATTCTTCCTAGATATACGCTTATCGTGCCATTTCTTTGTGCGCTCTTTGTAAATCCTAGCGTTTTCGTACGCATCCTGTCTAAGTTCTTCCAATTCATTAATATCCAGGATACGCTTCTCTCCAAGATAACTTAAGTTCGATTCTTAATGGCCCAATAAGCCTTGTGTTCTAACTCAACGGGAGATGGCATGACTTACCATAAATAAGCTTGAAAGGAGTACCGATGGGAGTTTTATAGGCGATTCATGCCCATAAAGCTTCATGAAGTTTAAAGGACCAATCCTTTCTGGACGTAGCGACAGTTTTTTCAAGGATTTGTTTTATCTCGCGATTTGAAACTTCAACTTGTCCGCTAGTTTGAGGATGGTAAGGTGTAGCTATGTGATGTCGAACTCCATATTTTCCTAATAATTTTTCAAAGATTTTGGAAATGAAATGAGATCCACCGTCGCTTATTACGAGTCGGGGTACACCGAACCTAGGGAAGATTATGTTCTTGAATAGCTTAAGTACCACTCGGGTGTCGTTTGTTGGAGAAGCTATAGCCTCGATCCATTTTGAGACATAATCCACAGCCACGAGTATATACTTGTTACCGGATGAAGATGGAAAGGGTCCCATAAAGTCTATCCTCCACACATCAAAGATTTCGACTTCTAAAATGCCTTTTTGTGGCATTTCGTCACGTCTAGATATATTACCGGTGCGTTGACACCTGTCGCATTTTAAGATGGTGGCATGTACGTCTTTCCATAAATTAGGCCAATAGAGGCCGGATTGTAAGATCTTTGCACATGTTTTGGATGTACTAGCATGTCCTCCGTAAGGTGCGAGAATGACGATGTTATAATGTTTTAGTCTCTTCTTCTAGCACACATCGGCGGAAAATTCCATCGGGACCTCTCTTGAAAAGTAGAGGTTCATCCCAGTAATATTGTTTAAGATCATGGAAGAATTTCTTCTTCTGTTGATAGGTAAGTTCGGTGGTAGAACGTCTGCAGAAGGTAATTCTGAAATCGCATACCAAGGCACGGAGGAGATGGCTAAGGTGGTTTCCATGAGTTTATCGAGTTCTGTCTTCCAAGTGGGCAATCGTTTATCATACCGGAATTCATCATCGATCGGCACTTGTTCATGTTTAAGATTTTCTAGTCTAGAGATGATGCGCTACCACATTTTCGGTTCCTTTCTTATCTTTGATTTCTAAATCAAACTCTTGCAGACAATATCCATCTCGTGAGTCTAGGTTTAGCGTCCTTTTGGTTAGGAGATATCTAATAGCGGCATGATCAGTGTATATGATTATTTTGGATCCTACTAAGTAGGAACGGAACTTGTCTAACGCGAAGATCACTGCTAAGAATTCTTTCTCGGTTGTAGCGTAATTCATCGTGCCGTCAGTTACGCTTGCATAATATATAACGTGAGTCTTTTATCCTTTCGCTGTCCTAAAACAGCTCCTACGGCATAGTCACTTGCGTCACACATTATTTCAAAAGGTTCATTCCAATCTGGAGTTTGCATGATAGGTGCAGAAATTAATGCTTTCTTAAGTGTCTGAAACGCTTCTAAACATTTTTCGTCGAAGATAAATTCAGCGTCTTTCATTAATAGCTCAGTTAGGGGTTTAGTTATCTTAGAGAAATATTTAATGAATCGTCGATAAAAACCGGCGTGTCCTAAAAAGCTTCGGATTTCTCTAACAGTTTTTGGGGGTTGAAGGTTCTCAATAACTTCGATTTTAGCAGAATCGACTTCAATTCCTCTTTTGGATATAATGTGTCCTAAAACAATTCCTTCTTGTACCATAAAATGGCATTTCTCCCAATTAAGCACTAGATTAACCTTCATACAACGTTCTAATACCCTTTCTAAATTTTCTAAACATTCTTCAAAGCTTTGTCCACAAACGGAAAAATCGTCCATGAAGACTTCCATAATATTATCCAGAAAATCAGCAAATATTGCCATCATGCATCTTTGAAAAGTCGCAGGAGCTTTGCATAAACCAAATGGCATTCTTCTATAAGCAAAGGTTCCAAAGGGGCATGTGAAAGTTGTTTTCTCTTGGTCATCAGGATGAATAGGTATCTGAAAGAAACCTGAATAACCGTCCAAGAAACAGAAATGAGAGTGTCTAGCTAAACGCTCCAACATTTGATCAATAAATGGTAAAGGGAAATGATCTTTTCTGGTGGCTTTGTTAAGTTTTCGATAATCGATGCACATTCTCCATCCAGATTCAACTCTTTTAGTTATTATTTCTCCTTTCTCATTTTCGACTACTGTGACACCTCCTTTCTTAGGTACAACATGCACAGGGCTAACCCATTTGCTATCAGATATAGGATATATGATTCCTGCTTCTAACAACTTCATAACTTCCTTTTTCACAACCTCGCTCTTAATCGGGTTTAGTCTCCTCTGGTGTTCTCTTGAAGTCTTACAATCTTCTTCTAGCATAATGCGATGCATACAGATAGAGGGACTTATTCCTTTAAGATCAGATATATTATATCCTAGGGCTGTTGGATATTTTCTCAGAATTTGTAAAAGTTTTTCAGTTTCGGTTTCGCCAAGCTCTGCGTTGACTATCACTGGTCGTTCGAGTTCGGAATCCAGGAATTCATACCTTAGATTTTTAGGAAGTGTTTTGAGTTCTAGGGATGGTTTTCTTAAACTTTGTGTAGGATCTGGTGCTATAGCTAAGCATTCACTTAGATTACTACTCAGATTCTCATCGAGATTGTCTTCATTTTCAAGTTCAGCTTCTTTTCTACATTCATCGATGATATCCATGAAGTAACAAGTGTCTTCAATTGCAGGTGCTTTCAGGAATTGAGAGAGGATAAATTCGATTTTCTCTTCGCCTACTTCAAAAGTAAGTTTTCCTCTTTTTACATCTATAATTGCACCGACTGTGGCTAAGAAAGGCCTTCCAAGAATGATTGGGGTAACTTCATCGTCCCTTATGTCCATGATAATGAAATCAGTAGGTATATAGAATTGGCCAATGCGTACAGGAACATTCTCAAGAACTCCTGCAGGGTATTTAATTGACCTATCTGCTAATTGAACGGACATTTTGGTTGGTCTGAGTTCTCCCATGTCAAGTTTCTTGCATATGGATAACGGCATCACACTTATACTGGCTCCAAGATCACATAAAGCTTTATCTATGACAAATTTTCCAATTACACATGGAATAGAGAAACTTCCAGGATCTTTGAGTTTAGGAGGCATTGTGTCTTGAATAATTGCACTACATTCAGCAGTAAGCATGACAGTTTCATTGTCCTCTAGCTTTTTCTTATTGGATAAAATCTCTTTAAGGAATTTAGCATAAGAGGGCATTTGAGTTATAGCTTTGGTAAAAGGAATTGTAACATTAAGTTGCTTCAGAAGATCCACAAATTTCTTGAATTGACCCACATTCTTAGTTTTAGCTAACCTTTGAGGGTATGGAATATGAGGTTTGTAAGGTGGTGGGGGTACATAAGGTTCGTCCTTTTGTGTGGTATCTTCACTATTATCTTTCTGATTTTCCTTTTCTGGTTTATCTTGGGTTTCAGATTGTTTAACAGAATTTTGTTGCATAGCTGGGCTATTGTTTCTAGGATCTACAGGTCCATCATACTCTGTTCCGCTTCTTAAGATAACAACATTTGCATGTCCTTTGGGATTAGGTTGAGGCTGTCCAGGAAAAGAACCAGCAGGAGCAGCAGAAGCCGCTTGTTGTTGAGCTACTTGAGAAATTTGTGTTTCTAACATTTTATTATGTGTAGCTAAAGCGTCAAGCTTGTTAGATAATTGCTTAATCTGCTCATTGATGTGTATATTCTGATTTTGAACATCCTTATTAGTTTGGGATTGAGTATTATTGGTTTGGTTCTGAGTAGCAATGAAATGCTCTATCATGACCTCCAAATTAGACTTCCTAGGAGCATTAGACGTGTTGGGACCATTGTTAGGATGATTTGGAATAGCCTTAGGATAACCAGGTGGTGTAGCAGGAGCTTGTCCAGGTGCGTATAACGCATTGTTATTCTTGTATGAAAAGTTAGGATGATTCTTCCAGCCAGGATTATATGTGTTGCTCTAAGGATTATTCTGTACGTAATTCGCTTGTTCAACTGGAACTCCTGTTAGAAGTGGGCATTCTGGAGCAAGATGTGATTGAAGACCACATAAGTCGCAAGTTTGAGCAATTGCAGCAACAGTAGCTGCGGGAGCGGTGGTAAGATTCTCAAGCTTTTTGGTGAGAGCTTCCACTTTAGCGTTGACTTGATCCAGACTATTCACTTCAACCATGGCACCTTTCGTTTGAGATTTCTCTACACTAACTCTCTCCGTACCCCATTGGTAATGGTTCTGAGCCATGCTTTCGATAAGTTGTTTTGCTTCAGCATATGGTTTATTCATCGATGCCACCGGTGCGGCGTCTATAGTCAATCTCGTATTGTACAAGAGACCATTGTAAAGCGTGTGAATGATTAACCATTCTTCTAAACCATGATGAGGGCAAAGTCTAAGCATGTCTTTATATCGTTCCCAAGCTTCAAAGAGTGATTCATTGTCTTTTTGTCTGAAACCATTGATATTGGCTCTGAGCATAGCAGTTTTACTTGGAGGAAAATATCTAGCCAAGAAGACTTTCTTCAACTCATCCCATGTGGTGATTGAGTTGGAAGGAAGAGATTGGAGCCATCGCGAGCTCGCTCTCGAGAGAAAAAGGAAATAGGCGCAATCGTATCGCCTCGGGTTTACACCATTCGCTTTCACGCTGTCGCACAAACACCGGATGAAGATTCGGTCGCCGTGGGAGCTCTAAAACCGGTTCTTGAGCGCGGAAAAGCGAAGGTTTCATTTCAAATCGTTTCGAGCGATAGTAGGAGCAGCAATACTGTTATGAGGCTCCGCTTGAGAAGGAACAGCGTAATCCTTAAGAGGACGAGGAGCAGGAGGTTCTGGATCAGCCATCTTCTTGAGTTCTTCAACGTCTGGAAGTTTGGTCGAAGGAAGATTGTTGCGTTCTAAATACTCTTGAATTCGTCTTCTTAATCTAAGATAACGCTCGATATCGTATATAGGTATATGCAAAGGCGCGCCTTGAGAGCGAGTATTTGGCATACACAGAGGGAAAAAGAAATAGTTGCTATAGTCTATACTTCGTAATAAAATTACGATATCAACTTAAATAGTCCCGACAGCGCGCCAAAAACTTGATCGCGACTTTATCGTCTAAATTAATCGGGAGACTGCAAGTATACAGCCCTATCGCGTAGTTTTAAAAGATATCGAACCTAAGGGACTATAAATCGAACTAACGTAATCTAAACTTACTGTGTAAAGCTATAGCTATCGAATAAATAAATTGGGTAATTTTTGGGTAATAAAACTTAATTTTAATTAAAATAATAATAATGCGAATATCGGTATGTACTTCGTTAATCCTACAGAATCCGGCTTTCCATGGCTTATTTTCAAAAAATGTTAATAATATCTTTTTCAGCAAAAAGTATTTATTTAAAAATCTATTCTCAAACTTTCGCTCTATTGAAGTAAATTATAATTTTAAACTCTGATGTATGCTTTCGCTATCCCATTGATTTTAAAATTACTTTTTGAAAATAAATAAAGTTTAATTGGTTTTAAAAGCGTCATGATCTTTAAAAACAATACCTAGTATCTACTATCCGATTTTAAACCTCAAACTGCCTCTATTGGTTTCTAATCTTAGTCGGTTTATTAACCTCAAACTTTCGCCTGTTGGTTTCTAAACCTTTTTAACAAAATAAATTAGATAACTAAATCAGAAAAAGTGTTTATTTTGTAAAATATAATCAAGCCTGTTTATTCCGGATCCATTCAAATTAACTCGTTACATACCGATATTTAAATAATTTAGCCAGACATATTCATAAAAGTAGACATGAATAAATTAAAGGATTTAACATTCATAAATAAATTCATGGCAAAACAAATATATCTCATGCAAACAATTAATTAAATAAATAAAAGCAATGTAAATAAGAAACCTGAATTAATATAAATGCTGGAAATAATTCTTGAAGCTGGAAATAACTTGTACAACGTCTCGGTTCTTCAACAGGAATTTAAATAATGCGGGAAAATAACTCTGAAATTTGGATTACAATGGAAAAAATAATGCAGAAAAATAAACTCTGAAACTGGGAAATAATGCTGAGAAACGGTGTGTCAAAATATGATTCCTAGGTGCCCTTTTATAGTGGTAGGATGTAACCATTTT
This sequence comes from Vicia sativa, assembly GCA_021764765.1. Taxonomy (NCBI): domain Eukaryota; kingdom Viridiplantae; phylum Streptophyta; class Magnoliopsida; order Fabales; family Fabaceae; genus Vicia; species Vicia sativa. The sequence continues at coordinate 253,086,644 of CM038793.1, forward strand.
TTCCTAAATTTTCGTACCACTTTCTCCTAGAATGTCTCATTCCAACTGCCTTTACTTGAGATGGTCGTCCCGGATTTTTCTCCACGCATATAGCCACGTTGAGACGGACGCCTTCCACTAGGGAAAGGGTCCGAGGCGGCCGCCTCCTTTTTAGGAGAGGGGTTGAGACGTGCGTCTCACCCTTGAACGTGGCTTTAGGGCTTGCTTGCTTGGGCCTGGCTTTGTTTGGGCTTGGTTTGTAGGTTTTAATGAATCTTTGATCCATCACTTTGCTTTGTACACCCCTTTTTCTTCATTTCTTGCACATTTAATTAAATAATCCTCTTAATTTCTTCACTTTGCGCAATTTGTCTAATTAAAATAAAATACCTGAAACAATAAAAATACCAGCGTAATATGGAAATAAAATGAAATAATTAAATAAAAATACTAACATTATTTATGAAAATTAAATCAAATATACTATATAAAATCGTGTTATCAGTGAATATGTACACGAACGAGTATTTATGTACAGACAAAGGTGGATGTACATAGGAGGTTTGGGACTTACACTGTAAGAGAAGCCCATTGATTTGAAAACAGTTTCACAGGGAATAATGCTCCTTTCAATATCAATGGTATTTAGTGTGTATACAGATGAAACGGAAACGGATGATCAAAGTGTATCTGTGTTGGAGTATTTGTAAAAAGTATTTGTGTTATGTACAGATGAAAGTTTTGTATGAAAAGTATTTGATATGTACACAGAGAATATGTACACAAAAGACTATTTTGTTTGAGTATACACAAGTGATGTGAAAAACAAACGATCGAAGTTTGTCTGTACTTGAGTATAAAAGAAATATCTGTATTATGTACAGATGAAACTTTGTAAAAAGTATTTGACAAAAGTTTGATATGAACAAAGAAATATTATGTACATAAAAGAATGTTATGGGACTTACACCGTGATGGAGGCGCATTGGTTTAAAAAGAAATTTCGCTCAGAAGAAACCTTCCTTTAGAACCAATGGATTCAGCGTATAAACAAACGAATGAAAACGAAAGAAATTTGTTTACGTTTGAATATTAACAATGATGATTTGAGTATGTACAAGTAAAATTAAATATGTACATAAAGGATTGGGACTTACACCGTAAGGGAGGCCCATGATCGATCGAGAAATTCGAGAAAGAACGAATTTGATTTTATCGTTTAAATCAGATTGATCATGGTAAAAAGATGCAAGTTTTAATGAAAAAAAGTTTTGAAAAATGATTTAAAAATGTTTTGAAAATGTTAAGTTCATTTATGAGAAGTTTTGAAAAAAATCGGAAGTCGAAAACTTGAAAAATTCACCTTAAAAGGAGGTTTGAAAAGTGTTCAGAACATCGTTTTCGGCTCGATTAAAATTTAATCAGATGAAAGTTTTTTCTGAAAATTTTTGCACTATCATAAAATAGATGTATTTATTGACAAGTGTCCAAAAAATCATCTCAAAATGAGAAGTTTTGATTGGTCAAAAAAATTGTGCAAGTTTTGTAAAAAAACATGAAAAAATTTGGAAAGTTTGTAAAAAGAATGGTCCTGATGGGTGTTGAACCCATGACCATGAGGTGGGGCACGTGGCAAGAAGACTTAAAGGCAAGCAGACAACCACTAGACCAAACGCGCTGGAGTGTTAGTGGGTTATCACACGTGTTAACAATAGAGTGGAAATTTTAAATATTTGAAAATGAAGAACATCAAGAACAGGCGCGCAATCCTGGGTTTTTATTTTGATCTTCAGATCTTTGATCCAAGCTAGAATCTTTGTTTCTTAACCAAATTGAGTGAAATAAACATCAAACTTGATCGGTTTTTCATCCCGAACATGAACATGTATGTTAATTGCATTTATTTTAAGCCCAGAACATTTTAGTTTCGAAGAATACTCATGAACCCTAATCTGAAAATCTTAAATTAAATGATGTGTAGTTGATGATTGTTTGATTTTATTGAGGGTTAATGGTCGTTAGAGGTGCAGAAAAAGATCGGCCAAAAGCTTTTTTCAATTGGTGCAAGGAATATGGATATCACAGTTCATATGCATACCTGGGAAAGTGAGAATCGAAATCGATGCTAGAGTGTTTCTAGTTGCTGTTTCTTGATCATTTGAGCTTCATCGGCATGTATGGAAGCTGTGATGATAGCCTGCTTGCCTTGAATCCTTTCCAATCAATCTAGCCAAGTCCACCTACAGTTAATTCAAAGTGAAACTCGAAAATGGGGTTAATGGATTTACAGGTTGTTGTTCTTGATCTGGATCAACTCCATGATGTATATGGATCGTGTTTGGATGATCAGAACTCAAAGGAATCAAGCCAAAGTCCAAATTCGATTGTTATGGCAGTTTTGGTTAAGAAAATGACATGAAATGTGATTCTGAATCCTAGCTTGTTCTATGTTGATTTTAATGTTCAAACAGATTCCATATGGATATTATGATATGTTAGACACCAAAGAGTATCATAGTTCTTGCTAAATTTGAAAATTGCAATGTTTGGCAAATTGAACTATAATACTTGAATTTGAAGAAAATGGAAGGAAAGCATGTATTTGTGAGGCTTTGGTGTGAATTTGAACTTGAAATGTGATCAATTTATAGGCAAATAGGTTCTGAAATGTTAGGCAAGTGTCCATGGCATTTGGTGATTCAAAGAAAGCTTAAGGGGTAAGAAAGGCATTTTGCAAAGGAAAAGGAACCTTCCTTTTTTCACCATGTGCTATTTTTACATCTTGATCCATATCTTTCAATTATTACTCTAGGCTGATATTTATCAGTTGGATGACTCATTTGGCAAGGTTAGAAAGCTTCTAGATGAAGAAAACTCAAAATGACCTATAATTGAAGTTTTGAACTTTGAAAAATCAAGTTTCATGGGGCCTTATGTTTCAATTTCAAAAGTGTAGCTAGACTCCATGGATTTGAGAGTTCTTGGACATTTTGGAAAGATTTTTCCACAAGCTACAACTTTCATGTTTTGAGTTTTTTCAAATTCAAATTAGAACTAGGTGAAAAAATGGCATGAAGTTTGAAAAAAGTAAGAAATTTCAACACTTAGAAAATTTTCTAAGTATGAAAACTTTTGACTTTTTGTTGACTTTTCCAAATTCTTTGATTTTTGATGATCATGATGGATTATTTGAAGTATTTTGACGATGGACAAAGTTATGTTTTGGAAAATTTGATCAAAAGTCAAAGTTTGACTTTTCTATGCAGATGAAAATTCATCAGACTTTTCTGAAATTGACTGAGGACGTCTGTGAACTTCTGTGATGTTCTGAATCCAGAAATTAGGTCAATATGTTGTATCTAAGATATAATGACCAATCTTGATCAAAACCCTAATTGGTCGATCCTTGATTGATCTGTGAGAGAAATGGGTATCTGATGATCAGAGGCTGATGATTTAATCAAGATAGATCAAATGAGATGAGAAAAACTCAAACCCTAATTGGTTAGCTCTTGAATCAGATGAAAATCTGATGAAACCCTAACTTTGACCTGTGAATGCTATACCCGATTAATGCTGTCTGAACTGTTAGTTATGCAATGATGCAAATGTAAGGTGGTATATTAGGTCAAAAATTGGGGTATGACAGATGCCCCTATTTAAGTTTCTTTAAACTGAGAGATGAAGATGAATATCTTCGTTTTGATAGTTGTAAAGAGACTTAAATATCGGAATACGCAAATTTTGGACCTAAGATACCAAAAATGCGGATGATGCAAAATGATTGTAAAAAAGTTTCACCCAGATGATATCAAAGAAATGACATGGTAGGGGGAAAATTTGTGAATACGTCCCTGTTGGGGAAAGAATGATTCACAAAACATGTGAACATTTGTTTCATTTCGGAAACAGAGAGATTACCTTCTGTCAGCCTTGTGACAATGTTTAAGGTAAGTAAAAAAGATATTACCAATTATCAGCCTTGTGATATAGTATGGTAATGGGTTTTAAAGATGTTACCAATTATCAGCGAAGTGATAACTATAACAAGGTAAATCTCGAGAAATGAGTTGCTGTGTATTCAGCTTTGTGAATAACACAGACAGGTGAAAGAAATAGAACTCAAAATGAGTTTTTATTTTCTTGGATACAATCTTGCCGAGAATCTCTCTTTTTGAGAAGATGCGGGCACTTTGATCGGAAGACACAGGTTTTCTTTTTGACAGAAAAACAACTGCTGGGGAATTTCTCATACAGTCATGATTTTGACCTGGTTGAGGAGAACAAAACTTTTTGTGATAAGTTCAAGGATGAAAATAAGCGGCTCAAATGATGAGGCTATTGCTTATTGCTTTGTTGATTATAGACATGGTTCTATCCAGGAATGAACTGGAAAGAAAAAAAATCAATCAAGACATTGTTCCAAATGAGGAATGATCTCAGCTGGGGAATGTGATGGAGAGAAGAAAATGCATTTCTCTGTTTGGGGACTCCGTTGGGGAAAAAAGAAAAATGTATCTTTTCTGTTTGGAGATATTCTACTGGGGACAGACTTGTACTCGTATGAGTAAGTATGATTTATACCAGTGATTTGGAAGCAAACATTTTGAGAGATGCAAAAAATGCAAAGAATGATGCTATTATGTATGAATGTCATGAATGTTATATGCATGCTAACAATACTTGACAAAGACACTTAAAGCGATATTTGGGAAAAGGACCGCGTCACAGTTCGAACAAATACTGGGTGAAAATTGCAACAAATGGTGCAGATGTTCACTAATGAAGAATTTGAGTTGCATGCTTTAAACTTTCCGAGAAAGGCATTTCATTGGCAACTTGGTTGGGGATTCTTTTTGGATAAGAATACCGTCCTTTGATGATTTCTGCTGAGGAGAAGACTGCTGTAGCAGAGTTGTTTTATCCTTCGGAGATCGAAACACTCGTGGAGAAACTGTTGAAGTTCTTTCCGTGTTCATAGTTCAAAGGAAATTTTTTTTGCTTTTTATTTCAAAAAATTTTTGATGTAGAAATTCATTTAAAACATTTTAGTTTCAAAAAGTGATTTTCACAATAAAAAGCGTTATTTTGCAAAACAGAATAAAGTGGGAATTGCAAAAAAAAAAAAAAAAACAAGGCTCAAATTTATTGATAGAATGGTAATCAGCCAAAGGCGTGATTCCATGGACTATTTACAAAAGTTGGAAATGATAATTTATTGGGAAAAGGCTACATTGAAAGCAAATAACCACTACTATCCCTAACAACTTTGAATTCCAACTGTGCTTGTTGCTTCAGAAGAGCTGATTGAAGATCCGTCGATGGAAGATTCTTCATGTGGACAAAATACAGACTGACTGCAGTTACTTTGTCATTTTGTATCCTTGTTTTTGCCTAGATCGCCTTTTCAGGTTTTCAATCTATCAGGATAATTTCTGTTTATTGTCTCTAATTTTTGCCTGGATTGCCTTTTCAGGTTTTCAATCCACCGAGACGCTCTTTTTTGCCTAAGCCGCCTTTTGGGTTTTCGACTTACCGAAATGTTTTGTTTTTTAGACAAAGTATTTCTTGACTGCATCAAGATTCACAGGATACGGAGTTCATCGCCGTCCATGGTTGTGAGAGTCATAGCACCGCCGTAAAAGCTTCTTTTGACGATGTATGGGCCTTCGTAATTAGGAGTCCATTTGCCCCTAGAATGCTTGAAAAGATGTAATCTTTTAAGCACGAGGTCGCCTTCGGAATTCACGAGGTCGGACCTTTGTCGAAAGCTTTTTCATTCTTCTTGATAGAGTTGTCCGTGACACGAGCGGGCGCTTTTCTTCAATTAAGTTCACTGGTCGATCCGCTTTGACACCATTCGCCTCGAGATAGCTTGGTTTCCATGAGAACTCTCATTGATGGGATTTCAACTTCTACGGGAGCACTGCCCATGCCGTATACTAGAGAAAAGGAGTTGCCCTGTTGAAGTGCGCATCAAGCACGATACCCATGCAGCAAATGGCAGATTGCGCCGCCTTTGTAAGTGATGACCATTTTCCGACGATCTTTTGATGTTCTTGTTAGGCTTCAACGGCGCCGTTCATCTTTGGCCGGTAAGGAGACGAGTTATGATGCTCGATCTTGAATTCCTCACACAGTTTTGTCATCATTTTGTTGTTCAAGTTTGATCCATTATCAGTAATGATCTTACTTGGAACTCCATATCGGCAAATGAGGTTGTTCTTGATGAACCTCACAACCACTTGTCTTGTGATGTTGGCGTAAGACGCTGCTTCGACCAATTTGGTGAAGTAGTCAATGGCTACTAAAATGAAGCGATGTCCGTTGGACGCTTTTGGTTCGATCATCCCGATCATGTCAATGCCCCACATGGAGAAAGGCCACGGAGAAGAGAGAACGTTGAGTAGAGTCGGTGGCACATGGATCTTATCTACATAGATCTGGCACTTGTGACATCTTTTGACGTGTTTACAGCAATCGGATTCCATCGTTATCCAATAGTATCCTGCTCTCAAGATTTTTCTAGACATTGCAAGCCCATTTGAATGGGTTCCAACGGTCCCTTCATGCACTTCATGGATGATTGTGTCGGCTTCCCGTCTGTCGACGCATCTGAGCAAAACCATGTCGAAGTTTCTTTTGTATAGAACATCTTCATTGAGGAAGAAATTCCTAGAAAGTCTCCTTAGAGTTTTCTTATCTTTGTACGATGCCCCGAGTGGGTACTCTCGTGTTTGAAGGAAATGTTTGATGTCGTGGAACCACGGTTTATCGTCGAAGACTGATTCTGTCGCAAATAAATATGCAGGTCTTTCAAGGCGTCTGATACGGATTCTGGGCATATCATTCCAATCGTTAACTTTGAACATGGAAGATAGAGTAGCCAAGGCGTCTGCCATCCGGTTCTGATCTCGAGGGATATGATGCAGTTCTACTTTGTTGAAGAAAGTCAACAACCGTCTTGCATAATCTCTGTAAGGAATTAGACCAAGATGATGGGTTTCATACTTGTCTTTGATTTGGTTGATCACAAGGGCTGAGTCTCCATATATGTCAAGGATCTTGATCCTCAAATCGATGGCTTCTTCGATACCCATGATGCATGCTTCGTATTCTGCTATGTTATTGGTGCAATCAAATAGCAACCTGGCAGAAAATGGTATATGAGAACCTTCGGGAGTAATGATGATCGCCCGATTCCATTGCCAAAATGTTAATCGCCCCATCAAAGACTAGGCCCCATCCGGATTCGATCCGTCCTTCTCCGTAGCGGTTCGTCACAATCTTTCATCTTTAAGTACATAACATCCTCGTCTGGAAGTCAAATTTGAGATTGGTATTCGCTGAGCCGATAAGCCAAGTGATCGGCGAATACTTCCTTTAACCGCCGCGCGATATTGATGTCATATTCGGATAGTAGCATCTCGCCATCGAGCGATTCTCCTGGCAAGCTTCAAAGACGATTTGATAGGATCCATTTTGATATTAACCAAGTCGTGTGATTGATCATGTATCGCGAAGACGCTTCAAGCCCACACCAAAGCGCAACATGTTTTCTCGAGCATGGAGTAACGAGTTTCACACCGTGAATTTTTACTCGGTAGTAGATGGCATGCTCCTTCTTAACGGCTTTCGCCTTGTTGTCCAAGCACGCAGCCCATGGACTCTTCTAGTATGGTAAGGCACGTGATTAATGGTCTTCCTTCAACCGGAGGGATCAGATTGTGGTTCGACAGTATTTCTTGATATCGTCGAATGCTCTTGGCAATCCGTCCACACAACCTTTGATCTTTGCGGAGAAGCTTGAATATCGCCCACGTGTAGCAATCATCCGAGAGATAACCGAGATGTAATTCAACCGTCCGAGAAATCCTCTTACTTGCTTTTCCGTATATGGTGTAGGCATTTCCTGAATAGCCTTGACTTTGTCAGGGTCAACCTCAATTCCTCTTTGACTGACGATGAAACCTAGGAGTTTTCCTAACCTTACCCCAAAGGTGCATTTGTTAGGATTCAGGCGGAGCTGAAACTTCCTTAGTCGTTGAAACAACTTTAAGAGATAGTCTATATGCTCTTCTTCAGTGTCAGACTTTGCTATCATGGCGTCCACGTAGACCTCGATCTCTTTGTGCATCATATCATGAAAGAGAGTAGTCATTGCCCTCTGGTAAGTTGCGCCTGCATTCTTTAATCCAAACGGCATTACCTTGTAGCAAAAAGTGCCCCACGGCGTGATGAAAGATGTCTTCTCCATGTCTTCGGGAGCCATCCTGATCTGATTATAACTAGAGAAACCATCCATGAAGGAAAAGACATTGAATTTGGCAGTGCTATCCACTAGCATATCGATATGCGGTAGTGGAAAGTCGTCTTTTGGACTAGCTTTGTTCAGATCCCGGTAGTCAACACACATTCTGACCTTTCCATCTTTTTTGGATACAGGTACTATGTTGGCTAGCCATTGAGGATACTCAGAAGTGACAAGGAAACCGGCGTCGAGCTGCTTTTGAACTTCCTTTTTGATTTTGTCAGCCATTTCAGGGTGAACTCTCCTCGCCGCTTAATCGCGTACATTCGTCTTAACGGCAAGTGATGCTCCACGATGTTGGTATCCAAACCCGCATGTCCGGTAGGACCAAGCAAACACATCAACATATTCTTTGAGGAGATCTATCGCTTGCTCTTGACGCTGGCCAAGTGAAGTCTGATATTTACTTTTTTATCCTCCTCGTAACCCAAATTGATTGCTTCTGAGGTTCTTTATGAGGTCGAATGATCCTTTCCTCGTGTTTAGCAACCTAGAAATTTCATCCGGATCTCTTCTTCAATTTCTTCCTTGGCGACTTCACATGGGATTTCGTGAGTTGAAAGAGCGAGTTACCGCTTTCAATGGATTTGTCCATCCGCTTAACTGCATGTTTTGATTATATTTTTGATTAAAAAAAAATTTTTTTTTGTGAAAGTGTATGCAGATTATATTATTATTTTTTTTTTTAAGAGAGATTTTTTTTTTTATATTGTGTTGTTTTTTTTTTTTTTAGGATTATCATTTCCGGAAAAGGGTAAAAATGAAAACAAACACAAAATGTGGAATCAAAACAACGCGTTTTATTTATGATTCACAATATGAACAGGGCCCTAAAATACAAACTCATTTGTCTTGGGCAAGACAAAGAGAAATTATTTAAAAGCTAAGCCCTATAAAACATCTCTTCGCTTTGGGCGAGAGTTCAAAACAAAAGCAAAGATAAACTACTTAGAGCTATGAAAATTAGTCCGAACTTCAACAGTTTCCAGAGTGACGAACTCCTCGAAGTCGAGGTACTGCAATTTTCCGCTTGGTTTAACCTCGAGTAAACTTTGATTGCGGGTGAGCGTGCTTTGAAGACTCGGACGATGGCCTTTGCCTTTGTGTCGCTAAAGCGATCTTCTTGATTAACAGATCGGGAAGTACGAGATATAGCATTTGTACTTCTGTTGATCTTTGTGTTGAATACTAGGATGTTCCTTCCGCCTTTCGAGTGAAGAGACTCATTGTCGACGACGCTTTCCGCATCGTATCCTGAGTCATACTCTTGATCTTCATGATCATGTTGATGTAGTGATAACCAGATCCGCTTGGTGAAATCCACGCACGTGTTGAAACAAAGATCTTCGTTTGATCTCGATTTGTCGATTAGGTTGAGAAGACGAGTATTCCTCTCCGATTGACTAGGGTATTCAAAGTCATCACCCCATCCTAGGTTGGATATCTTCGATCCGCATTGAGCTCGCGCAGAGTATTTCACCATGTAGTCAAATTTACCACTGGTTCTCCCAAGGTATCCCAAACTTCAGCAGGATCATGGATTTTCATGTTGTCGTAGGACATGTCTTTGAATTGATCACGGCATATGATTCCTCTTGAGACACATACTGTGGCTATTCAAATAAGTGCTCCACTCTTCGATTCGGATGGATCATCTTCATCCTCTTCAATGGTTACAACATTAACCTGAATGTGGTTTAAGAAACCTCCACTATGAAACACTTCCTTGATTGGGAAAGCGTCCTTCGCTTTTCTTGAGAATACGGTGTGAACCCAAGTCCCTTTCGCTTCATTCTTGATGTGTTTGATAATTTGTCCCCATCCTCGAGTATTGCCATCTTTCACCATTTGTGCCGCTTTTTATATGAAGAGATAGATGATCCGCTTTTAGTAGATTCATCTTCTAACGGATTTTCCGGGAGATGCGCGCTCAATGTCATTGGCGTGATGAAGGAGAAACGGATAGATGACTTACAAGTAAAGCTTGTTCACCACCGATGGTCACCAACTTTCCATTTATCGTGAATTTTAATTTCGATGGAGTAGAAGTTATCGCTCGCATCGTGGATCCAAGGTCTTCCTAGTAAGCAACCGATGCACCGTACGCCATGATTTGAAGGTAATTTGAAAGTGCTAATCGTCATCGGAGATCAACTTCTCCAATAATCGACTTCCTTGATCCATAAAAAGCTCTTACTATGATGTCGTTGAACTTCATTGGCGCCCTTTGTAAGCTAAACGAGCGAGCCGCTTTTGGCATTACGCTTAAAGATGAACCGTATCCACCAATACATTGATAGGGAATCACCGGCAAATCATCGAGACGTGCAAGGCCAAGTTGTGATCTTTCCTTCTTCCCAAGTTCTTCGTCACTAAAACTCGATTATTGCAGTCGTTATGTTGGAGACGATCCTCCAAATTGGTCCGTAGTCACATCGTGATCCACATAAGCTCGGTCTAGTACTCTCATCAAAGCTTCTCGGTGAGCTTCAGAGTTGAGGAGTAAAGAAGATTGAAATTTTGAAGGAGTCTCATCAATTGGTCTACGACTCGATATTCGCCTTCTTGATTAGTTTCGTGATCTCGTCAAAGTTCGAGTTGATGTTGGTTCCATCGAGAACCAATGTTTGTGTTGGGTTAGCAATGGGAATCGCTGCAAGATTCTCGCAGATATGCTAACTGGGTTCTTTTAACAACAATTGCAAAGCGATCTTGGTGCTAATGGAGCGTACTCCCACTTCGCTACTCGTCCGATTTTATATTGACATTAGTCGAAGTGTAGGCATGGGTTTCTCCTTCCCATCCTCTATCAAGGTTGCATTGTCGGTAAGGAATTGCTCCAGAACTGCATAACAGACTGTGGGCAAATCACCAAAGGAGATGTTGGAATGTTGGAACCATTGCACGCGATCTCCACATGCTCGGATATGTTGAAACAAGGGATCACAATGTTTACTTCGGACTTTCCGAGTTGATATCCGAGACTAAAAGCTCATGCGAAAGTGCCCTATTGTATTTACGCCATGGTCGCTCTATTTCAGAATTGTAGGTCACCAATGTCTAACAAATGCCGGATATCCGCCTTATGGTGGGACATCCATGGATATTCTTGGAGCGTATATAGTGTGCATAATTGTGCTTAGTGAAGGTACTCATTTCATCGTATGCTTCATGGAGATGCACCAAGTTTCCTTTGACTAAGTTTACATCTCGTGACAAGGTACCGTCTGTATTCCTTAGCATTAGATTCACCGAGTGTCCACTATGACTGGAAGTGGATTGGCTTGCACATTCGGACTTGTGTTTCGAAGGAAAGAAGATTAGTCTTCACTAATCTCGTACCGCCTTCAATGCTATGCAATGCTCAAGGTCATGGCCTGTGCCCCTGGTGAAAAGGGCAAGAACGCCTTTGTACCACCATGGTAGTTTTTCGTGACCTGAGGTGGTAACCTTGTCTGTATTAGATTCCTTTCTATCGTCGCAGGTAAAGTTCTGTACGCCATGGGAATTGGGTCGAACCGAGGACCCGAGGCGCACTTTTGGTTGTGAAACCGCCGAGCCCGCTGACGAGGTGAGTTTGTTGATTTTGTTGAAATTGAGCACCGGAGTCAGGTTGACAGAGGGTGCTATGGCAGCCACCGTCGTTGTTGAATGACATTCTTGCGTGGTTTCCTGACACCATTCCTACGTCATGTTCTTTTTTCCTTGGGAAACTGGTTCCAATTTTCTTGGTACTACTAGAAGATCCTACTTCCTTGGTTAGACGTCCTGTCCTAACCCCTTCTTCTAGTCGCATTCCCATGCTTACCATTTCGTTGAAGTCTCCGGGAGCGCTAGCGATCATTCGCTCATAATAGAATGAGCCTAGAGTATTCAAGAATACCTTAGTCATCTCTTTCTCTTCCAAGGGTGGGTTGACTTGGGCAGCAATTTCCCTCCATCGTTGTGCATATTCCTTGAATGTCTCTTTTTCCTTTTGAGACATGGAATAGAGTTGATCCCTATCAGGAGCCATATCCAAGTTGAATTTGTATTGCTGGATGTCATACCCCAAAATTTGCCCTCCATCTTCTCAAAAGATTTCATACATCCATACTCAAGGATTCCTCAAGAGTTGATCAGACAAACTCTCTCCTAGACAATCAACCCAAACTAGGGTTTGGTATCTCTCAAGTCAAGATGGATTTCCAACATCTCCAATGGCCTTCATGCCTCCTCATATGCTTCAAAGATTCTCCATGTCAAGTTTCAAGCCTCACAAGTCAAGTTTCCTCATAATTGCTCGATGGTCGAAAATCAACAGATGGACAAAAGTCAACTGTGGTCAACATACACCAAACTTCATAATTTTTGGTCAACATCCTCATTTTGAATTTACATTCATCATTTGATCAAGGGTTGATCATGATTCATCAAGAAAACTCAAGATTTGCTCAAAAGTCAAACTTTCTAAATTAGGGTTTCTAGGTGAAAAGTCAACGTAACTTTGATCGATCATAACTTTCTCATACTTTCTCGTAAATTTTTCCACCACCTCTTGTTTTGAAGGAAATTCAATTCTCTACAACTTCATGTCTCACAAGAATGTCCAAAAATGCTTCATTTGAGAGGTATAGCTCAAAACATTACAGTCATTTTCAAAGTCAACAAAAGTCAACTTTTGTTTTGAAGATATATTGAGCATGGTAACTCCAATTGAGATGAGACCAAAGACATTGGTTAGAGGAATCTTAGAGCTTTCCAAAAAGTCCAAGAACTCTCAAAAATGTGGAAAATGAGCAAGATACACTATTCGTTGGGCAATTTTGGACAATTGCACAAAAGGACATTTTGGTCAAAATGCAAAATTTTCCAAATGGGCCTATAATCTTTTGATCCAAGCTTGTTCATAACATTATTTTTGACCCATAAATGCTTGGCCATGGCAATTTTCTATTTTATTGATTTTATTTTGAATTTTAGAATATTTAATTCAAAATTAAATTATATAAAATATGAAAATCATATTTTTTCCAAAAGGGTCGATTTTATATGTTCCTCAAGTCCAAGATAGCCCAATATACTTGCCAAATTCGTGCTTGATCTTGCATTGAAGAAGAAATCAAATTTTTTCAAGAAAATTGATTTTATTTGAAAAATATTGAATGCTCCAAATCAAATCTTTTCCATTCCTTTTTTCCCTTCCAATCCTCTCTATAAATATCAAGCATCATAGCCAGCAAAGGACACGAAACCCTAGCCCTTGCACTAACCCTTATTTTGCCAAAATTTTCCATAAAGTTGCAATTTTCGATTTCCAATTTCCAGCCAAATTCAAGGTGTTTTGAGCATTCAATCTTGCTCAGAGGTTCCCAGAAGCAAAAGCATATCTCACTGAAGCCAAGACCGCCTTAACTCGATCCTAAGCCTCGGACGGTATATTTATGAAATTCAATTTCATTATTCATGTGTTGTTAATGCTTTTTGTATGTTTGTTTATGTTCGTGATATTCATTAGAGTGCATTTGATACTTTACATGCAAGCATACACGTAGAAATCATCCATTGCCATTGTTAGGTTCAAGGACTGCTTGAATCGAACCGTTAATACAGCATTTTCGGGCAAACCAATAGCACCATTGGATCTGTAGGTCCGATTTAGGGGTAGGGTACCTTAGAGCTTTTATTCGCGTATTTTTGAGTTTTCGTGTCGAGCAATCGGAGAAGACGACCGAGCTAGGGCCCGCCGCCGACCGGGTTTGACTCCATGGCTTCGTGGGCGTGAAGGAACGCTCGATTCGCTCGCTCAGATTGATCGGCTACCGCTGATTTTCAACATATCCAGGACGCGTCATCGCTTATGTATCATTGTTTCTCACTTTCAAAACACCAAAGACACGTTGTCCCAGTGGTTAAGGCTTGGCTTTTGGGAAGATTCTCCTCAGGGTCATGGGTTCGAGCCATGCCAGGACCAGCTTTGCCATCCTATTTTCACAAGTTCAATTTTCTAACTATTTTTCTATATTTTCTTTTATTTAATATTTTCCATTTATTTTAATTTCTTTACACATTTTATTTTTGCATTAAAAATTCATCAAAAATATTTTCCTTTTACATTTGTTTTCTAAAAATCTTTATTTAATTTAATAAATTAAAAAAACATATTTTTGCATGCATATTTATTTTATTTTTATTTTAGCATTTAAATCATTATAAATTGCATTTTAATTATTAAATCTTTTCCAAAAATTCCAAAAAAATTATTATAGCTTATTTATCTTATTTCCAGCATGTATTAATTTTTCCATATTAAAATTTGCATTTTTCTAACATTTTTCTCTTGTTCGATTCATATTGCATTTTCCGATTTCTTGTTTGTTTCACAGGTTGATCCGATTCAGACGATTCTTCCGTTTTTATTTTACTTTTCAATAATGTAATTGCATATGGGTTGTAATAGCTAATTTAGGACTTTACTTTCCATTCTAATTATGTATCTGCCCCAAAGCCTTGTAATAGCGTAGGTTTTACTTTCCGCACCTTTACATTCCCGCTTTTACTTTCCGCAATTTAATTTCCGCACCCTATAAACTGTTAGTAACTAGGCGTGTATGGCAAGATAAAATTGGACATAGCTCACACTAATCTTCAAGATAAAATATCCAATTTGACACACTTTTTCACACATGCACCCCTTAGGTAATTCTCTCGATGCCTTCGATTTCAAATGGTCATGTCCTCGAACGTAGAGGTATTCTAGCACCGCTGCCTTCCAAACAAATCATCATAGTCCCTTCGATACAAAGATCATAGACCCACGATGTCGCCTCGAATACATGATCTTGACCTCGATTGTCGCCACGAAAATGATGATAGTCCTTCGAATGTGCTAGGATACTTCCTACAAGTTGCCTTTTATGACCATCCGATGTCCCTTCGAATGTCCCGCTTACATCCAACGAATGGAGCTACCTACTAACTAATGGTACAGCTAGCGCTATTCTAAAGGAACGTAGAAGTACAACAAAACGACCAATTCTGAGTGGGTAAATAAGTCTTTTAGTTGCTCGCTCTATCAAAATGCTTTTTACACCACACACTCTTTTTCAAAGTTCAAACTCTTTTCAAAACAAAACATTTCCGAACACTTTGTATACACTCCTACATGAGTCATTGCAAAGTCAAAGCGAAATGCCTCCTTTACAAAACATTTTTGTCAAACACACAGAAAGCAATTTTAAAAAAGTGATCTAGAGCAACTAAGAGCCCGTAGATAACTACGGATGGAAAGGGGTGCTAATACCTTCCCTTTTCATAACCATTCTCCGAACTCGTAATCTAACGAAGGTCTTTTTCTTACTTTTACCTTCCTTAATTGATAAAATAAAAGTCGGTGGCGACTCTTGCTATCCGCACATTTGGATACAAAAATCCAACAAAGTCAGTTCACCGTATCACACTGGATAAAGGCTTTGCCTAGGTCATTGAATGTTTGGATATTCGTGCTGTCTAAACCCATATACCACTTCAAAGCGGCACCGTGAGACTATCCGAAGTAATGGATCAAATCGATGATCCTCATTGTACGTAGACATTTTCCGGCATACATCGTGATGACTTTCATGATGTGAGTTTTTTGTACTTTTCAAAGTCGTGGACTTTGAATTTTGCAGTATTTTTACGCGAGGAACTAAGCACGATCCTGGCGTTTCCAAACAATTCTTTCCCTCGAATCGCTTTTTATCTCAAGTCGCATTTTGAGGAGTTGTTCTCGGAGATTCTCCATTGAACCACGAGCGTCGTTATTTCCTGAGTGTGATGAACTTCTTCGCCTGTGGTAGCGTGCACTACGGAAGTTGAGTTCAACATGATCGGTTGAGAAACCGACATTGTTACTTGTGGAAAAGTTATTCCACGCCAGGAGTGAACGTAGCGCTTTGCCGCAGCAGGTATTTCAAGCGAGGTTGTTTGAGAAGTCGGTTGGCGAACCCAATGCCGGGTTAAAAGGCATTCCCCATGGATAGCCTTCCGGCCGAAAGGTGAACCATCGACCGTGATACCAAGTCGGAGTAGTAGTATCCTCAAGTTGCCGCTTGGTTTTGACCGCCGATGTCGCTTGTTGACTTTCTACTGTGGGCGAGTTGACCAAAGATGTGAGTCTCTCCACTTCTTCTTGTAGTGTAGTTACCATACTACGGAGTTCAACGCTTTCTTGCTCAAAATTCTCCATTACTTTTCTTCTTTGATCCGGTATCGACGCTCGAGTTGGTCATGACGCAATGAGAAACTCTAAGACGCGACACTGACGATCTTTCTATCTGCTCGAACTGCTCAAGCCGGAAAGTCGAAGTATCGACCCTAAACAATAGACTTAAATGCAAAGTATGATGCATGAATATGATTGTAAAGAAAAGAAATTTCCAAAGAATTTACGCTAAACGAGATATTTCCGCAAATATTTGGATGGAAAACACAATTTTCTTGATTAATGAAGGAAGATTACAACAATTGTTTTTTGTTGGAGCATTGCTCACACAAATGATAAAATAAATGATAAAATTACAAACTAAATTAAACTAATTAAACGCCTTCGCCGGATGACGATCCAAAGGCTTGATGCGCCGTGATTTCCTTCCCATAGTGAGCTTTTAGTTTGGCTTTCTCGCTTTTAGCTTGCTAATGACTCTCTCCACTCGGGAGCGGTATCGTTGGTTGTCATTTCCTCTTTCTTTTCCTTTCCTTGACGATTGATTGCTATCCTTCCGCGAATCTTCTCATCTTTCTCCATGAGCCATTCATCCCGAAGTAAAGCGCCTTTTCATGATCTTTGACTTGCTTCTTGAGTTTTTCATTCTCAAGGTTAGTCTTAAGGAATTTGCTTTCCAAAGCTTCCTTCTCAAACCTTATCTTGGTCAAGGCTTCTTGGTATTCTCCCACACTTCAACGGAAAATTTGTCGATTTGAAGCGATTGAGAACATGGGATCCTCATAAGCATAAGGCATTCAAATTCCTTCGCTTTTCTTTATCCAAGAAGTGTAGGTTTCATGGCTACACAATTCTTTGCTTTCCTTTTCTTTCTTCGGATGTGATGCCAAGCTTTAATCATCCTAGCCTTCAATCCTGGGAATCCTCTCCTTCGATAGAAGTAGCTTTCACCAGAAACCGTAAGGTTTACCGAATTGCGATCCGAGCTGACGCTTTGCTAGGAATGGGTTGTAGTTGATTCCCCTCACTAATGAGAGGTACGCTGGCAAATTCTCCACAACTCTCAATGATTTCCATCTCATTGTTTGCCAAAGTATACCAATGGATATCGCCGTTTGTAATATATGAATCTTCCGACCAATGCCACTGCCTTTGTTTTCGCGGAAGATAGGAGATTTAGGCAAATGTGAGGTAATCCATTTGAAAAAGAGGTACACAACACACGATAGTTCCGCCTCCTTGACGATTCCTATGATGAATAGAGACGACGTGTCACCAAGCGGTGGGAACGGATTTCCAATCGAAGATCCTTATGACGCTGATATCAACGAAATTTGGGACGTTGGGAAACAACACCAATCCAGAGGAGTAAAGCTAAAATAGCTTCAAAGGCTACCATACTACCAGAGAATTTGAGAGCTTTCTCCATTAGGAACTTTGAAGTCACCCTAAGAGTTTTCCTCCGTAGTTAGGTTTTTGTCTATCTCGATTTCTTTAAATGAGTCATTGTTGCAATGACTTGTGACTTAGGAATGGCTTCCAAACCATTGAAAGGCACTTTGTCCGACATCGAGATGCCTAGGATATGCGCATACTTTCCAAAGTAGGCATCAACCGATAATCGTGGAAAGTGAAACAATGATAGATGGATCGTAGAACCGAACGAAAGTTTTGAGAAGTCCTTCATCAACGTTAGCGCTCGTAAGAGTTAAAAGAGTTCCATAGCGTCAAACCGAGGATCTTCTACCAAGGATGCTAACTCTTTAACTTTCCTACATCAGAATTCTAAAATGTATCTTTTGGTGAATCTTCCTCCGACGCCCATCACTCTAACCTAAAATATTTTACAAAGAAAAATCTCTAAATTCTTTGAAATGGGAAGAGAAATGAAGTTTTTTTGTTTTGAATGAATGAATGAATGCATGAATGCGGCAAACATGGTTAGTAGTTATACACACGGTCAAGCGCTCAAGTCACGAGCATGAAGCCAACGATAAGAATCAACGTGGTTAAGTTCTATGGGCTTATTCATCCGTGAATCGGTTCTATCGATAATACAGCTCAACACCCTTCAAAACATTATTGGATTTGTTGAATACCGATGGTCCAATAATATTTTCAAGAGAAACTCGCCGATCGTAGTATCGCATGACAATTACTCTAGGCTTACACCGAATAATCTCGCACTACATCCTAATGGCCGTGATGGTTTATGTGTTCTACACCACTCACTTAAGTTCCCGAAAATACAGATTTTCAATTACTTGCTAAACACAATACCCCAAGACAACCTCCATCGCTGGAAATATTAACTTCGAAAGCATTGAACCGCCACGATAATATCTCCACCTAAATCTTAAAATGTTTCTTAAACTGGTTAGATGTCTTTCCATCAAGTGAAATCGCTAAACACACAATAAAGAAAAATGATATATGCAAAAGCTTATCCCCTTTTCTTTTGAAAACAAAAAGCTTGGTGCTCTCAAGAGTAACGCTTTTTTTGAAAAATCAAAGTTTCAGCAGACCCCCAGCAGAGTCGCCATTTTTCCGCTTTATAAAGGTGACGCTAGAGGATGCGAACGTGAATTCGGATCTTCCGCTCGTAACGATTTAAATCTTTTGATTTGTTTATAAAGATGCCGCGAGCATCAAGATTTATTATTTTCAACACAAGAAAGATGATTTAATGATTATGAAAAGGGAAAGTCAAATACCCTCAATTGATATTGATATGAACGACTAGCGCAAACTAGACGCAACGCATCAGATTCTCGAGTAAGGGGATTGTTATATAAAGGAATAGATGGAGCACCCTAAATATATGTAGTTATCTACGCCTTTATATATGAATATGTTTGATATGTTTGTGTGTTTAATTGCTATTTCTATGATTGGGAAAGTTTCCTTTGGATTTTAAGAAACAGAGATTATGTGGGATTCTAGGTTTTGTTATTATTGTGCTCGCAAAGATCCGTGGATCTTCTCGTACATATCCCCTAGTGGGAATCGAGCATTTGTAGCTCGGATCTGGTGGTTCTATGGTTTGTTTGGTCCGAGGAGAAAGAAATTTGCTCGGCAAGGATGAGACCTTGTGCTCACGATTCTCAAAAGGATGTTGAGAAAGTCGAGCAATCGTAGTTCCCACTTATGCTAGTGGAAAGCAACGGATGTTAGTAAGAGATGCATAAATGTCATCTTAATGAAAATGTATCTAATCTATTTCATCACATACATTTTGAAAAGTTGTTTGATTGAAATCTTTCATCGTAAGTAGGTGTTTTGCTTGAGTGTACAAGCGTTACCACTTACATGTTTAAGAAAGATGTTTGAAAAAGATGATTGAACCTTGTAAGTATTGGGTGTTTTGCTTGAGTGTACGAGCGTTACCACTTACAATTAAGAGATGTTTTTGTTTGAAAAGAGTTTTGAAAAGTTTTGAAAAGTTTTTGACTGTATGTGATGTGATAGATGAGATACTTCTTCCATAGAGATGATAAATGTCTAAATCTCAAGGAGAAATTGATTGGATTAAAGGGATGCTTTTAAGAAGCCCGTGGGTCCTTGTATTGTAAGCCCAAGAGGAGGCATTCCGAGGGTCATCGAGGGTCATCGATGGTCCTTGTATGAAGCTCAAGAGGAAGCTATAGGGTATGGCTGGCTTTGGCTTGAAAGGGATTTCACCGAGAAACCATCCTTTTCTGAATAAGAGCAATTTCACCGGGAAATTTTACTCTCTTGGGAATTTGAAAGTGATTTCACCGAGAAACCATCCTTTCAGGGTTCTATCTTAGCGCGGGTGATTCTTTGTATTGGAAGCCTAATAGGAGGCTGTTAAGAGAGTTCCTATCTCTTTCATTGTATGATGCCCAAGAGAAGGCTAAACTCAATGAGGAGTTCTTTTGAACGAAGCCCAAGAGGAGGCTGACTCAACAGGGGAGTGTTGTCTTATATGAAGCCTAAGCGGAGGCTAACTCTGTGGGGAGAGTTTCTTTGTACAAAGCCCAAGAGAAGGCTGACCCATGCTGGGGATGGATTGTCTTGTATAAAGCCCAAGCGGAGGCTATACTCTGTTGGATATAAATTATCTTGTATGAAGCCCAAGCGGAGGCTATACTGTGGGGAACCTATTGGTTAGACTAGTTGTTATGTTATAACTAGACAATTGTATAAACAAGTGTGTGTGTGTGATATGTATTCACAGGAGTTTATGAAGGAAATATAAACAATGCATGATGTTTATTTACAAGAGTTTATGAAATATAAACAAGTGTCTGTGAAACGAACGTTTAAAACGAGCGTAACTTGATTATTTACAAGTTTGAACTGTGTACAAGGAAGTGAATATGTACACGAACGAGTATTTATGTACAGACAAAGGTGGATGTACATAGGAGGTTTGGGACTTACACTGTAAGAGAAGCCCATTGATTTGAAAACAGTTTCACAGGGAATAATGCTCCTTTCAATATCAATGGTATTTAGTGTGTATACAGATGAAACGGAAACGGATGATCAAAGTGTATCTGTGTTGGAGTATTTGTAAAAAGTATTTGTGTTATGTACAGATGAAAGTTTTGTATGAAAAGTATTTGATATGTACACAGAGAATATGTACACAAAAGACTATTTTGTTTGAGTATACACAAGTGATGTGAAAAACAAACGATCGAAGTTTGTCTGTACTTGAGTATAAAAGAAATATCTGTATTATGTACAGATGAAACTTTGTAAAAAGTATTTGACAAAAGTTTGATATGTACAAAGAAATATTATGTACATAAAAGAATGTTATGGGACTTACACCGTGATGGAGGCCCATTGGTTTAAAAAGAAATTTCGCTCAGAAGAAACCTTCCTTTAGAACCAATGGATTCAGCGTATAAACAAACGAATGAAAACGAAAGAAATTTGTTTACGTTTGAATATTAACAATGATGATTTGAGTATGTACAAGTAAAATTAAATATGTACATAAAGGATTGGGACTTACACCGTAAGGGAGGCCCATGATCGATCGAGAAATTCGAGAAAGAACGAATTTGATTTTATCGTTTAAATCAGATTGATCATGGTAAAAAGATGCAAGTTTTAATGAAAAAAAGTTTTGAAAAATGATTTAAAAATGTTTTGAAAATGTTAAGTTCATTTATGAGAAGTTTTGAAAAAAATCGGAAGTCGAAAACTTGAAAAATTCACCTTAAAAGGAGGTTTGAAAAGTGTTCAGAACATCGTTTTCGGCTCGATTAAAATTTAATCAGATGAAAGTTTTTTCTGAAAATTTTTGCACTATCATAAAATAGATGTATTTATTGACAAGTGTCCAAAAAATCATCTCAAAATGAGAAGTTTTGATTGGTCAAAAAAATTGTGCAAGTTTTGTAAAAAAACATGAAAAAATTTGGAAAGTTTGTAAAAAGAATGGTCCTGATGGGTGTTGAACCCATGACCATGAGGTGGGGCACGTGGCAAGAAGACTTAAAGGCAAGCAGACAACCACTAGACCAAACGCGCTGGAGTGTTAGTGGGTTATCACACGTGTTAACAAAAGAGTGGAAATTTTAAATATTTGAAAATGAAGAACATCAAGAACACGCGCGCAATCCTGGGTTTTTATTTTGATCTTCAGATTCTTTGATCCAAGCTAGAATCTTTGTTTCTTAACCAAATTGAGTGAAATAAACATCAAACTTGATCGGTTTTTCATCCCGAACATGAACATGTATGTTAATTGCATTTATTTTAAGCCCAGGACATTTTAGTTTCGAAGAATACTCATGAACCCTAATCTGAAAATCTTAAATTAAATGATGTGTAGTTGATGATTGTTTGATTTTATTGAGGGTTAATGGTCGTTAGAGGTGCAGAAAAAGATCGGCCAAAAGCTTTTTTCAATTGGTGCAAGGAATATGGATATCACAGTTCATATGCATACCTGGGAAAGTGAGAATCGAAATCGATGCTAGAGTGTTTCTAGTTGCTGTTTCTTGATCATTTGAGCTTCATCGGCATGTATGGAAGCTGTGATGATAGCCTGCTTGCCTTGAATCCTTTCCAATCAATCTAGCCAAGTCCACCTACAGTTAATTCAAAGTGAAACTCGAAAATGGGGTTAATGGATTTACAAGTTGTTGTTCTTGATCTGGATCAACTCCATGATATATATGGATCGTGTTTGGATGATCAGAACTCAAAGGAATCAAGCCAAAGTCCAAATTCGATTGTTATGGCAGTTTTGGTTAAGAAAATGACATGAAATGTGATTCTGAATCCTAGCTTGTTCTATGTTGATTTTAATGTTCAAACAGATTCCATATGGATATTATGATATGTTAGACACCAAAGAGTATCATAGTTCTTGCTAAATTTGAAAATTGCAATGTTTGGCAAATTGAACTATAATACTTGAATTTGAAGAAAATGGAAGGAAAACATGTATTTGTGAGGCTTTGGTGTGAATTTGAACTTGAAATGTGATCAATTTATAGGCAAATAGGTTCTGAAATGTTAGGCAAGTGTCCATGGCATTTGGTGATTCAAAGAAAGCTTAAGGGGTAAGAAAGGCATTTTGCAAAGGAAAAGGAACCTTCCTTTTTTCACCATGTGCTATTTTTACATCTTGATCCATATCTTTCAATTATTACTCTAGGCTGATATTTATCAGTTGGATGACTCATTTGGCAAGGTTAGAAAGCTTCTAGATGAAGAAAACTCAAAATGACCTATAATTGAAGTTTTGAACTTTGAAAAATCAAGTTTCATGGGGCCTTATGTTTCAATTTCAAAAGTGTATCTAGACTCCATGGATTTGAGAGTTCTTGGACATTTTGGAAAGATTTTTCCACAAGCTACAACTTTCATGTTTTGAGTTTTTTCAAATTCAAATTAGAACTAGGTGAAAAAATGGCATGAAGTTTGAAAAAAGTAAGAAATTTCAACACTTAGAAAATTTTCTAAGTATGAAAACTTTTGACTTTTTGTTGACTTTTCCAAATTCTTTGATTTTTGATGATCGTGATGGATTATTTGAAGTATTTTGATGATGGAAAAAGTTATGTTTTGAAAAATTTGATCAAAAGTCAAAGTTTGACTTTTCTGTGCAGATGAAAATTCATCAGACTTTTCTGAAATTGACTGAGGACGTCTGTGAACTTCTGTGATGTTCTGAATCCAGAAATTAGGTCAATATGTTGTATCTAAGATATAATGACCAATCTCTATCCAAAAAAGTCATTTCTTGCTCAAAAAGTCAGGAAAACTCATGCTCGATCAAAACCCTAATTGGTCGATCCTTGATTGATCTGTGAGAGAAATGGGTATCTGATGATCAGAGGCTGATGATTTGATCAAGATAGATCAAATGAGATGAGAAAAACTCAAACCCTAATTTGTTAGCTCTTGAATCAGATGAAAATCTGATGAAACCCTAATTTTGACCTATGAATGCTATACCCGATTAATGCTGTCTGAACTGTTAGTTATGCAATGATGCAAATGTAAGGTGGTATATTAGGTCAAAAATTGGGGTATGACAAGAGTGTCGCGGTGTGGAATCGATGGACGTTACGGTGTTCCAAAACATTAAAATATATGTTGTTCTTATTTTCCAAATGTAATGGTTTTTTTAAATTAAACAGTAGTAATTTTTTATTATTAAATATTTAATATTATTTAAAGAAAAACAAAATAAAATATAAACATTTGCATTATATGAGATGATGTGTCATAAAATCCTTGCACTTAGACGTCATCTCATATGTCATGTACACTAAAACATAACACATAAGTGTCATAAGAGGTGATGCCATTACCTATTTACAAACTTAAATTTGATTATTTAATTAATTTTTTTAAAATATTGGTTGTTTAAGTAATTAAATTGAAAATGTCGGTTATTGTGGAAAATTTCCCCTAAATTACAGCCATAACACAATCTTTGTTGTGTGCTATCAAATATAAGTGTGAACATGGAAGAATTGTGAAGGATTGTGAAGGGGGCTAATAGTTTATCTATTGTATTGATTCCCAAGAAGAAAAACCCGTTGCATATTTCTCACTACAAACCAATCGCTTTGGTAGGTTGTATTTACAAGGTGATTTCCAAAATCCTTGCAAATAGACTTAAAAAGTGATTGGTTTGGGAATTTCCAGAACCCAATCATCTTTTCTATCAAATAGGCAGATTCTAGATGGGATTTTAATCGCGAATGAGATCGACGATGAAGCAAAGCGAAAGAATAAGGACGTGATCTTGTTTAAAGTCGACTTCAAGAAAGCATACGATTCAATGGATTGGAATTTTCTGGAAAATGTGATGATAAAGATGGGATTTCATGAAAAATGGAGGAATTGGATAACTGAATGCTTAAGAACCGCATCGATATCTATTCTCGTTAATGACAGCCCAACCAAAGAATTCATGATGGAGAGAGGACTTCGACAAGGTGACCCTTTATCACCATTTTTATTCCTCATAGTGGCGGAAGGTTTTAATATGTTGATGGAAAAAGCTGTCGATAGCAACAAGTTCCATGGGTACAAATTTGATAAAGGGGAAGATAGATTCACACATTTGCAATATGCTGATGATACTTTGATTATAGGTGAAAAAAGGTGGCTGAATATTCGAATTATTAAGGAAAATCTTATGCTCTTCGAAGCGACGTCTAGCTTAAAGGTGAATTTTAACAAGAGCACATTAGTAGGGATAAATATTCATGATAAATGGATTGAAGAGGCAGTTAAGGTCCTAAATTGTCAAAAGGGTTGTATACCTTTCAAATACCTTGGTCTTCCAATCGGTGCCAACCCGAACAGATTATCTACTTGGCAGCCGGTGATGGAGGCGATCAAATATAGACTTTTAAACTAGAGAAATCAATATATTTCTTTTGGAGGTCGAGTGGTGCTTATCAAATCAGTCCTTCAAGCGCTCCCGATTTACTTCCTATCATTCTTCAAGGTCCCGACAGGTATTATCTCTAAGCTCGATTTTATCTGTAAATTGTTTTTGTGGGGTGGGAGTGAGAATGAAAGAAAAATAAATTGGGTTAAATGGGATACAGTCTGCGCTCCAATTGACAAAAGGGGGTTTAGGTATAAGAAATTTGAAGATCTTCAATAAGGCTCTTTTAGGAAAATAGAGTTGGAAAATCAAATCGGAAAGTGGTGGGTTATGGGTAAAAGCGTTGAAGAATAGATATGAGGAGTTAGAAGTTATGAGGGGAATAAGTAGAAGTAAAGATTCAAATGGGAGGGAAAAAGGTGTGTGATATAGATATAGGGAGTTGGGTAAATTCAATGGTATACTCGGTTAAAGAGGTTTACAAGGACTTGAGTGAGAGAGATTACTAAATCCAATCATGTTTGGGCTAAGGCTTGACACAAAGCGATACCTCTAAAATTTTCTTGTCTAGTTTGGAGATTATTCCAAGATAGGATCGCTACGAAAGATAGCTTAGTTAGAAGGAATGTCATCGGTCAAGATGGTATTAGGTGTGTCGAAGAATGCGGGGCTGATGAATCAACATATCATATTTTTTTCCGAGTGCCCTTACTTTTCAGGTATTTGGCAAGATGTTAGCAAATGGTTACAGATTCACACTATTTTTCGTAAAGATGGATTGGAACATTTCAAGCAATTTGAAGGGATGATTGACGGTGACAAGGAATCCACTTCGAAAGCTTACGTTATTTGATTCGCGGGTGTCTGGAATGATAGAGAAAATTTTTTTGAAGACATTGTCGAGATATCTTGGAGTTTGCTGTCCTCGAAATATCTGGACGTGAAATTCAACTATGCCCAATGGAGAATATGTCCAAGGACCTGTATTGGCATGTCTGAGAATTAAGCTCCGGCTGAAGTGTATTTTTCGGACTGATAATATCGCTTCAGCCTGCATTTTTTCTGTGATTGCAGGAGTTGATTTGTTAGTTAATTTTTAGGTTCAAGTGTTGTGATTAATTGTTTCTTAAGCCTAACTTTTTTCTGACTTTTTGTAATTCATTGGGTGTATATTCAACATTAATTGTTGATTTTTTTCCGGCATTTTTGGTGCAGAACATTTCAATATATTTAACTGTTCCTAAAAAATAAGTGTGAACATAATTGCTGTTTGAATCAAATCCTATAAAACAGTGACAACACATTCTTTATTGTCCAAATCCAAAAAACATTAGCAAAATTCCACGAGTTACACACCCCTTATAATTGATGTATACATATGTGGGCATGGTGGGACAAATCTCAGTGCCTTTCGCCTCAATCCGCTTAACCAATTTTCATCCAAAAAAACAAAAGAGATCATTTAAATATCATCATTAGTCTTTATACTTTTTGGTCCTATTTGCTGTGGAAGATTAGATTGGGCATGACGCTAATCTTTGAAATGATACACTAAGATATTTGAGTTATATAAATATATTCGTGAAAATGGAAACGACGTGAGAAATTACTGCGAAAGAACCCTTCTGTTGCGTCCTAATTGGGTGTCGTCTATATTGAAAAAGTTAATCATGTTATTTTCCTTTTCTTTTTTGCTACTCAATTATATGTACTTTTCTTTTGTTGCATGGAAAAGGTAGTCATGTATTTGATGTAACAAAAAGTTACCTTTTTATTACCCTTGGAACAAATCTATTCTGTTCGCTTTTAGTGACAATTCAGTTGTGTTGCAAGTGGTTGCAACACAAGCTAGCAATAAAAAAATGACAGTTTTAGAAATTAGTTTGTTAGTTGAATTTCTAACTATATGTCAATTGCCATGCAAACTTTCTCTCTTGCTAGATCAATATGAACAAGTTCTATCATATATCAATAAATATAATCAAAAGAAAATATAGTGGATTTCTTAATACACCTATGGAATTATTGTTGGAATAAAACTTAAATGCAGTCAAAGAGAGTTTGAAAGTTATTCTCTTGGGATTTGAAAAGTCCATTCATTGGATCTATACCTCTTTGGAAATATTCAGTATTTAATATTTAGCATTTCCTATGTAGTATTTATATCTCTGTAATTTTGAGTCTTTATATATAGAACTCATTTGTATCATATTTTTCTAAGACAGTTAAACATTTCAATATAAAGAAGAAGTTGCAGTCCTCTAAACACCACCTCTAGTTAGTTTACTTTTATTATATTCTTGTTGTTGTCTTCAAATTGGCATCGGAGCAATGGCGAACATGATGAATCAGATGCCACTGCCACAACTATCGAAGTCGAATTATGAGAATTAGAGTATCCAGATGAAGGCGCTTCTTGGATCTCTAGATGTGTGGGAAGTAACAAATGATGGGTTTGTAGAATCGACTAATACAACTGGGTACACAGCAGCCCAGAACAAGGCGTTGAAAGAGACGCGATCGAAAGATAAAACAACATTGTACATGTTGTTTAGGGCTGTCGATGAATCAACCTTTAAGAAGATTGCTGGTTCGACTACGTCGAAAGCAGCGTGGGACACTCTTCAAAGAGCGTTCAGAGGAGCAGATAGAGTCAAGCAAGTTCGCTTGCAAACTCTTCGAGGTGAACTAGAAAGAATGAAGATGAAGGAGACGGAGTCTGTGTCAGAATACATAACGCGTGTGCAAATGGTGGCAAACAAACTGAGTCGAAATGGAGAAGCATTGACTGAGGCTCGCGTTATCGAAAAGATTTTGAGATCTTTGACAGACAAGTTTGAGAATATAGTATGTGCGATAGAGGAATCGAAGGATCTTTCGAGAGTTACTGTCGAAGAAGTTGCAAGTTCTCTCGAAGCACACGAACAACGCAAGTTGAAGAAGAAGGAGGAGGCATCTGATGACGCAGATCAAAACAAGGAAGTTGCCAGAGACGAAAGAGCATTGTTCTCTCAAAATTTGCATGGGAGAGGACGTGGTCGTGGAGGACGTGATGGTGGTCGAAGCTATCAAAACAACAACTTCGAAAGAGGACAATCAAGCCAACAAAATTGGCGTTGCAGAGGATGTGGTCAAAGAGGTGGTCGAACAAACTACACAAACATTGAATGTTACAAATGTAACAAACAGGGGCACTATGCGAAGGACTATAATTCCTACAGTTGCTACAACTGTGGAAAGGTTGGACATCTTGCAAAAGATTGTCGTCTTAAAAGAAAAGCGGAAGAGACAACAAACTTTGCCCTAGATACAAGTTCGAATGAAGGTTTTCTATTGACGACTCAGAAGGAAATAGACGAAGAAAATGACACTATGTGGTATCTTGACTCTGGAGTAAGTAACCATATGTGTGGTCACAAACACCTGTTTAGAGAAATTACAAAGATTAAAGATGGCCATGTATCTTTTGGAGATGCATCAAAGATAAAGGTCGAAGGAAAAGGTACAATTAGTTATGTGCAGAAGGATGACTTAATAGGGTCAATCCAAGATGTGTACTATGTGCCAGATCTCAAAGCAAACATATTGAGTCTGGGACAATTAACTGAGAAGGGATATTCGATTCTCATGAACGATCGAACGCTAAAACACAAAGATAAATCTGGACATATGGTTGTTAAAGTCGAGATGGGGAAGAATCGAATGTACAAATTGAACTTGAGGAGAGTTAGAGAGAAATGTCTACAGATTAGTGTCGAAGACGAAGTATCTCTATGGCATCTACATTTTGGTCACTTAAATCATGCTGGGCTAATGAGATTAGCAAAGAAGAACATGGTGAATGGACTTCCAGACATGGAATATGAAGGAAGATTCTGTGAAGATTGTGTTCTTAGCAAACAAACAAGAACTTCATTTCAAAAGAAGGTTGAATATCAGGCTAAACACATTCTCAAATTAATTCACACTGACATATGTGGGCCAATTACTCCAGAATCCTTCAGTGGTAAGAAATATTTCATTTCGTTCATTGATGATTTCTCAAGAAAGACTTGGGTCTATTTCTTGAAAGAAAAATCTGAAGCATTCGAAGTATTCAAAAAGTTCAAAGTGATGGTGGAGAAGACAATTGATAGACACATCAAAGCCCTTCGATCAGACAGAGGTGGAGAATATATTTCAACAGTATTCATGAAGTATTGTGAAGAACATGGTATAAGAAGATTTTTGACTGCAGCCTACTCACCTCAGCAAAATGGAGTGGCTGAAAGGAAGAATCGAACAATTCTTGACATGGTTCGATCAATGCTTAAGAGCAAGAACATGTCGAAGGAATTTTGGGCAGAAGTTGTTCAATGAGCAATCTATGTGCAAAATAGATGTCCATATTCGAATCTAGGAGATCAAACACCACAAGAAGCTTGGAGTGGTCAGAAGCCAACTGTGTCTCATTTCAAAGTCTTTGGTAGTGTTGCATATGCACATGTACCAGATCAACGAAGAACGAAGCTTAAGGAAAAGAGTCAAAAATACATACTCATCGGGTATGATGAAAAGACGAAGGGATACAGGTTGTTCGATCCTGTAAACAAAAAGGTGATAGTAAGTAGAGATGTTCATGTAAACGAAGCAAGTAGATGGAACTGGAATAGTTTGACAGAAGCAGTGGTTGAAGCTGGAGAATCATCTGTTGTTGTGCCTACAAACACTTTGACAGATCATGAAAACTCTGACAGTGAAAATGGATTCTCACAACCCAGAATGCGAAGCCTACAAGATTTGTATGATAACACAGAAGAAGTGCATCTTGTATGTCTGTTGGAAGATTCTGAAAATATTAGTTTTGAAGAAGCATGGAGAAATGAAAAATTGAAAAATGCCATGAACGAAGAATTCAAGGCTATTGAACATAACAATACTTGGGAACTTGCCGAGTTTCCAAAAGGAAGTCAAACCATTGGTGTAAAGTGGGTGTTCAAGAAGAATATGAATGATCAAGGAGAAATCGAAAGGTATAAGGCGCGACTTGTGGCGAAAGGCTACAAACAGAAATAAGGAATTGACTATGATGTAGTATTTGCACCTGTTGCAAGAATGGAAACCATTCGATTGCTTATTTCTCAAGCTGCTCAATTCAAATGGAATATATTTCAGATGGATGTCAAATAAGCTTTTCTAAATGGTGTGCTTGAAGAAGAAGTATATGTTGAAGTACCACCAAGATACACAAAAGTCGAAAACGAAGGAAAAATGTTGAGATTGAAGAAGGCTCTTTATGGGCTAAAGCAGGCACCACGTGCGTGGATTACGCGCATTGACACATACTTCAAGGAGAAATGTTTTCATCAATGTCCTTATGAACATGCTCTGTACGTGAAGAAGAATAAAGAAGATATTCTACTTGTTGCTCTTTATATCGATGATCTGATCTTCATGAGCAACAATGATTATTTGATTGAAAAATTCAAAAGGGAAATGACACATGAGTTCGAGATGACAGACTTGGGCCTGATGAGATACTACCTTGGCATAGAAGTTCGACAAGAAGAAACAGGAATCTTCATCTCACAAGAAAAGTATGCAAAAGACATCTTGAAGAGATTCAAAATGGATAGCTGCAATTCAATTTCGACACCAATGGAACCAATAACAAAGCTCTCAAAATTTGATGGGGGAGAGTGTGTCGAAGCAAGTAAATTTCGAATCTTGGTAGGAAGTCTTCGATACTTGACTTTCACAAGGCCAGATCTTTCGTTAAGTGTTGGTATTGTGAGTCGATTTATGGAAGAACCAGTCCACACACACTGGAAGGCATTGAAAAGAATCCTTCGATACGTCCAAGAAACTGTGTCACTTGGGATGTATTACACAAGAACAGAAGATTACAAGTTAACTGGCTACTCCGATAGTGATTGCTGTGGAGACATAGATGATCGAAAGAGCACTTCTGGCTATGTGTTCTTCATGGGAAATACTGCTTTCACTTGGGTTTCGAGGAAGCAACCAATTGTAACCCTTTCGACATTTGAAGCAGAATATGTAGCAGAATATTGGTGTGTATGTCATGCAATATGGCTTAGAAGACTGTTGAGCAAGATGAAGCAAAGACAAGAGTATGCAACAACAATTCTAGTCGACAACAAGTCAGCAATCGAACTAGCGAAGAATCTAGTGAATCATGAAAGAAGCAAACACATTGATGTTCAATTCCATTTCATTCGAGAACACGTGAAGGAAGGAAGTGTCGAACTAAAACATGTAGCAAGCAAGGACCAGGTTGCGGACATCTTCACAAAACCATTGTCGAATGAGCTATTCGAAAGAGGCAAAAGGATGCTGGGAATGATGGATTGAAGAAGCATTTAATTTTATGGGGGAGTTTTGTTGGAATAAAACTTAAACGCAGTCAAAGAGAGTTTGAAAGTTATTCTCTTGGGATTTGAAAAGTTCATTTCTTGGATCTATACCTCCTTAGAAATATCCAGTATTTAATATTTAGCATTTCCTATGTAGCGGTTATATCTCTATAATTTTGAGTCTCTATATATAGAACTCATTTGTATCATATTTTTCTAAGACAGTTAAACATTTCAATATAAAGAAGAAGTTGCAGTCCTCTAAACACCACCTCTAGTTAGTTTACTTTTATTATTGTCTTGTTCCTGTCTTCAATTATATCCTATGCATTTTCAAAAATGTTCTTTTAAAACCAAAAATATACTTTCGATGCGCACTATTTTCTGAAATATTCAGAAGTATATATTTGGTTCCATACCGGAAGTATACATCCGATTCTGGGCATTATGACAGTTAGTAGAAAAAATAAAACTAAATCAATAAGCAATTTAACAAACTATTCAATTTATAAATCGAATTAAAGACCTACAATTTATAAATAGAATAAAAGACAAAAAATATTATCCAAAATGCATTTAATAATAATGGTATCCAAAATACAAATTAGATACAATACGAAATAAAAAAACTTAAGTCAAAATATAATCAACCTAAACTACTGGGAATGGCGGATGATGAGCCGGCCTGTCACCCTCGAGGTGTCCCTCCATTGTCTCCTATATAACAGGACACCCTTAGCCTCCACCATGATGGCCTCCAAAACTCGTCTGACATCGGATCCGTCAGGAAACAACCCTATGTCAATGCCATCCCTAGCAAGCTCCATGATACAACGACACCTAGGCAGCACGTCCTGAGCATGATCCCTCCTCGCTTGCTTCTCCTCCAGGATCTCCTGGTAAACTGGCCTGGGTGGGTTTTCTAGAGCATCTTGTATCATATATGGATGGGACACCCTGAAGAACCACAAGATGATTCTCAAAATCATCAACAACTCATCCATCTCCCTCCTCATCATTGTCGAAGGAGCATATATAGCAGGATGTCGAGGAATGGTCTGGGTGAACCCAAACAGACACATCACCCGCTCGGGCATATAAGGAGCATTCGTCTGAGTCACGTAGGCCAACCAACATGTAAATAGCGAAACCTCATCAAACAGTATAGTCTCGCGGTGGTCGGCGTAGGCATAGAAGTGAATGTCCTCATGCACTATCTGGTCTAGGTGAACTCAGAACGATAGTGTCACTTGGTTCCCTCTGAGCGGCTCGTATACGCATGCACGTGACATCACCTAAGTATAACCGTCAACAAGTGACCATCCAAAAATTTGGGGGAAGTGTTGTAGGATCCATCCCTGAAATAACATAATTTAACCAATTAGTTTCAAAATCAGAGTGAACAAGTTAGTTATAAAAGGCTACTAAGAGAAATAATTTATACCGTCAAGAGAGATATGTTGTCGGTGATCTATCTCGTCCTCCACTTAGTCCCCTCATCTAACTTGGTATACAAGTAAACCAAGCAGGCAGCCCCCCAGTTCCACCCACTGATCGCCTGAAAATCACCAAAGAAC
The DNA here is from genome assembly GCA_021764765.1 of Vicia sativa. NCBI lineage: Eukaryota > Viridiplantae > Streptophyta > Magnoliopsida > Fabales > Fabaceae > Vicia > Vicia sativa. The sequence goes on from CM038793.1 coordinate 253,119,894, forward strand.
CTAAGGTACATGATGTCAGTGTAGGTGGAACTGGTGTCCATAAATATCTGGGTGCCAATAAGATACAAGAGGTATACTCTCATGGCATACCCCCTGTGAAGGGTAACTTGCTTGGGATCACCATCAGCAGTGTAGCACGCGCAAGCTCATCTACAAAAACCTCTGCCAACCAGCTATATCTCACGTGGAAACCACATGTATTATCAACCTCCTTCAGGGCCTTATCTAAGGTAAATCCCAGCCTCTCAACCAACAAAATAATGACCTCGTATTTCTCCAACTTCTGGTGATCCAGAAACTTCCCTCTGATCGACAGGTGAAGCAGACACGCGATGTTATCGAGTGTGATCGTCATCACGCAATGTGGTAGATGAAACAAAGATGTCTCATGGTGCCACCTCTCTACAAAAGCGTTGATCATCCCCCAGTTGACCATGCTATATACATAGAGGGTCAAATCTCTCAACCCTGTAAGGTGTAGAAAATCATCAAACCATGGCTCGGGAGGGGGACTAAGCCTGTTGATCTTCCTCCCATGGATTATGACCTTCGATGTATCACGATCTTGCAAGAAAAATTTCATTGTTAGAATTCATAATAATATTCATAACATAATTAATAATTGTAATATAAATCTAAATTTCATGCCTCTCCATCCCATATATGTCTAACCACGTGGGTTACATAAAGAGGGAGCAAAGATAAGTCAGAAGGTCCCCATCCAAAGACCTGAGAGACTTGGGGTGCTGCCGGTGTCTCCGGTATCTCTGGTGCCTCTGGTGGCACCTATGCCTCGAGTATCTCTGGTGCCTCTAGTGCCTCTGGTGCCACCGGTACCTCGGGAGTTGGAGGTATAGCAACAACTCTCATCTCAGATGGCCCGCCTGTGAAGCAAATGAGGATCCCGTCTCAAAAATCCGATGCGGTGAGGATGTACGTCTGTGGTGGGACGGAGGAGGAGAATGATGGACTAGAGACTTTCGTCTACTACGTGAGGAAGATGTAGAGGGGGTAGAATCGGAATCAGTAGAATATGCATCCGACATAGCCTATTCGGATGTTGAAGGAGCCTGTGTTGCATGACTCATCTCTCTCTGCACAAAAGCATGTTGTGCAACCCAACCATGCCTTAAACGTGACGGGCTCTCAGACATATCTCATGTAGAAGTAAGAACAAAACGTTATCATATGGCTTATGGTGGAAAAAATTCCAAAAAAAATGCAGACAGAAAATCAGAAGTATAATTTCGATTGTGTTCTTTCCCAAAACCAAAAATAAACCTCAAATTTCTCTGCGAAAATAGAGTTACGTATCAGACTACCCCAAAACTCCAAATATGTCAAAAAAACATGCATTAATCGTCAATTTTTTTTACAAATAGTGCTCTAATGACTCGTAATGATATAAACTACATAAAACAACACATTTAAAACACTATTTCACTAATTTGAGTAGAAATTACAGAAACTCTAAAAATGACTTAAATTACTTACTTGAATGATTGAAGATGGTTGTTGCTTGCTTTCTTGCTTGATGGTTTGTGATGATTATTTGCTCAAAAATTTAAATTTGAAAGAAAGTGTTGAAATGAGTGTTTGAGAGAGTTTGTGTTTGATTTTTTAAAAGTTTGTTGTTATGGGGAGGAGGTTTACTTACGATTTGGAACCAAAGGTATACCTCCGGTTTACACCAAACCCTTTTCAACGTGATTTGCACGATATAGGGTGCGAATTAGAAGTATATTTCTGATTTCCAAGGATATTTTTGGAAATTCACGTGGTGCGTTAGAAGGATACGGGGTAGATTAAGAAATTCACAAAATATATACGTTAATGATTACATTTCTATGATGCTAATATTTGCTAAAACTAATAAACACATGACTTAATTTCTTAACATTTTGATTAGAAACCGATTGTTGTGATAGTCAAGGGAAAATGATTCTTTTTGTTCATGAAAATCTCATATTCTTTTTGTTCATATATGTATATAGTTGTTTTGAGCAGCAAAGAGCAGGGGGATGATTTTTTTTTATTCTAGTCGTTCTTTGTAATTCATCTAGATTAATAAGAACAACTTTTTCTCTTCTCTAATTTCACATATCTCTAATTTAACCACTCTTTCTCAATACTCATTACTTTGAAAAATAAGTAATTTCAATAATTGGTATCAAAAGCGTCGGTTTGATTCAAATTTTCATTATTGGTAAATAAAAGCACAACCTCTAACAAGTTTCCTACAAATCTACAAGTATTTAAATGAGAGCACTATGATAGATAGTGCACGTAAAAAAATCATATTCATATTTCAAGATGTTATTACAATAGTGAATGATGACTTGCGTACATTGAAAGTTAATGCAACTAAGGTACATAAGATTGATCATCATGTATGAGCAAGAAATATGGGAAAAATTTTTCTTGATCCATCAATTTGTGAATTCAAACATTTTTTTAAAAACTATTGAGGAAGAAACAACTAACGGTGCATAAGATATATTTAAGAAGTTGTATGAAGGTGGGGAGAAATCGAATAATGTGAAATTGCAATTTTTGAGAAAGGAAAATGAGAACATGTAGATGAATGATGGTGAGGAAGTTTTGGATTTCTTTAAGACATGTGCTATTGATAAATCATATAAAGTCATGTGACGATAGGATCATTTCAGACACGTCCTTAGATTCTTCAATTGCCAAATTTGACCATATAGTTGTGGTAATTAAAGAATCTAAGGACATGTATGAGATGAAACTTAAAGAGTTGCAAGCATTGTTTGAGGCCCATGAGACCAGGTTAAAGTAGAGGAATTCAAAGAAGGTCACAAAACAAGCTCTACAAGCTAAGTTATTCAAGAAGATGAAAAATATGCCTCAAATATCAACAGAAGGAAAGAAAAGTGGAAGAAGAAGTTAAACAATGAAGGTGCTGACAAGAATTCAAATAATCAAGGAGAAACAAGCAAGAATGACACCTATGAGAACAAGAAATTCAAGAAAAATATTGATATGAAGGAAGTGCAATACTATTGTTTCTAGAAGTTTGATCACTATGCAAGAGATTTCTACTTAAATAAATAATTCAGTGCAAGAGACAAATGAAATTTGTACATGGAGGCAATAATGAATATGATGAGGTGTTATTAATGACTAATACACATTTGGCTTAAGATAATATAAATGTTTGGTATCTTCAGACGGGCTACAACAATCATATGAGAAAATAAAGACTAGTTTATCAAACTTGATAAATCAGTAAGAATAATTAATAGGTTTGACGATAATAGAAAAGTTACATTTAAGGAAATTGGGAACATTCTTGTGAAAAGGAAATATGAATAAGATGCACTAATAAGTGATGTTCTATAAGTTCCTTCAATGGAAAACAATTTGATTAGGTTAGGCCAGTAACTTGATAAAAACTACAGCGTGGAGCTAAAGCATAAGAAACTCAAGGTTTTTGATGCAAACACAAAACTTCTTTTGAAATCATCTTTGTCAAATAACATGATTCTAAAAATTATGACCATACTATTACGAATAACACATTAAAGAGCTATAACCACAGTCGATGGTCAATAGTTGTTGTATCCTAAAATTTACCCTCTTTATTTTTTTTGCCTTATAGTTTCATTATCATGAACATATATGCATATCATTGACCGCAGGGTCATGAGGTTCAAAGCATCTCAGGTTGTGAAAGAAACTGCGCATTTCGGCCAATTCGGACTATTTTGAACCAGAAATTGATATTTTACAGTTCGTATGCCTGGTTTACGATCTTCTGATCTAAGGGTCATCTCGGGTTGGTTCTACAAGCGTTGGAACCATATCAATATGTTCTCCAATTCATCTGTTCTGAATGAAAGCCAAATCATCAAGGAAGGACTCCTACAATTCATTTCTTAATAAAGTGGAATTTGGGTTTTTGTGTGTTTCAGACACTCCAGAATTCATATCTCTCAGCTCTTTGGGTATTTTCGGATGATTTTTGACTGGCGAGTCCCTCTCGATGTTATCTCCAACTTCCATTGACAGGTCGGAAGCTAATTGTGTGAAGAAAGTCTCCGGAAAAATTAATCTTTCAAGTGGAATAAATTGAGTTTTATGGTTGAACCGTGTTTACGGTACACTAAACAATTCATAACTCCTGACTAGAATATCGAAATTGAGTGGAGCCAGTGTCTAAAATTCCATATCGACGTCCTCTACAACTTTTATGTTCGTTCTGAGAGCTAATTCCTTACAAATTAATACCATAATGTTATTTTTTGAAGGTATATTTGAGCCGAACCGAGCATTATTTCATCTGATGCACAACGTTCAAAAAGTCATATCTCGCTTGATTTTAACCAAACGCGATGAGACTGGTGTAAAAAGTTCACAAATTCTGTTGGCTTCAATCTTCGTGAACATCTCGAGTTCAAATTTTACTCAGAAGATCCCCGTTCAAAGCGTTTTCCCCAGGTAGCGCAATTAAAATTCTAGATGTGTTAGATGCCCGAAAAGTGAGCTGAAACTTCAAAAATTCATATCTCCTCATTTTTTGTGCCGGACATTTTTCGTGTTGTGACCTATTTCAAATTCCGCACGGTTCTCAAGGTTTGAGGCTGTACACAAAATTTTATCGGATAAAGGCGATTTGGGCCTAATCTTGGATCCAAGGCACTCCAAAGCCCAAAATTAACACCTATAAATCAAATTTTACACTCACAAATCAAGAAGTAGAATTCATTTGTTAAATTTACACTCAAGAAAACTCTCTCTTCTCTCTCCTTTTCTCTCAACTCAAAGTGGCCCAACCACCTCAAACCACCACCAACCACCAGAATTCCAAAACCACCGCGACAGAAAACTTTTTCTTATTTTTTCTCTATTTCTATGGTACAGCCCCTCCTCCGTGTTCCTTCCTCACTGAGAAGCACCTTCTTCTTCTTCATCTCCTCCAAGCTTCAATTTCGATAAGTCAATTTCTTCCATAAGTGCTTAATTTAAGTGATTCTTGATAATTGCTTAATTGTTGAATTGAGTTGAAAGTGAATCGGAGATAGCATACTCATGTGTAAATTTATTCTTACATTGATTAATTGAATTGATTTTACATGGTTATGGCTTGATTATTGAACTCGATTGTGTCAAGGTGTAAAATTGATGAATATTGCACATTCATGAGTTAATTTCTTTGCACATAGAGTGTTTGTGTCATTGTTTAAATTGAAAATAGCATGTTCATGCGTTGTTTAACACTTGTATTGAATAATTGAATCAATTTCACATGCCATGGCTTGATTTTTGTGAACTTGAAAGTGTGTCGAGATGTAGTTTCATGCACATATTCATGTGTTAAATTGCATATTTCTTGAGTGTTTGAATTGATGCATTGAAACATGAAGGATCCTTGACTTTTAATTGATTTTAATTCACATCAAAGGTTATGTAGAGGTGTGGCATTGGTTGATCATTTAAGTGCTTGAATGTGTTTACATATTAATGTGAATTTTCATTCATAAAGCATTGCATCTAACACCATTCCATGAATAAATATGCATTGTCATGCATTGTTTCAATTCAAACAATTCTGATTTTTGCATATCATTTGTAACTTAAATCATGTAGAATTTTTTGCATCATGTATGATCATCAGATAAATTTTGAATCATCTGATGAAAATTCAACTGTTCAAAAAAGTCAAACTTTGACTTTTGGTCAACTTTTTCAAATCCAAATTTTTTCAATCCTAAAATCATTTCAAATTATCCATCATGATCATAAAAAATCAAAAAAATGTGAAAAAGTCAATAAAAAGTCAAAATTGAAATTTTTCTAACACTTAGAAAAATTTTCAAGTGTTAAAAACATGGTTTTTCATCACTTTCATGGCCATTTTTCACCTAGATCCATTTTGATTCAAGAAAAACTCAAAACATGAAAGTTGTAGATCTTGTTACAAGATTTCCAAAATGTCCAATAACTTGGAAAAACACTTTGTGTAGCTAGGGTTTTGAAATTGAAACTTAGAGCTCCATAACAATAAATTACAAGTCATTTTCCAAGTTTTTAGGTCATTTTTGCAAACTTTCTCTTCTAGAAGTCTTGTCACCATTGAGAGATAAGTTATAACTTAATAATATCTGATAACAATAATTGAGAGAAGGATTGGATCAAGATAGAATTTTAACCATGGTTAAAGAAGTTAACCATGTGCATTAAATGTAAAAGATTCTTTCTTACATCTTAAGCCAACTTGCGAACTCTTTCAATTAAATCTTGCCTTGCCATTCAGAAATTTTGGCCTATAAATAGAGGTCACTTCTTCATTCAAAATTACACAAAAGCATTCCTAAATAAGCTTTCTTTCTTTCTTGTTTTTCAAGTTTCAAGTTTCTAAGTGGGAGAAATTGCAAAACTCCAAGCCTTGCAATTTCTGAGCAATCTTAGGCTTCAAACACTTTCTAAATATCATTAGAAAGTTGTTGGAATCCTCAAGCTATCCCAAGTACTAGCCAAACTCAAAAACCATTTCCAAACCTCATGTATGCACATATTGAGCCATAACTTCCAAATTCTCAATTCACTCGTGCATCTTTCAATTTTTCACTTCAAACACCTTCTTTACATCATATAGAAGTGATCCAAACCATATTTTCATCATTGCAAACTTAGAATCATCAAACTTGATTCTCACTTCAAGTGACCGCAGTTGGACTTGGTCAGAGTGATCCAGGCCATTTCAATTCAAGCTAAGCATCCATACATACTCCATAAGGTCCAATGGTGTTGTAGCAATCATCAAATTAGCTCTGTAACACATCCTTCGAAGAATCAGAATTCAACTTTAAGAGGTAAGAGCTTGAACTTTGAACACTTTAATTCTTGTTTTCCAGTTCAAAAGTGGCTTGGCCATTTTGTTTCTGCACTATCATTGATCATTAACCCTCAATCAATTGCTTAATTCCATATCCAAACATGATCAATTCTTAGAACTAGGGTTCTTCGTGTTCTTGCGAAAATTAACAGTTCTAAACTAAAAATAAATGAAATTAATCACCATCGTCGTGTTCATGGGCTTGAGACGAGCAACTTTGATGTTTACAACTTTCAAATTCATTGAGAAATAAAGGAGATAAGATTGATTGAAGATTGGAGGTTGAAGATGAAGTTGTGCGCGTTTTTTAGTTTTCTGGAAAATTCAAATTCTCGTTTTAAAATATATTTAATAGTTTGTGTTTTATTCACGGATGTATTACTGCCCCAGCGGTTTCTAGCACGTTCTTAGTCCTTTGCCTTGCCTATGGTCCAGGGTTCGAATCCCCCTGAGACCATTTTTTTTCATCTTTTTCATTTTTCCTTCCATTTTCACTATTTTCAAACATTTTTTTAAAAAAAAACTTGTTTTTAAATATAATCAAATGGAGACGTGTAAATGACAAGTCAAGCACATGGCTCAGTGGTAAAACTTTTCACTTCTAAGCCAAGGATCCTGGGTTCAAACCTCCTTAGGACCAAAACCATCTTTTTATCACTAATTTTCTTAAGTTTTTTAACAAACTTCAACATTTTCAAAAACCAATCAAAACTTCTCATTTGGAGATGATTTTTTGCACACTTGTCATTTAATATACCTATTTTATGATTATGTCAAAAAATCCAAAAGTATTTTCTTTTTTATTATATTTTTATTAGGTTAAAAATGAGACGTTTTAAGTATTTTTATACTTTTCAAAAATGTTTTCTTTTCGATTTTCAAACCTAATCATTTCCAAAACTTCTTGTGAATATCCTTCACTTTTCAAAATCATTTTCAACCATTTCAAAAACATTTCAATAAACTTACACACCTTTTCCCATGATCAATTCGATTTAAAGATAAACCGAACTAGGTTTTTCCTCAAATTTCCTTCAAATTGATCATGGGCCTCCCTCACAGTGTAAGACCCAAACCCTTTTTATGTACATATTTATTTCCTTGTACATATTCACCCTTTTGTGTACATATTCAATTCCTTGTACATATTCAATCATCTTTGTAAATATTCAAGTATAACAAACTTTGTTCGTTTGTTTTCATTCACTTGTTTATACACCGATTCCATTGGTATTAAGAGGAGCATTATTCCCGGTGAAACTTCTCTTAAACCAATGGGCCTCCCTTAAGGTGTAAGTCCCAACTCCTTTGTATATATCCAAGTTACACTTGCTTTAATTGCTTGTTTTATACACTTCTTTATATATTTCCTTCATAAAACTCTTGTGAATACACATCACACACTTTATCATATACTTGTTCATATAACTGTTCATTTATAACATAAAAACTAGTTTAACAACTAGGTTCCCTTTATCCTTCTCTTAGGCTTCGTATAAGAAAACTCACCTGTTGAGTTTAGCCTCCTCTTAGGCTTCATATAAGACAACTCACCTGTTGATTTTTGCCTCCTCTTAGGCTTCGTATAAGATAACTCCCCTGCTGAGTTAGCATCTTCTTGGGCATCGTTCAAAAGAACTGCCTCGTTGAGTTTAGCCTTCTCTTGGGCATCAAACAAGAAAGAGACTTGGAAATCTCTTAACAGCCTCCTATTGGGCTTCCAATGCAAAGAATCACCCGCGCTAGGATAGAACCCTAAGAGTATGAATTCCCGGTGAAGTCACTCTTGAATACTAAGATGATGGTTTCCCGATGAAATCACTCTTAAAGCCAAAGCCAGCCATACCCTATAGCTTCCTCTTGAGCTTCATACAAGGACTCTCGATGATCCTCAATGACCCTCAGAATGCCTCCTCTTGGGCTTGCAATACAAGGACCCACGGGATTCCTAAAAGCATCCCCCTAATCAATAATCAATTTCTCCTAGAGATTTAGACATTTATCATCTCTATGGAAAAAGTATCTCATCTATAACATCACATACAAATCAAACATTTTTTCAAACACTTTTTTCAAACAAAACATCTTTTAATTGTAAGTGGTAACGCTTGTACACTCAAGCAAAACGCCCAATGCTTACAATTAAAAATTCAAATATCTTTTCGAACATCTTTCTTAACTCGTAAGTGGTAACGCTTGTACACTGAAGCAAAACACCTAATACTTATGATGAAAGATTCAATCAATCAACCCTTCAAAAATGTATGTGATGAAATAGATTAGATACATTTTTCATTAAGATGACATTTGTCTTTGTCTCTTAATAACACCCTTTGCTTCCACTAGCATAAGTGGGAACTACGATTGCTATGACTTTTTCTACCTCCCTTTGAGAATACGTAGGCACAAGGTCTCATCCTTGGCGAGCATACTTCTTTCTCCCTCAAACCAAACAAACCATAGTTCCCTTAGATCCGAGCTACAGATGCTCTGATTCCTACTAGGGGATATGTATGCAGAGGATCCCAATGATTTTTGCAAGCATAATAATAACAAAACTTAGGACCCTGTCTAACCTACATTTCTTAAAACCCAAAGGAGAAACTTTCCCAAGAATAGAGTAGCAAATAAAAACACACAAACATATAAAAAATATTCATATATACAAAAGATGCTATAGATAACTATATATATATATATATAAGGTTCTAATACCTTCCCTTTATATAACAAACCCTCTTACTCAGGTCTCTCCCCAATGTGTTGCGTCTAGTTCACGCTAGTCGCATCGCATAGCTTTATTTATTTAGGGTATTTCAGCTTTCCCCTTTTTCATCTCATTTTCTTGTTTTAGAAACAATAAAGCTTGATGCTCGCGACATCTTTTTTTAAAACAAATCAAAAGAGTAAATCGTTTTGAGCCTGAGATTCGAATTGTGATTCGATTCCCTCGTTCGTCACTTTTTACCACAAACACACGTATGTGTACAAATGCAGAATAAGGATGCTAAAAGTCTAAATCCCACATAAAAGGAGTCCAACTACCTCACACATAAAATAAAGTGTCAAAATTAACAAAGCAAGTGGTGGAAATAATGTTCCGAATGCAAAACCGATTACAAATATAATTATAATCTAGTATAAGCATGCAAGAAGTGAAATAAAATCGGAAAAATCGAGATGGGATGTCGGTTTTCCGAAATCAGGGCGAAAACGTCAACTTCTCGGAATCGATTAAAAATCGCATAGTTGCTTGCAAAAACGTCAACGGTTTCAAAAACGTATATGCTTTTAATTAATTCCGAGTGGAAGTCGTACTTTTCGAGCATTAAAGTGATGGGGCAGAAACTCCGTTTAGGCATGTTGCACTCAAAATTTGGTTCTGAAACCTCCAAAATCGGTTCCGAAATGTGTCAAACCATAAGGAACATGTACCGTTAGTTCGAACTTTCAAGGAAAAATGAGTTTCGAAGTGTAAAAGTGTCAAAAAATGCTTATGGAACTCAAAATTCATGTTTTGAATTAAATTCCAATTCGAGTTTTTATTTGGTTTTGAAAGAGTTGGAGATTAATTCATATACATGAAGTAAATAATTCACAACAATTTAATATGCAAAAGAATGCACAAATTCAAAGTTGTATGAATGCAAAAAAATACATGAAAATGCATGTTTATTCATATATTTAATGATGTTTCATGAGTAAAAATGCAAATGAATGACATACAATATGGTATCGATGCATGTTCAATGTGTACTACACCTAAGTGTGATGCAATACATGGATCAAAACCAAGTGAAATCAAGAGTGCAATGTGTCATGATGCTTTGATTTCATACAAACAATAATGTATCATAAACACGTGAAAATGTGCATGAAAAGTTATACTTCGACACATATCGAGTCCAAAAATCACCATTATGGATAAATTGGAAAAGTGAACCAAAACACGTGGCATAAGCTAAAAAAACCAACAAAATGATTTATCAAAAATATAGGAAGCTATGCACACGCGTACGTCTCAAAAATGCGGACGGTTCGGTCAAATCTCGTTCAAAAATATAATTTTCACACAAAGGTCAGCAACTCTCAGATTCAACCGAAACATGTCCAAATCAAGAAACCGTTCGCGAGGAGAGCTTTGAATGGCTCGAGAAACATGTTTTACATTAAGAAAAGTCGAAAAAACTCATCAAGGATCAAAAGTTAGAGCAAAAACAAATATTATGTCCAACTTTATCAATTTTTAAGTGTCATGCTATTTTCCACCAAACTCAAACAAGCTTGTTTCCAATGTGTTTTGGTAGTATTTAGATGAATGAAAATTCAAGTGTATGTGATATCATGTGCGAGTGATACATACTCAATGCAAATACTACTTAAATGCTATGCAAACATGTAAGAATGTTGAAATAAATTAGATGTGCAAAGTGTCAAAGTGTTGTGAAAGCATACATGTGAAATTGTGAGTGAAAAGTGAAATTTCAACATATTTTCATGCCATAAAAGTTGAACAACACCACATAAAATTAGTTCAATTATCCTACATTCAAATGTATGGATATGCAAAGATGCAATTTATGTCATAATGTATGAATTCAAGTGTGCCTAAAACTAGGTGCATTGATTCCTACATTTCGACACAATTTTATATGAAACACATGTTTTGGTTCACATAATTCAATGTATTCTATTTAAATTATATTCTCTCTAGTGCGTGAACATAAAATAAATGATGCAAACTGCACAAATTAGAAGCCTAAATGCAATGCAAACTAACACCACAAGTGTATGTGTGCGTTATGTGTAAAAAGCTTCACACCGACACACTTTAATGTCACCAAAACACAATCAAATCAAAGAATTCGATAAAACAAATTCAATAATCGGAATCCACACGGAATTTGCAAGCAATTTCACTATTCAATTTCAAGAAAATCAAAATGTGAAAAATCACTTAAAATAAGTGCTTAATTGAATTAATCACTTACTTGTTCTTGAAACTTGAGTCAAATTGATGAAGAAAATACCGAAGCAATGCTCCAATTGATGAGAATAATCGAAATCGGAGTGGAGATAATAGAAAGAGAAGGAGGCGCAAACTTGAGGAATAGAAGAGGAAAACTTCAACTCTTTGCCTTGACACCTTGAACGTTCTTGAATGTTCTTGAGAAAACTTGATGAAAGGCTTGATTTGATCCTTGATAATTGAGAGAGAATAGAATAGTGTGTGGCTGTACCGGAGAAGGAGAGAAAAAAATAAGAAAAAGTTTTCCGGCACGGTGGTTTTGGAATTCCGGTGGTGGTTGTTGGTGGTTTGAGATGGTTGTGCAACTTTGAGTTGAGCGAGAATTGAGAGAGAAAAGTGAGAGCTCTTGGATGAAATTTAGCAAATGATTCTCTCTACCAATTTTGTGAGTGGTAAAATATATTTATAATGTGAAAAATTTAACTTTGGAGTGCCTTGGATCCACAATTAATCCCAAATCGCGATTATCCGGATAATTTTCGTAATTAATTCAAAACAGCCCGATCTGTCGAGAATTTGAAGTCAGACTCTGAACGAAAAATGTCCGTAAGGCGGTTTTGCTTGTGGAAGTCAAAATTTCGACGTAATTGGATGAACGGTCAAAGCGAAATGAATTTTTGAAGTTTCAACACAAATTTTAGGCGTCTGACACATGCAGAATTTCATTTGCGCTCTTCAAAGAAAATGCCTCGAACGAGGGTCTTCTGATCAAAATTTGAACTTGGCTATTTTAGAGACAAATGAATCCAACTTAATTTGTGAACTTTTGGCACCGGTTTCACCTCATTTCGATAAAAATCGAGCGAGATATGATTTTTCGAAGTTCACGTATTAGATGATAATTACTCGGTTAAGCTCCAAAACAACTCCGAAGAATAAAATTATGGTATTGATTGTTGAGGAATCAGCTCTCGAGTTCGTTGTCATAGTCAAACACAATTCCTTGGATAAGCATATCATGAGTACCATCTCTTCGAGCATAACCAAACTGTCATAGCGCTAGAGAAGGATTGTAAGTGATACCTCCCCATATGCCAAGAAGTGGCACATTGGGGAATTACCCACAAATCTCAATGAAAGTGAAGTCTTTTTTAGAGTAGAGACACCAATGGATATCTGTATGAGAAAGAGACATGAATCTTTGAGACCATTTCAGACCTTGTTCATTCTTCATCACTGATTGAGGAATGTGCGAAATAAACCACCTGGATAATAACGGTACGCAACACATGAGAGTCCCATGTCTTTTCATAGTACGAGTGTGGAGAGAATGCAGAATATCTCCGAGCAAGGTAGGCACAGGATTATGAGCGAGGAATATCTTGATGGCGTTCACGTCTATGAATTGATTCAGATTAGGAAATAGTACCAACCCATAGATTAGCATAGCCAAAATGTCTTCAAAAGCGTGAAAACTCATAGCCTTTAAGAATTCTCGAGCCTTCTTTATCAGAAACTTAGCAAGAAAACCCTTAACTCCACTTTTTGTTTTTCAATTGAATTCAATGTCTGACCGTCGCATTATCTATTTTTCTCATTTAATATTCTTTTACTCCAGATTTGTGATATCTTTAAAAATGATGACTCACATTTTTTATGGTATCTCTATAACATTTTTCATTCTTAACAAATTATTTTATAAAGTTATCTTTTATTAGTAATTTTTAAAAAATGTGGAACTCAACTCGTCTAAATTATATGAATATAAGAAATTGGTAAATGATTTAATCTCTCACATTAATATTTCATTGCATTTTTATAATATAATAACATGATAAAAAATTAATTAAAAAAGTAAATAATAAATAATAAAAAATAAATAATAATAATCATAATAATAATAATAATAATAATAATAATAATATAATAGATAAGTATACAATTAAATAACATAGAATGTCAATATAAAATTAATTTATATTAACAATGTATTTGATTAAAATAATTTATTATTTATTATAATTGGGTATAAAAATAAGGTTTTTAATAGATATATCTATCGGATGTTGACAATAATTCAAATGCATTGTGAAAGTTTCTGGAATCGTTTCGTCGAAATAACTTATTCGAAAAGCACTTATGTAAATTAGAAATATGGGATTTTCGCAGAAGAAATCGATTTCTTCCAGTTGTGTTTTTTTTGGAATTTGCTTTTTAAGTTCAAGAAATCGATTCCCATGTTTGGGGAAATCGATTTCTGTTGCGACAATTTGAATTTTTTAAGCTATTTTGGGTTTGTTTTGGTTCCAACTTATTTTTTAGTGTTGCCTCTAAATATCTCTTGTAATGAGTTGAGTTTGTTAATGCCAAAAATATATATTTTTTCTCCTCGATTACTCTCTCTATCAAATAATCTCCTAATCTTCTCTAACTTCATCATCTCCGGTTAACCACTCTCACCATTGACATCAACAACCTTGGTTTTGATCCATTAATCCGCCGCAAACATGTCAATTGTTTCTAATGATAGAATCCCTACCAACCCTCCAATTCTTAATTCCAAGAACTATGACAAGTGGTGCAAACAAATGAAAGTTTTGCTTGGGTATCAAGAAATTTTTGAAGTAGTGAACAATGACGTTATACCACTTGGGGCAAAAGCTACAACAGCTCAACAAGCTACATTCGAGGAAGAGAAGAAGAAAAATTACAAGACTCTCTTCTTGATACATTCTTGCATCGATAATGATAACTTTGAGAAAGTTGGTGATTGCGCGTCGGCAAAGCAAGCTTGGGAGATCTTGAAGAAAGCTTATGAAGGGGAAGATAAAGCAAAGGCTGTGAGGTTAAAAACTCACAAGAGGAAATTTGAGCTAGTGAAAATGGAATAAAATGAGTCGATGAATGATTATGTTACGCTTATAATACGTTTGGTGAATCAAATAAAGTCTTGCGGTGAAACCATTTTGGTGTAGAATGTGGTAGCTAAAATATTGCGCTCTTTAACGTCAAGATTTAACAAAATAGTGGTTTCAATAAAAGAATCAAAATATGTTCTTACTATGAGCAAGGAGGAGCTTCAGAGCTCATTAGAAGCTCATGAACAAAGGATGGATGAAAGAGGAAATGACAAGACCAAAGCGGAGATGGCATTGCAAGCATGATTCAATGAGAAGAAGAAGAGATCAAAAGAAAAATGATCTTCAAAGGTGAAGGAAAATTTCCAAAGTTTTGGTGGAAAAGATTCACAAAATTCAAAGGGTTAGATGGTACAAAGAGGTTAGAGTAGCTCCAAAGGTAGTGGTCAAGGCAAATATACCAAGAGATTTGGCAAAATGGTCCAAAGTGTTACAATTGTCATAAACTTGGTCATTTTGCAAGAGAATGTAATGTGAAATCGAAGGAAAATCAAGGTGATGAAGATAAGGTTTCAAGAAAAGAGGTGGATGATGATAATAAGTTTCTGATCATGATCACATAGGAGAATTACGACATGGGAAAGCTACTGGACAGCAGCAGTAGCAACTATCAAAAGATGGACATCATTTTCAGCAATGTAGAAAATTATGCTGAAATGCGTTCGGAGAAAAACGCAATGGTAACCGTTTTAGATGGAGTCCAAGGAAGTGATGAGTGGTACTTAGATTCTGGTTGTTCAACATATATGAAGGGTAGAAAGGATTGGTTTGTCAAAATCAATCAAGTCACGAATAATAGAGTTAAATTCACAGATGACACCATTTTAGCAGCCAGTGAAGTGGGTAATGTTTTGATCATAAAGAGGGATTAGAGTCATTCCTTGATCAAATATGTGTTATACATTCCTGTAATTAAATGTAATATTGATCGGTCACCATTTCTAGTAAGTTTTCGCAACTTTTTCCGACAAGAATTCATAGTTTGGTAACACTAAACAGTATTTGCACGTATGTTTAGAGTAAGTTTTCGTATTTATTTTTATGTGATGTCTTTGTGTCTTATTGTCCTTTAAGTGTTAAAAAAGTACCATTTTATGTTGTGCTTGGTAGTGTTGATGTTCAGGTTGATACATGGGAGAATAGGAACTTTTGGCGCGCACAGGCGGATGAAATGGAGCCGGAAAAAGCAATTTTAAGAGGTCAACACGGGCCCCCGTGTGCAGCAACACGGCCCGTGTTGAAAAGTGCCTGGAAAGTGGATTTTGTGCCAGAAACAGAGCCTGCACACGGTCACCCGTGTGCAGGAACACGGACCGTGTTGATCAAGCGAGCTGAAGTGTGTTTGCACTGAAGGGCAACACGGGCGCCCGTGTGCAGGAACACGGCCCGTGTTGCGGAGCGCGTGCTGATTCAAATTTCTGATTTTTTGTACATCCAAGTGAATTCATTAAGGGTATTTTTGACACTTGGCTGGGGGCAGAGGGAGAGGACACTATAAAGACATCTTTAGGGCAAGAAAGAGAGTATCTTTTGATTGGAGAAAATAGAGATTAGAGAAAAATTGGATTGGAGAAGCAAGGTGACGACTGACGGAGAACTTCAAGGTGTCACCATTGAAGATCAAAGTCTAAGTTCTTGTAATGTCAATTCCTTTTAATTTGTTAATCTTGAATTCTATGAATAACTAAATTCCCCACTTGCTAGGGGTTGGTTCTAATTTGGATCTTGTAATGATTATGAATCCCTAGTTTTTCAATTCAGATAGTATGTTTCTTCAATTTAATTATACAATGATTTTATGCATTCTCTTTCGGAACAATTGAGATTGACTTATGACTGATGAATATAGGACTATATTTGTTAGGGTTTGTGTATAATTTGGTTATAGTAGATATCTCCTAGGACTAGGGATACCCTATGATTATCACATATGACCTTGATATTGATTTACTTGACTGCATTATTATTCTTCTTGGGTATAGGGATTAATTTGCATGTTCAAGGGTTTTTCTCTAAGGACTTAGGAAAAACACTATAGAGGTTGATAATTGAAGTAACATAGATTTTTCTGAAAGAAATTGGGAATAATAATCTTTATAGGCCAAATTGACCGAACCAGTCCCCTAGCTTGTTTAATTAAAAGAAAGTTACTTATTTTACATTGTCTTGTGTAAAGAATTTTTCAAACAACAAACTTCTAGTTTTTGTCTACTTGATAAGACTGATATTTCGTATTTGCTTTGCAATCCTTGAGATCGATATTCGTGAGTTAAAAATCACAAAAACTACATCGACAAAATAGTACACTTGCTATTTTCCGATCAAGTTTTTGGCGCCGTTGCCGGGGATTGCCAAAATACGGAATTGAATTCTAATCAATTGGAATTTTATTGCTCTGCAATTAAAATTATTTTATGTTTAATTGTTTTGAAATTTGGTGTGTGCTAATCTTTGTCTAATCTTGTATGCGAGGTCGCCTCAGAATTTCCTTTGACGCAGATAGAAAGAACGCTTCACGCGGAAGAAGGCTAGAGAAGCAAGACCGCGTAAAGAGATAATCGGACAGAGAAGAAGTATTGGTTCATTCGTAAGAATCGGACTGGAGATGATACACTTTGACACTATGGGAGACAATCCTCCACAAGAGAGATTGTTGGGCGACTAGGAGCAACCAACGCACCAGGTAGGCACACCATTGTCAACCAACCGTGAATGTTCCTAATTTTCAGCTCCACCCGAGCAATCGCCACTCAACTAGAAAGAAGATCCTTCTCCGGAGGGTGAATGAAGATGCAAACAAGCATCCGCAACGTTTTCGACTATGAGCACCACATTGAAGATAGATGGTCATCAAGAGCGTAAAAGTTGCGGATGTTCCCATTCACATTGGCCGATGAAGCGTAAGAATGGTTCTATTCTCTTCCACCGGTAGTATCACAAAGATGGGAAGAGATGGAAACCGCTTTGAATGAATACTTTCCAAGATTCATTAGGAAGAGACATGAAATACTGAATTTCAAACAAAAGGAGGGTGAATCACTGGGCGACTCATATAAGAGGTTCAAGAGACTTCTAGTGGCGTGCCCAACGCATAATCTGGATCACACTGAACAAATGCAAACTTTTGTTAATGGGTTGAGAATTCCAACGAAGCAGCTGATTGACACAGCATCCGGTGGCTCATCTAACTTCTCAACAACCACTAGTATCAAGAAGATTATTGAAGCGGTCGCTGCCAACGAACACTTGGAATTATATGACAGAGTTACTAGCAAACCAGAAGGAGCGATAGACTTGAAATTGGATGCAAATAAGCAACTCAAGATGGAAGAGAAAATAGCTGTAGAAGTGGAGAAAAAGTTAAAAGCCATGAATATCACCACTCAGCAAGTAGCACAGATACAACAAACCCAAAGTGTTGTTTGTGATATTTGTTCAGGACCTCATTTGACAGCTCATTGTTTCGCAACTCCTCAACAGATTGAAGAAATCAAGTTCCTGAAGCAGAGAACAACCCGTACTCCAACACATATAATCCTGGTTGGAGGAACCATCCAAACTTTGGGTGGAGAGACCAAAAAGGGAACACTCAGCAGCAAGGTCAGGGACAATACCAAAATCAACAGCAGGCTCCAAAGAAAGCGGATTGGGAGTTAGCTATTGAAAAAATGGCAGCTCACAACATTCAGTTTCAAGATGAGGCCAGGAATAATCACAAGAATACTTCAGCCTTTATTAAAAATCTAGAGGTCCAGATGGGACAAATAGCGCAGCAATTGGCGAATGTACAAGCACCTGGTGGGTTGCCTAGCTCAACTGTGACAAACCCTAGGGACAACCAGGGAGTGAAGGCTGTAGTAACTAGAAGAGGTAAAGCTGTTGAAGATGCTGAGAAAGAGGTAATTGAGGAAGAGTTGCTTGAGGTGGATCTTGAGATTTGTGAGAACAAGGAGAAAGCTGAAGAGGTAACAACACCGGTGGTGGAAAAAGAAAAACCTAAGGATTCAACTCCTAAGGTTATTCTTCCTTATCCAGCAAGAGCCAAGAAGAAGGATGCCAATGAGAAGAATTTTGAAAAATTCTTGGAGTTGTTCAAAAAGCTGGAGATAAACATTCCGTTTTCTGAGGCTTTAGAACAAATGCCTATTTATGCAAAATTCATGAAGGACATCATATCAAAGAAGCGGTCCACCAAACCAACCAGGTGTTAATCGAACGATGTAGTGCTATTCTGCAGGACTAAAGATTCCTCGTAAAAAGAAAGATAGAGGTGCACACTATTCACGTGAAATAGGTGACCGAACATTTAAAAAGGCTCTCATTGATCTTGGTGCAGGAGTGAGTCTCATGCCACTCTCAATATACAAGAAGTCGGGTAACAATTGTAAAAGATACAAGAATGACTTTGCACCGCGGACAACTCGATGAAAACCGCATGGGATTGCAACCGATGTTCGTAAGGATTGATAAGTTTGTTTTTCCGTAGATTTTGTTGTTCGACATGCCAAGATGAGGAAATTCCCATAATTTTGGGAAGACCTTTTCTTGAAACCGGACGGTGATGATAGACATGGAAGAAGGAACGATGACACTCAAAGTCTATGATGAGGTGTTGAAAATTAATGTTAGAGACTCAATGCGGTTTAAAGAAGAGATAGGGACAAGCAAGAACATTGAAGTGTTGGATACAGTTTTTATCAGATCCATAGATTGTCCACACCGAATTACCTCTTGAAAGGGTGTTGAGTCAATCAATCTTCGAAAAATGAAGAAACAGATGAAAAGGAAGTCAAGTCATAGATATGATGGAAGTTCAACCAAAATGGAATAAGCCCGACCACACCGGTGGGAAGACTTACGCCAACCATCATCTTCTGAAGAAAATAAGGAAGTAAAAAAGGGGATAGAGTTGAAGCAGTTACCTGAAAACTTGAAATACATTTTTCTTGACTCGGAAGAGAAATGTCCTGCTATTATCAATTCGTCCTTGAAAGAGATACAAGAAGAAAGTCGACGCAGTCCTAAAAGCACAAGAGTGCGTTAGGTCGGGCAATTGAAGATTTAAAAGGCATTAGCCCCACCGCTTGCATGCATAAAATCTTAATGGAAGATGACCGAAACCGTAGTACAACCGCAGAGGAGACTCAATCCACTATGAAAGAGGTTGTGCAAGGAGGTGGTGAAATTGCTAGATGCAGCTTGATTTACCCCATCTCGATAGCTCTTGGTAAGTCCTGTACATGTCGTGCCAAAGAAAGGAGGAACAATCAGAATAAAGAATGAGAAGAATGAGCTGATTCCGACTGACCGGGTGGAGAGTGCATAGATTACGTAAGATTGAACACACCACCGAAAGGATCACTTCCCGCTACCTTTATTGATCGATGTTGGAAAGGTTGGTGACATGATTATTATTGCTTTTGATGGGTATTCGGCTACAACCAAATTGCGTGAGCTCCGTAGACCAAGAGAAGACCGCTCACATGTCCTTATGGTATTTTTGCATATAGGAGAATGCCTTTCGGACCGTGCAATGCACCGCTACTTTCCAAAGGTGTATGACATCCATTTTGATGACATGCTTGAGAAGAACATGGAAGTGTTCATGGATGACTTTTCGTGTTTGGACCTTCTTTGATGAATGTTTGGTGAATCACAATGGTATTGAGAGATCTCAGCACCAATTTGATCCTCAATTGGGAAAAGTTCCATTTTATGGTGAAAGAAGGGATAGTGCTAGGCCACAAAATTTCTCATCGAGGAATTGAAGTGGATAAAGCTAAAGTGGAGGTAATTGCAAACTTACCCCACCGTGAATGAGAAAGGAATCGGAGTTTCGGGACACGCGGATTCTACCGCAGTTCATTAGAGACTTCTCAAGATTGCAAAACCATTGACAAGTTTGTTAGTGAAAGACACTCCGCTTGTATTTGATGCAAAGTGTGGGAAGCCTTCACTACATCAAGAATAAATTGGTGACCGCCTCAGTAGTTATTTCTCCCGACCGTCTCTACCCTTTGAGATCATGTATGCAAGCGACATAGCAGAGGAGCGCTTGGGCAAAGAAAGAAAAGCTCTTGCATGTAATCTACTATGCAAGTCATGTTTTGAATTCACCCAAATGAATTATGCAACTACCGAGAAAGAGTGTTAGCGTATGCCTTCGACAAATTCAGGTCCTATCTTTTGGGGACGAAGGTAATTGTTTATACTGACCATGCTGCTTTAAAATACTTGTTTTCTAAACAGGAGGCGAAGCCGAGGCTCTTATGATGGATCCTGCTATTGCAAGAATTTGATCTAGAAATTCGGGATAAAAAGGGGTGTGAAAACACAGTGGCTGATCATCTATCCCGGATGTCACCAATAGTGGAGACGGAAGCCACACACCCCATCAAGGATGAATTCATTGACGAACGAATCCTTGTTGTGATGGGCATCCCTTGGTTTGCAGACTATGCAAACTACCTGGTAGGTAATGTTATTCCTGATGATTTTGACTATAACAAGAAAAAGAAATTTTTGCATGACTGCAGGTTCTACTTATGGGACGAACCTTTCCTGTACAAAAGAGGTGTGGATGGATTGGTTCGGAGATGTGTCCCGGAAGAGGAGCAAGAAGATATCCTTAAGGTGTGCCACAACTTTGAATATGGTGGGCATTTCAGTGGAGACAGAACGGCTGCAAAAGTCCTGCAATCAGGATTATATTGGCCTACCTTATTCAGAGACGCACAAAGGATGGTAAAGGAGTGTGACAAAGCAACGAACAGGAACATCTCTAAGAGGAATGATGCCACGTAGGGATGCTTGAGGTTGAACTATTTGATGTGTGGGGATAGACTTTATGGGTCCCTTCCCACCATCTTATGGAAAAATTATATCCTAGTGGTTTGACTATGTTTCCAAGTGGGTCGAGGCGGCACTACCCACGAATGATGCTAAGGTGGTGGTTACTTTCTTAAGAACAACATCTTCTCGAGGTTTGGGGTGCCTAGAGCATTAATCGTGATGAAGGCACCCACTTTTAAACAAGTTGATGGAAAGTATGCTGAAGAAGTACAATGTCAAGCACAAGATCGCTACGCCATACCACCCGCAAGTGGACAAGTGGAAGTCTCTAATAGACTGATAAAGCAGATACTGGAGAAGACGGACAATTCTTCAAGAAAGGATTGGTCGATTAAACTGGATGACGCATTATGGGCATACCGAACGGCGTTCAAGACTCCCATTGGAATGTCCCCGTATCAACTAGTTTATGGCAAAGCTTGCCACCTCCGCTTGAACTTGAGCACAAAGCATTTTGGGCTACAAAATTTTGAATTATGATCCGCTAAGCAGGTGAATCACGAATTCTTCAACCCATGAGCTAGAGGAATTTCGTGATCAAGCCTATGAGAATGCTAAATGTATAAAGAGCGACTGTAAAATGGCATGATCGAGAATACAATGAAAGAGTTTTGGGAAGGCCGTTGTTTTGTTCAATTCCGTGCTTAAACTGCCTCGGAAAGTTGAAGTCCCGTGGTCCGTCCGCTTGTTCGGACGGTATTCCTCATGGCGCGTTGAGATTAAAAATCCGAACAATGAGGATGTCTTCAAAGTGAATGGCCAAAGGTTGAAGCCCTATTATACAGGACAAGTACCGGGAGCCATTGATCATTTGCGTCTCACCGACTGAGGTGGAGTCCGTCGAGCCATGCGACGTTAAACGAAGCGCTTCGTAGGAGGCAACCTACGTATTTTTACTTTAACGTTTTCTTGTGTTTTTGTGTTATTTTATTGTATTTTTGTAGGATGGTGTAAGACTTGGATCGGTAGCAGCAACTTCAGTCAAAAAGCATTAAGGAAAATCAAAATTGGTGTATATCAGAGAAGAAACACGGGTGCCCGTGTCCTGGCACACGGTCCGTGTTGAGCCTAGACCACAAGAACGCGCAAAAGAAAAAAAAAAGAGTGCAAGTCAGAGCTTTCACACGGGTACCCGTGTTCCTACACACGGACCGTGTGACGGGGCGTGTTCAGCTTGTGCAATTTTATCTTCTTTGATTTTAAGTGGACCCCACCTAAATAAAACCTCAATTATAACCTTTCTCTCACTCCATTCTCCCACTTTTCACTCTTCTCCTCCATTGAAACCTAGCCTCAAGAGCTAAACAACTCACTTTTACACCATCACCCACTCATCAAAACACCAAAGTGCTTTTATTAAAGTTGTTCTACTCTTCATGCTCTACACTTTCACCGTTTTAGATTTTAATTTTGGGCATTTTTAATTTTCGAATTTTTGTGTGTTGTGGTTTGTGTTTTGTTCTCTCTTCTTTGTGTAGGAACATCATCATGCCTCCAAAGCGAGTAATCCAGCGTTCCAGTAGGACCGATGATTTCGCCGGACCATCCGAACCAAGGCAAAGACCCCGCCGGCCACGAGTCGGCATCCGGACAAAATAGGATCATGGATGACAACCCCACGGATACCTTTGTCGACCCTAAGTACAAACAAAGGTATGATGTTTTGATTCAATAAGTTACTCCCGACCCGCTATATTTGTGAAGACACACTGGTTAAGTTAGACCTTAAGGATGAGGTGTTCCGTATGTTTCATAACATCGGAATGTTGCCGTTTATGTTATTTGAGGCACCTACCTTTGAGGGCCTAACTCTTGAATTTTTTAGCACTGTTGAATTTAAATCAAGCACAAGTGGAATGGAACCGAGATGGGGTATTACGGTGATTTAGAATTCTTTATGTTTGGGAACCAAAGATAAGTCGACCGTAGAAGAGGTTGGGGCTGCCCTTAAATTGCCATCTTCTGGACCGGGGGCCCCGCCTGAGACTTTCCCTGCTGCTGAATTTTGGGAGGCCATCTCTGGAAAAGCTGGGTACAATCCTAGTTCTGCCAAAGCCTCGGGGATTCATAATCCTTGCTTATATGCCCGTAAAGGTTTAGCGCTTACTTTGTTTGGGGAGATAGCACGGGGTGTGCGAGAGGAGTTATTTCTTACATAGTATCTGGAGGTAGGCAATGTGGCGGCATTTTGCCAACCATTTGAAGCAAGTTGGTCATGCTTCAAATGGAGATATATCGGTAGGAGGAATGGTTACGAACCGGCCGATTACTTGAATTATAGTCACTCTAATAGAGGAACCCTCCATACGGGAAAGAAGATTGACATGACTACTCTTGTCAATCAAAGGATGATCGTAGTGCAGCCCGTTATTACCCTGTAATTCATGAGCAACACATTATGTCACTACCGCACCTCATTGTATTTCGTGGCAAACCGTGCTAATTGGTTATATGTAGCTACGTATGAACCTAGGAGAAAGTCCTCCACGTGGTCAAAATTTTTCGTAATGAAATGGAGGATGACGCTCAAGCTCCGGCCATCCCGACCAAAGCACCGCAATTCAACCAACAAGATGCCGGATCCTCCTCTATGACCTCGATCGGGGTGGGTGCAACCGAAATTGGTGCCATACGCACCGAATGACGCAAGGTGTCGAAATGTTCGACAAGGAACGTGGTGGACGACGCCGCACTATGTTGCGACGCCTCATGTTGCAATTCCCACAGACCCTCCTCCACCACCTCAAGTAGTCTCCGTCAAGATTTGAATTTAAACATTGGGGTCAATGTTTAGTTCAGTGTGGGGAGGTTTTATTTTATTTTATTGTTTGCTTGATTATTTATTGTTCGGTTGCTCATCGATTTATTTGATTTGTTGCGCTTTGTTTGTTTTAATTTGTGTTTAAGTTGTCCAATGCAGCTGTGGTGTTACCAGTGATTGATAGAAGTCGGAAGGAGCAAGCTAACAAAGGAGTGGTTGAACAACACACACCACACTTAATCTCCACAGCACCGTGGAAGTTAACACAATCCGAGCATCAACATTGATCAATAGAGTGTTGTGGCATTTTGCGCTTGAAAGAGAAATTGCATGACACCACCAAAGACGTGGAGCATGCAAGCTAAACTCACCCGTGAGGTTACAGAGCCAAATTCGTGATTCCATATGAGAGTTCACGTATGACGTTATTCACTTTGATTTTGCGATTTTCTCTTAACACAAACACACCACGAAAACATACACTGAGGCAAGTTCTTTCTGTAACCCCGAGCCTTTCTAAACCATCCTGTATGCATTGTATCCATAGTCACCCCCCTTGAGCCATTTTCTTTTATTTGTTCATATTGTTAGTCATGTTACCACCCTTTCACCATTCATGTTATCGCTCGGCATTTGTGTTTTCATCTTATAAATGTATGACTGAATCTAAGTGTGGGGTAATGTATCATTGAGTAAGGGGCAAGTGCAAAGAAAAAAAAAAGAAAAAAAAAAGAGAGAAAAGATTGTAGAAATCCAAAGAAAAACAAAAGTATTTCAAGAATAAGAAAATCAAAGGAAATAGCCTTGACACTTGCCCACTTATTGGAAACTCCTTTAGAATGACTCTAAAAAGATGAAATCAAGAGTCGGAAGTCTTTACCCCCATACTTACGATTCAAGGTCGTTAAGAGCAGAAATATGGGCCCTACAGGAATGCCGAGCACCAAAACCCTTTGTCATCCCGTTCTTGTTTATCCCACCAAACCTAAGCCACGTTACATCCCAAAGACCTCATGAATGTGTGTGTGATCTGTGTGTAGTGATTAGAGAATTTATTCAAAGTTAAAAGTAATATGCATACCGTGATACTGTGAGTGTAAACAGTTTAACCCGGAGAGATGTTGTGAGAATGTGAAAAGCTTGCAGGTAAAATAGTGCTCGGAGGTGGAAATGTGGTGGAAAGATTGACGGAAGATGCCATGGACTAGATTGTGAAGTGAGGGTGTTGTGGAGAAAGGAATCTTGTTGGTGACCTTTGTTCGCCTCAATACATCACTTGAGGACAAGCAATGAGATAAGTGTGGGGTTGTGATCGGTCACCATTTCTAGTAAGTTTTCGCAACTTTTTCCGACAAGAATTCATAGTTTGGTAACACTAAACGGTATTTGCACGTATGTTTAGAGTAAGTTTTCGTATTTATTTTTATGTGATGTCTTTGTGTCTTATTGTCCTTTAAGTGTTAAAAAAGTACCATTTTATGTTGTGCTTGGTAGTGTTGATGTTCAGGTTGATACATGGGAGAATAGGAACTTTTGGCGCGCACAGGCGGATGAAATGGAGCCGGAAAAAGCAATTTTAAGAGGTCAACACGGGCCCCCGTGTGCAGCAACACGGCCCGTGTTGAAAAGTGCCTGGAAAGTGGATTTTGTGCCAGAAACAGAGCCTGCACACGGTCACCCGTGTGCAGGAACACGGACCGTGTTGATCAAGCGAGCTGAAGTGTGTTTGCACTGAAGGGCAACACGGGCGCCCGTGTGCAGGAACACGGCCCGTGTTGCGGAGCGCGTGCTGATTCAAATTTCTGATTTTTTGTACATCCAAGTGAATTCATTAAGGGTATTTTTGACACTTGGCTGGGGGCAGAGGGAGAGGACACTATAAAGACATCTTTAGGGCAAGAAAGAGAGTATCTTTTGATTGGAGAAAATAGAGATTAGAGAAAAATTGGATTGGAGAAGCAAGGTGACGACTGACGGAGAACTTCAAGGTGTCACCATTGAAGATCAAAGTCTAAGTTCTTGTAATGTCAATTCCTTTTAATTTGTTAATCTTGAATTCTATGAACAACTAAATTCCCCACTTGCTAGGGGTTGGTTCTAATTTGGATCTTGTAATGATTATGAATCCCTAGTTTTTCAATTCAGATAGTATGTTTCTTCAATTTAATTATACAATGATTTTATGCATTCTCTTTCGGAACAATTGAGATTGACTTATGACTGATGAATATAGGACTATATTTGTTAGGGTTTGTGTATAATTTGGTTATAGTAGATATCTCCTAGGACTAGGGATACCCTATGATTATCACATATGACCTTGATATTGATTTACTTGACTGCATTATTATTCTTCTTGGGTATAGGGATTAATTTGCATGTTCAAGGGTTTTTCTCTAAGGACTTAGGAAAAACACTATAGAGGTTGATAATTGAAGTAACATAGATTTTTCTGAAAGAAATTGGGAATAATAATCTTTATAGGCCAAATTGACCGAACCAGTCCCCTAGCTTGTTTAATTAAAAGAAAGTTACTTATTTTACATTGTCTTGTGTAAAGAATTTTTCAAACAACAAACTTCTAGTTTTTGTCTACTTGATAAGACTGATATTTCGTATTTGCTTTGCAATCCTTGAGATCGATATTCGTGAGTTAAAAATCACAAAAACTACATCGACAAAATAGTACACTTGCTATTTTCCGATCAAATATCTTGAGAATTGGACAATTTCTTGAGAAGAATTACACAATTCGCATGGAAAACAAGATTTTCCGTGTTTTGGACCGAAACAGAGTCTTAATCCTTAGAGCACCCATGGCTGCAAATCGTACTTTCAAGATAGAGTTGAAAGTGATGGAGCACTATTGTAACACCCCTTCTAAATTACCCCGAATAATTATTTTATTTAATTATTAAAATCAGCTTTAATCAGAGTTAACATGATACACAAGGGATGTCACAATGATAAAATAAATAAAACTTCAAATAAAACACAGTAGCCATGCTACACTGAGGGTCATTATTCAAATAATTCAATCAAATTAAGACCATGTCTTACACAGCGCAAAAAATACTATAACCAAAACGGAATAAACCAAAACATAAATATTCCCAATGAAATTCAAAGAAACAATTGAACAATAACTAATTCCTCAACTAAAACGTTCCCCAGTGTTACAACCTAATCAGAGCATGACACTGACACACGGACTTAAATGACAAGCTCTAGAGTCATCCTCACCAACTCCTGAGCTGTTAACTTTAATCTGAAATTGTTAAAGTAAGGGTGAGACTTCTCATAATTAAAACACATTATAAGCTTCTCAATCAACAATATATCACAAGCATATTATTTCACCCATTTTAGCCTAAATTCAAATTCAATACGCAGTCACAATCATACAAGTCAACATGCATAATCAATAATCAACAAAAGAATTGTAACACTGGAAGACATCCTAACATGTTACAATCCCATGCAAACACAAATGCAGACACAATGCATGTGGTACCAACACGTGACCAAGTCACCCAACACTGATCCATCATCAACCGGATACAGTAACCATCGATTCATCCATAAACACCCGGACACGAATCCAGCCTAACCACCCATCATCACCCGGGTATCGGTTAACGACAATACAAGTCAAATTCCGCACAATGGGAATTAACTTCACCAAACGATGCATATGCACGCACATCACTAGCATGCAACATCAAATCAGTCTATGAAATACATCAATTTATCATAACTGAATCAAAACCAAAAACATGATATTTCAACCATCATGCATACAATAACAGCAGCATAAACATGCCTTACATTCACACAATACTAATACATCCATCACCACAGATTCACTGCTACATACACATCAACGTGCGTCAGTCAATAATCACCGATTTCGGAATTTGACTCATTTTCAAAATAATTTCAAGTTTTAGGAAATATTTTCATTTTATAAAATAGAGCATTAAATTTAAGAAATAACATCCAAAATGGCGCTCAAAACGGACTTACGGTTTGAAAGTTATGAATTTTCACAGTTTAATATTTTTCAAAAAGTCACAGCAGAACCCGGTTCCTACCTATACAGGAACCGGTTCCTGCGAAGTTCAAAAAACATGCTTCTAGAAATTGTATGGGAACCCGGTTCCTACCTATACAGGAACCGGTTCCTGAGTGCATTTTTACCAGTTTTTGTAATTTCACACTGTGGAACCCGGTTCCTACCCACTGGGAACCGGTTCCCACGACCTGAAAAGTCAAGTTATGCACTTTTGACAGCATTTATTCATTCTAAACCAATTCCAAACATACCCATACGAATTGCAATATGGGAAACACCAAAATACATCTATTTTGCACCATTATAACGTCAAACAACATTGTTCCATCATTCCTATTCATTATCTGACACTCTAATTAATTCCGACCTACAATCCGACACGATAGGGATAATTCTACGGAACCCTAGAAATTCTACACCAAGATTCCTAACATACTATGATCCATACCATTGAATATCTAAACCGATAATATGAATTAACTAATCGAAATCACCCCTTACCTTGTGGGTTCTTCGAATTCTGACACTTCCGGTTTTCCTCCTTCCTTTTCCTCTTCTCCAATGCACGTATGATGAATATTCCAAAATAACTCCTTTTTCTCTTCTTTTTCCTTTTAATACTCCTTTTATTATTCCAATAAAATAATTAAATTAGTAATTAGCAAGAGTAGAGTATTTTACTCCTCACACCCTCTAATCACTCCTCACACCACCAACACTTCTTTCCTTTAATTAATTAAATTAATTCCAATAATCCAAAAATACCAATAATTAAATTTCCAATTAAATTAATAATTTAAATTTAAATTATTTAATAATCGAATTATTTGGGGTGTCACACAAGTGTCTTGCAACGGAAAGCCATGATGAGTGGTTGTGGCACTACCGTCTTGGGCATCTCAATTGTAGAGACCTCAACGCATTGCAAAGGAATGATATGGTGATCGAACTTCCCATGATTAATATTCCAACAGATATTTGTGAAGAGTGTGTCCAAGGGAAGCACAACAAGAATAGTTTTAGCAAGGATGGGGGTCATAGAACCAAACATCATCTTGAGGTGGTGCATTCTGATGTGTGTGGTCTAATGCAAGTCGACTCATATGGTGGAAATATGTATTTTCTCACTTTTATTGACGATTTTAGTAGGAAGCTATGGATTTACCTAATCAAAAGGATGAGGTGTTTGTTGTGTTCAAACGTTTCGAAATACATGGCGAAGCGACAAAGTGGTCACAAGTTGAAAATTCTCAAAACAAATGGTGGAGGTGAGTATACCTCTAATGAGTTTGTGAATTATTTTAATAGTGAGGGTATAATGCGTAAGATTGTGTCACCTTATACTCCTCAACAAAATGGAGTTGCCGAGATAAGAAATCGCTCAATAATGAATATGGTTTGTAGCATGTTAAAGGGAAAAAGCTTGTCAGAGGAACTATGGGGTGAATTTGTTTCTACAGTCGCCTATTTGTTGAATAGGTGCCCTACTAAGAAACTAGACAAAGTGACTCCAGAAGAGGTATGGTCTGTGTAACATGGTGGGAGAACTGACTTGTTTGTTTTGCGTTTTATCGCAAATGTTGCGGATAGCAAGAGTCGTCACCGACTTTTCTTTTATCCAATAAAGGAAAGGTGAAAAGAACAAGAAAGACCTTTGATAGATTTTGAGTACGGGAGGTAATTATGAAAAGGAAAGGTATTAGCATCCTTTCCAGCGGTAGTTATCTACGGGCTCTTAATTGTTTAGATTACTTTTTGAAAACTTGCTTTGTGTGCGTTTAAAAAGTATTTTGCTTTGACTTCGTAATGATTCTTGTATCAGTCCTCAAGAATGTATATAAAGTGTTTGAAAATATTTGTTTGAAAAAATGTAACTTTGTAATGATTCTCATATGAATGTATACAAAGTGTTTGTTTGAAAGTATTTTTGAAAAGAGTGTGAGGTGTGAAAAGTATTTTGATTGACCAAGCAATTTAGAGTCTTATTACCTACTCAGGAAGGTCGTTCTTGTTATTTTCCTTCTCATTTAGGACAGCATTATCCATACCATTAGTTGGTAGGTAACTCTATCCGTTGGATGTGAAGGGACAACCATAGGGTCATCGTATGGTCATTGAAGGCAACATGTAAGGATACCTTAGCAAATTCGGAGGTACGATCATCACTTATGCGTAGGCAACAACCGAGGAACGAGATCATATATTCATAGGAAATATCGAGGATCATCGAGGGACTATGATCTTTGTGATGATTTTGAGTCGAGGGGTTTTTGCTAATGGTACCCCTACGTTCGAGGGACATGACCATTATATTCGTAAGGCAACAAGAGAGGATACCCTAAGGGTGCAAGTGTGAAAAGTGTGTTGATTTCATTCAGATATTTATCTTTGATTAGGGTTATCTATGTTGTTTTTAGTCTTGCCATACAAACCCTAGTTACTAGCAGTTAAATATGTTCAGAAAGTAGAGGTGGGGAAAGTAAAAGTGCGGAAAGATAAATCCTACACTATTACATGGCTTTGGGGAAGATACATAGGAGGTGCAGAAAGTAAATGCGGAAAGTAAATCCTAGTATAAGCTATTACATCCTGTGAGCAGATACATAATATTGGAAAATGCGAGAAAATAAACCTAACTATTACAACTTGGAAGCAGTTACAATAATCGGAAAATATCGCGAGAAGGATTAAATCGGAATAAGAGAAAATAATATTAGTAAAAGGGTTTTGTGTCAGTTGAAAAAGTTTAAGGTTAGTAGAAAACCTAATTCAATAAAGAAAATTACTTTTTTTGTATCTTTTGGAGTTGATTTTATTTGAGAAAATAATTAAAAATCTAATTTTATGGTTAATTAAACAATTAATTAAAATAAGAGGAAAAATAAATATTTTTTGTGTCAAAAATTAAATAAGTATTTTTAAAACCTAATTCTAAAAATAAAATTATTTTTGTGATTTTTTATTGTAATTAAAAATATTTGAAAAGGAATTAAATAAAAGAGAAATAAATAAGAAAAATAGAGTTAGTAAAAGTGAAAGGAAATTAAGGCAAAAAAATATGGACAACCCTGGGGATCGAACCCAAGACCTGGGGGTCACCAACACGCGCCTCTTGCTATCTGAGCTAGGTGGATTTGTTGTCATAGAAGGGAACGAAATCAATATATAATAAAAAAAATTAAAATATATTAATTTGAAAAACGCGCGCAAGGATCATCGTCCCCATTTTTTAATTCGAACTTTTACCTACTGACAGCTTTTGTCGCTAAAGCCTATAGTGACAACTTCGTCTATCACTATATCACCTACAAAAATCAAAAATCCAGAATATGCAATATAAATTTATCATGAAGCCATGGATCGATTGGATTTGATCCCAAGAACACGGATATGCTCTTAGTTTTGTCCAATTTTTGCTATTTCGAAAAGCCCTAAATCGAAGCTTCTAACCCTAGCCATAGTGAATCTCTATAGATGCACTTAAACTCGAATTAAACCATCCAGATAGCTTCGGAACTTCATCACAAACACAAAGATATGATCAAATTCAATTAAATATGCATGTATGAATGAAATCGAAATTGAAAAAGTTTGAGCAAACTATGATCTAGATATCGTGTTTCAGAAGGTGTTGATCAATGGTAAGGGTCTCAAAAGCTTCAGAGAGCACCGATAGAGCTTATTTGATGCTTGGAATGGGCTGAATTTGCTTGAAACCTTGTCTGCAAGTTTCTTAAGTTCCACGGTTTTTTGAAGTTGCTCTAGGGTTCATAAGCCTGCAAAAATTTGTGTTGAACATCTGGAATGCTTGTGTATATATAGTAGAAGCAAATTAGGTCAACAAAATTGATCAAGAATCAAGCTTTGAATGCAAATATATTTGATTAGAAATCAACACCGAATCTTTCTATTTTTGATCTTCAATTACTCCAATCTCATGCCAATCAAATATTTTCGAAATTTCCAGCTTGCCGTGAGTTGCTTGGACCTTAAGAAGCTTAAATTTACAGTCTTGCATTTATTTTATTTAATTTCATATTTTGTTTTAATTAAATTTGAATTAAAATGAATTAATCCAAAAATAAATAAATAAATATGAGCATGGCGTGTGGATGGGCTTTAGAAGCTCTTAGCAGTGTTAGAAACAAGTTTGAACCAAAGAAATATAGGCCCATTTGGAAAATTTTCATGTTTGGTCAATATTTTCTTCTTGCATTTCTTCAAATTTCTCATTTTTCCCAAGCCATTACTTGCTCAATTTTTATTGTTTGAGAGTGTTCTTGGACTTTTTAGAAAGTTTAAGATGTCCTTTAAATGATCCTTTTGGTTTCATCTTTATTTAAGCTTTCATGCTCATGTACACTTCTTTGAAAAAAGATGACTTTTTGTTGACTTTTAGAAGGACCTATAATGTCTTGAACCATATCTTTCAAATGAAGCATTTTTGGGAAAAGCTTGTGAGACACAAAGTTGTAGAGAATTGAATTCCCTTTAAAATGAGCTTTGATGGAAAAATTTCTAATGAAGTATGTGAAAGTTATACTTGGTCAAAGTTCTGTTGACTTTCCCTTAAGAAACCCTAATTTAGAAACTTTTGACTTTTGATCATTCCTTGGATTTTCTTGATAAATCATGATCAATACTTAATCAAATGATGAATGTGACTCCAAAATATTGATGTTGACAAAAAATGATGAGGTTTGACTGTATGTTGACCACAGTTGACTTTTTGTCCAATACAACTAATTTCTAACCATCTGAGCAATTGACTGAGCAAACTTGAGTTGTGAGGCTTGAAACTTGGCATGGTGGTACTTTGAGACATATGAGGCGGCATGATGCTCACTTGAGGTATTAGAAGTCAACTTTGACTTGAGAGAAACAAAACCCTAGTTGTGGGTTGATTACTTAGGAGAGGGTTTGTCTGATCAACCTTAAAGGAATTCTTGAGTATGGAGATGTGGGTATTGACTTGAAAATATGAGGGAAAATTTTGGGGTATAATAGTCTGGACATAAACCAAGTTTAATTCATTTGAAAGTTTTCAGTTCGGTAGCATTTCGACATATTTCGGGTCAGCTTCGAAAGATGTTGGATGACAAAGGACAGATAATGTTGCTAGTTGGTTATCATTCTACCGGAGGCTACAACTTGTTTGATGTGAGTATTCAGAAGATTGTGATAAGTCGATATTTGATTGTGGACGAAGTGAGGTTGTTTGATAGTAGAAAAAAGTCCATGACAACTGAATAATTTGATTCCCTATATATGGGAAATCGATTTCACTCGCGAATTTTGCATCCTGAGGCTGCTGGAACTGGATTTTAGATGAAGAAATCGATTCCTCTGATCCTGAAAATAGATTTCCTGAGACAAATGTAGAAAATTAGGATTATGCAGAAGCAATTCAGTAGCTAGTTAAAATCGAAAATGGTGAATCCAATAGACGACCAGCAAGGCGCAAAGGTCTACCTCAGATGCTCCAAGATTGTGAAGTATTACATGATAATGAGATCAACAATAATGGTGATCTTATTCACTTTGCGCTTATGACCGAATCCGAGCCCGTGAGCACAAATGAGGCCTTAAGCAATGCAAAGTGCGTGTGTGCGATGAAAGAAGAGTTAGAACCAATTGAGAAAAATAGTACTTGGGAGCTGGTTGATTTACCAGAACGGGAAAATACAATTATGGTGAAATGGGTCTATAAAGTGAAGGCAGATCCAAAAGGCCAAATTGTCAAGCATAAGGCTCGACTAGTGGCGAAAGGATTCTAGTAAAGAGAAGGTATAAACTATGATGAGGTGTTTTCTCCAGTTTCTAGATTAGAGACTATACGGATGATTGTTGGTACTGCGAATAACAATAATTGGTCAATGTATCAAATGGATGTAAAATCTGCATTTTTGAATGGTCCACTTGAGGAGAAAATTATGTAGAACAACCCTCTATTTTTGTGATGAAGAATAAAGAGGGAAGAGTCTACAAATTGAAGAAGACAATTTATGGTTTAAAACAAGCTCCTAGATCTTGGAACAAACGCATATATGCTTTTCTAGTTGAGGTTAACTTCAAGAAGTGTGTATCCGAACATGGTGTTTATGTGAATACGGATGCAAGCAAAGATGTGATTATACTTTGCTTATATGTGGATGATTTATTGATTACGGGAAAAAAATGAGGTGTTTATTTCCAAGTTTAAAAGTGAGCTTATGGAAGAGTTTGAAATGAGTGATCGTTGAACCATTACTTACTTTGTTGGCATAGAGTTTCACAAGTCAAAATTAGGACTGCTCATGCATCAAAGAAAATATGATCTTGAGATTTTGAAAAGGTATGATATGGAGCATTGTAATGCTTCCAATATACCAACTGAAGCAAGGTTGAAGTTGTCCAAAAGTGAAGGTAAGGATATGGATCTAACAAAATATTGGATGTTGATTGGATCATTGTGTTACTTGTGCAATACGCGTCCATATTTGGTGTTTAGTGTGAGTATTGCAAGTAGATTAATGGAGAGACCAAAGGTTACTCACTTGGAAACAGTTAAGAGGATCCTTCAATACATCAAAGTTACTCTTGGCTGTGGAATTCTCTCTCTTGCAGCTGATACTGGCAGCGTTTGTGAGTTACTCGCTTACACGAATTCCAATTGATGCTGAGATAAGGATGATCGAAAATCTATGTCTGGTTATGTATTTATGTTCGACAGAGCTCCAATCTGTTAGTGCTCTAAGAAGGAACATGTGGTTGGACTCTCTTCTTATGAGGCAGAGTATATCGCTTCGTCGATGTGTGCGTATCAGACCGTATGGCTTGTGAATATGTTGAAGGAGCTGGGCAGTAATACAGAAAAAGATGTCACACTCTTGGTTGATAATATTTCAGCCATAAATCTTGCAAGGAATCTCGTAGCACATGGGAGGAGCAAGCATATAAAGATGAGATTTTATTACTTGAGGGAACTGGTGTGTGCAGGCCAATTGAGGTTAGGCTACTGTCGAAGCGAAGAATAACTTGCGGATTTGTTGACGAAAGGCGTGACAAACGATGTGTTCAAGAAGCTTGTGAGGAGTTTAGGAATGAAGGATGTTGAACATTTGAATTAAGGTGATGTATTGGATTTTGACAATAATTCAAATGCACTGTGAAAGCTTTTTGAATCGTTTCGTCGAAACAACTTATTTAAAAAGCACTTCTGTAAATCAGAAATCTGGGATTTTTGAAGAATAAATCGATTTCTAGAAAGTGGGGAATCGATTTCTTTTAGTTGTGGTTTTTTGAAAGTTGTTTTTTAGTTCAAGCAATTGATTCCCATGCTTGACAAAATCGGTTTCTATCGTGTTTTAGTTGTTTTGGGCCTGTTTGGTTCCAACTTATTTTTAGTGTTACCTATAAATATTTGTTGTAATGACTTGAGTTTGTTAATGTCAATTTTTTTTTTTCTGAATTATTCTCTCTCTCAAATAATCTTCTAATCCTCTCTACTTCGTCTTGTCTAGTTAATCACTCTCACCATTAATTTACCAATAAACTTCATATATCTTCCAACAACATTTGTTTACATCATATGATGACTATTATAAACAACACAACTTTTTTATTTTTTAAAAACAATTAATGTAATTAGTCATTATTATATCTCCTATAATAATCTAAATTTTGTTGTTGATTACAATAGTGATCACATTGTGTATATCTTTTTGGGATGTTTCTAAATTTCCACCTTCCCTCCCATTATTATGATGAGAAATTTCTATACCAAATAAAGGACCAATCTATATCTTGCATACATAACTTATTGGACAAGGCAATTTGGTGGCGGCTTAACTTTTTGTTCACACAGTGATGGCTACCTAAAATTGAACTACAATACCAAATTTAAACGTTAATTTAATACACTCACTTTCTGATTTAGACTTGCACTATGCTTTGATTAAGCTTACCAAAAATGTGTATCTTTTGTGACGTTGAAATACGGTCCTATGTCTCCTTTCTTTAACTATCATCCAAAAACTTATCATAAAATATAGAGAACTTTCTTTATATTCAGTGGTAGAAGTTTTTATCATTGAAAATTTAAAAATATTATTTGTAAATACACTTATAAAATCACTTATCTTTAAGCATATTTTACAGTGCACCTGCAAAAATTTTATTTTTTTTTATATATTTAAAGGTTGTTTTACAAGTGTACTTGCAAAACTTGCTGCGAGGTGATTTCACAAATGCACTTGCGAAATTTTTTTTGTTTGTGTCATTTTTATTTAACTATTATTTAGTCCAACTATAAAAAATTATTAATCGCATAGTCACTCTTTTTTACTGATTTGACGTAGAAAATAATTTAAACAAAAAAAAATTAAATATCAATAATTGAATCAATTATTTCAATAATATTTTCTTCTACTTAAAAATATAAGTAACATGAAATAATTCAATAGATATATTTCAATTATTAACACAGTAAATCAATCTCCTCAGTGCAGAAGAGGAAATATTTATATTTAAAACTTTTAATTAATATAATTGATTAAGATTTATTGAATTATTTAATGTTATTTATATTTTTAATTAGACGGAAATATTGTTAAGGAATTGATTCAATTGATGACATTTAATATTTTTCTATTTTAGTTTTTTTTTTTTTAAAGATCACTAAAATATTTTTTTCAGTATTATTGTAAAATTTTATTTTTATCAATATAGATTAGATTGATTCACTGTGTTAATAATTGACTATGATTTATTGAATTATTTCATGATATTTATACTTTTAAATAGAAAAAAATATTATTTCTTTTTTCCGTTTTAGTTATTTTCTACGTCAGATCAATAAAAAAGAGTGATTATTTGGTTAATGGATTTTTTATAGTTGGACCAAATAATAGTTAAACAAAAATGACACAAACAGAGAAAGTTTCGCAAGTGCACTTGCGAATTTACCTCGTTGCAGGTTTTGCAAGTGCACTTGTGAAACAACCTCTAAATATATAAAAGAATGATTTGTTTCGTAATTGCACTTGCGAAATCTGCTGAGAGGTGACTTCGCAAGTGCACTTACGAAATCCGCCAAGAGGTGACTTCGCAAGTGCACTTGCGAATTCTAGAGTTATTTTGAGTTTTTTTTACTGAAAATCTAGAAGAAGACCATGAAAATCTAGAAGAAGACCATTAGGTGGAAAAAGAAAATTTCAATGTTTAATGGTTAATCAAATTAAGGAGAAAAAAGTTATACCAAAATTTGTTGGAATAGTCAAATTTACATAATGTATATTTGGAAAAAGATAAAACTTCGGTGATAAATCACGATCCATGAGAAACTATAAAAAAGTAACTTCACAAAATCACAATAGAATGGCCATAAAAACACGGTTGCGACGAAAAAAAATAAAAACAGCAGGTAAAAACCGACTAAAATCAGATTTAAGAATTACCAGTCTCGCCTCAATCTCCTTATATTCTAATATTTTAAACAATAAATATTAATTTTAATTATATATATTTTTTTACGATTAATAAATAATACAACTATTAATAATAAAAATAAAAACATAAATTTAACATGTTAAAAGAGAGATGGATGTAAACACGATCAACATCTCCCACTTTGTAATTAAAAATGCGATTTCCACTCGTCCGTACTTAATTAAATTAGTTCTTTCCATTAGATTTGATGCCGACACGGTCGAGTTTGAATGGGATAGATTATTTTGCCATACCTATGTGTGATCTTCAAAGTTATTGGATTAAAATCATATAAATTATATTTAAATTCAATATTTTTAAATTATAAAATTAAAAATGTAATAAATATATTTATTTAGGCTTATAAAAAATAGATCCAATTTATTAGGGATATAATAAGAGTGATAATGTTTAGAGAGATAAGTTGTCCTCTCTATAAAATTAGGGTTTTTCTCTTCTGATGAGAATCGTTGCTACCCCTTATGTAGGGACTCCTCGTCCGTCATAAGAGTTATTCACCGCTAGTATGGTGGTTATCCCCCTTCAATGGTGACTCTCCATCCACTATAAGTTTTCCTTCCTCCCTTCTCATTCCTTTGAAACACTCGTTCATGTTAGATCAACACGGTTTTCTTCATCCATCTTCCATCAAATTTTTCATCTTCTTTGCCATTTACCACCAAACGTTTATAATTTTAGAATTATCTCCACCAACCGATGGACTAAGATGGTAAGGTCATGGAAAACGACCCCATCAGAGTCTCCCCCACCGAAAACTTTGGATTTCATGAGTTTATGTGTGTGTATTATGTATTGGGTACTATTATTATGTTTGTGTTATTGAGGTTGCCATTGTATCTTGTTTGGTTTGTTCTGTTACGTGGTTTGTTCTTAGGTTTAGGGTGCAATAAGTTTGTGTTCAAGGTGTTTCCTAAAATGTCTCAAAGAATTTTGAATGAAGGAGATTTGTTTTTGAGGGAGATACTTTTTAGGATTGGCGCAAATCAACCTCATCCTTGTGATCAACAATTGATTCTGCCATAAATTATGAGTTTAATCAATCTTATGACCCCGTATAATCAATTTACGCATAATAAACCTAAAGAAATGATCGTAATTGAATATGTTTAAAAGTTGTAGTTTAAAAATTGTAGTTTCAAAGTTCACGTGACCCTTGCGGGAAATTTTTACTTAGTTACTTAGATGAAGGATTTAGATTGGTAAACCTCTATTAGTTTCTAATTCCTCAAAAAAAATTGACGTCCATTACTTATTTAACTTAATTATTAATATTATTGTTAAATTGTGGTCGAAGAATATTCTAATACGATATCTTTATTTATATTTATACTCTCTTTTCATCTAATAAATAAAAAATTTACTTTCAATAAGAATTGAGCCAATTTTTAAAAGATTAGGAATCTAATACATGGATAAAAAGTTTTGTGATGCTTTATAGTAAGCTATTTTTGTCTATCCGTGATCTTTTACAATTGTGTTATTTTATTTCCTCATTTTGAAGTGGTCCAAGATGAAACACTTGTTGTCCAATCCATGCCAATTTGAACATTCATTTGACCAAATAATGTGGGTGTAGTTATTCGACCTTTCAAGTTTAAGAAGGGAAAAGGGCCTCCTGAATAGAGAGGAGAAAAAGCATAAGAAGTGCCTCTTATACTTTATTATTTTGGCATTTAAAAAAAATTGAAGGTTAAATCAAATCTCACATTTATAATAAAAAAATATACCTTACCCCAAAAAAAAAATATCTCCCTTCCCACCATTTATAACAGCTACATGTTACACAGAGTCTTGCCACGTGGGCTGTTCTTTGACTAGGCTACAAGTAGACCTATACACCCCTGACCATGGTATTTTCAAAATACCTTTCACTTTTTTAAAAAAAAAAATTAAATTTTTTACCTAAAACTAATAAAACACGAGTTTTTGTACGTAACGCACATTTGATTTAGATATATATTTTATAATAGAAAAATATTTGATACTCGTGAAAAAAAATAATTAAATATATAATTAATAATATTTTTTGATCATTAAGTTCAAGTTTTTATTAATATTTAATATTTTGATCAATAATTTAATGTTTTCGTGTATAAATATTATTTTTGTCTAGGCATCGTTATCAAAAATATATGGATCAATAGTAAACTTTTGTATATAAAAATATTTAGATCAATAATAGATTTTGTCCCATATACTATTTATTGAATCAAAAATATTTGAATCATAAATATCTTTTTTCGTATATAAAAATATTTAAATCAATAATAAAAATTTTCTCCGTATACAAATATTATTTTTGTTTAGGTATCGTTAACAAAATATCTGGATCAATAATAAACTTTCGTATATAAAAATATTTAGATGAATAGTAGATTTTTTCCCGTATACTATATTTTGATCAAATATATTTAGATCATAAATACCATTTTATATATTTATATATAATCAAATATTTAAAGAAGTCATAATCAGAAAAGTTATAAAATAGCAAACATTTGAAGCAAAAATGTCATCAGGGCCTGGTGCAACACTGCTCTTAAGGTTCCTCTTAGCCTTGATCACCTTTTCCTCGGTGAAGGGCTTTTTCATTTGATTAATCATATCCTCACTACAGCTCCTAATGGGGTTTAAG
This sequence comes from Vicia sativa, assembly GCA_021764765.1. Lineage (NCBI taxonomy): Eukaryota > Viridiplantae > Streptophyta > Magnoliopsida > Fabales > Fabaceae > Vicia > Vicia sativa. The sequence goes on from CM038793.1 coordinate 253,160,455, forward strand.
TTTATAATATTTCTGTTGTTGTTAGTTTTGAAGAGCTCAGTGTAGTAGCCCACCAGGGTACTTTGGATCTCTTTATCATTGTAAGTGAGGTCACCATTCTCATTGGTGATGAGTTAAATTTTGTTATGAGCCTATCTTTGGAAAGCCAGTGCATCTTATCCATTTAAACCCATCAAGTCTCCTCTTAATGAAGCAGGTTATCCAATTTATCTTGTTAAATCTTTATAGCCTCATACTTTATGTTATGACAATTATTGAAATTTTGGCACTGATAACATATGTCGCATATGATGTCATGATCGGGATTAAGACATTGCCACAACACAAACAATTATAATGTTTAAAGTAAATTGTAGGAAATAAGAAAAAATGTATCTGTTAATCTAGTCCGGTGCAATTTAACCTACATATGGGGGTATCCAAGCCAGGAAGGAAATCCATTATAATAATATTAGTTTAAAGTTTTAAACAACATATGGTTTTACAAACTTCGCACCTAATCATCACTCTTGTTATTTTTATCTAAGACACTCCTAGATATGAGACCCTCTTACTTCCCCTCAATCACCCAACAATGATAACGTCTTTTGACAATAAACATAAGACACACTTCCAAGGAAACATAATTCACTCTTGTTTAAAAGCTCATGAGTGATTCACAATTACAACTCAAAAACTCAGTCCAATTCAAGCATCTAAGTGATACGAGAATAACTCACAAATAATAATGAACAAACTAAACCCTAACAGAGACAGTCACAAATGCAATTTAGTTGTTCACTTAGCTTTAGAAATGTCCTTTAAATAGCCCCAGAATAGCATGGGTATGGGCTAAACAACCAAACATACAGAAGATCCAAAACAAACATTTGAATAATTTCTTGTATAATTTATAGAACAAAATCATACGTTTTTGAAATTTTTTTGACATCCATTCTATGCACAATTTTCTGCATAACTATCTAAACAAAATCAGACATTTCCTTAAATGTTCTCACATCCATTCTTAGGAAACAATGCATAGTTGGAACCAAACTTTGAACTTCTAAAACTTGCACTTTTTGAACCACATAATGTATGAATCAATCTTTAGAGGATATTCACTAATTTCACACTGGAAAAAAATCTTCCAAGAATTGAAAAATAGGGCACGTTCTGAGGTGGTACCAACATGTTAAGACATCTTGTCTAACATCTTGCTAGAACACTTGTTTTAACACGATGCATCCAACAAATAAACCCTAACAATCTCCCCTTCAGAAATTTTTGGCTAAAACAACGTTTTCATAAAACATCTCACAAACACCAAACTATAGGGATAAAGCTTGAGCATTACCTCAAAAGAACATCTTAAAAATAATGCACAAAAGAAATTGGAACTACACCAGTTCAGAATAGAGGCATATGCAACAAGAAAGGGATAAATCCTAGCCTCACAGATCACAACATTAGAGAGAAATAAACACTCACAAATCACAATCAAGATGTCAAGGCTTTAGGTATGAATTCACAAGCAACGATATATCAAACATGTAAACTAACACTAAAAATCATGGCATCGTCAAGCTAGAAAAGAAAAACAAGCTCCCCTTGAACAGTAGATCACAAAAAAATTACTCCTCAATTAGTACTTCCCCTCAAGGAAAAATGGGCAAATATGGAAATCTATCAAACAAACTACATTACTACTCCACCTTTTTAGCAAAACAACCATGAACCCAACAGGAGTAGAAAAAGAAACAATTGTATCAGAGCATACAAAGTTTTTGTATACGTACCATAAGAACTCAAAGTGCACAAATATTCAGGGCATAACCCATATAATAAATGAGTTACATAAGCAAATAAAGCTTTGCACTCATCTAAAGCTTTTCAGGTATCCTTCAGCTCATCAATGATACATTTCCTTGAAGTTGAGTTGACAACTTCCTTACCAGATGTCACAACATTGTCTGGAACATGTGACCCTAAAAAAAAACTTATACAACAAAGATATAGGAGATTCCCTCTTACAAGAAACATCATATCTGATCAAAATAATAGGGTGCTAACTGAGAATTACACCATAAATCAAAGAGGGGAATGCAATAGGCATCTTCAAAGCAAAAGAATTAGAATGCTTCATGGTTGCTCAAACACATAGGACCAAAAATCAAACTTAGTTTTAGTCTCAACAATGTAAATAAATTTTCCCAAGCCTGTAGCAACATTAGAGGTATGATTGGTAGGACCCCAATTGGTAGCTCCAGTCCTATGTGGCGCATCATACTTTATACTCAACTTAGTAGCTAACAGCTTTCCTTTTTCCTTGGCCATTATGCAAAATGTTTTGCAGTAATCTCCTTGAAAACATTATTATTAGTTACTTCTACTTCAACCCGCTCCTTCTCACAACTACCCGCAAATTTTTTTATCACCTCAAGAGAAAGCTCCACACATTTACCTTTTACATACACTTTCCTATACTCCTTGATTTTCTTGTTGATATGTTACTTAGAAATGTTTACAATGAACTCCTTTATTAGCATCTCATAACATTTGCCAAACCCATCAACAATCTTCATTAAATCTACATTCTCAATAAGATTCACTACCTCCTCAAAAATCAACCTCCTTGGGTACACAAACTTCCATTTTTCAACATTCTCAATAGAGTGAAAATAGAGGTTATCAATGAGAACTTCAGGCACATTAGCATGGACCTTTTTACCAGCAGTTTTCTTCAGAGATATGATGTCTTGAACATTCTATTTGACATCATACTCAAAGTCATTTAAAGGTGCTTTCTTCCTTTTCTTAGTAGGAGCCACTATAACACCTCAACTTTTAAAATTGCTTATTTGATGAATTATTAGATGTGTTTGAGGATCATTGTCGAAATAATTGATGTTTTATATGATGAGTGTAGATATGATGTTGTTTATGATGTGGAACAACATGCGAATTATGATGGTGAGATGTGTTGGAGTAATTAAATAATTATTTAGTAATTATTTGGGTTGTTAGTAATAATAGGAATATTTATTTAAAAGGTTATTTTAATTAGAATTTTATGTTGGTAATTAGTAGAAAGAGTGGGGACATGATGGTAATTAGAGGTTGGCTAAGTGAGGACAATTGAGGAAGATATTAGGGGTCATTTGTGATAACAGAGAAAAGATAGTTGTTATTCTCACAATCGATCGTGAAAGTTGGAGAAGAGCGGAGAAAAGAAGCTATGGCACAGAGGTTTGAAGAATCACTGTAAGAGGAACGAAGAGAAGAATTGATCGCTCGAAATAATAAGGTAAGGGGTGTGTAACACGGTGGGAGAACTGACTTGTTTGTTTTGCGTTTTATCACAAATGTTGCGGATAACAAGAATCGCCACCGACTTTTCTTTTACCCAATAAAGGGAAGGTGAAAAGAACATGAAAAGACCTTCGTTAGATTCTGAGTACGGGAGACAATTATGAAAAGGGAAGGTGTTAGCACCCTTTTCATCCGTAGTTATCTACGGGCTCTTAATTGCTTAGCTCACTTTTGAAAACTTGTTTTCTATGTTTGTGTGGTTTGAAAAGTATTTCACTTTGACTTCGTAATGATTCTCGCTGGAATGTATACGAAGTGTTCGAAAATATTTGTTTGGAAAATGTTCAACTTTGTAATGATTCTCACTGGAATGTATACAAAGTGCTTATTTGAAAAGTTTTTGAAAAGTGTGAGGTGTGAAAAGTATTTTTATTTGATTGGAGCAAGAAATAGAGTCTTATTTACCTATCCATACCATTAGTTGATAGGTAACTTTATCCGTTGGATGTGAAGGGACAATCGTAGGGTCATCGTATGGTCATTGAAGACAACATGTAAGGATATCTTAGCAAATTCGTAGGGACGATCATCACTTTTCGTAGGCAACAACCGAGGGACTAGATCATGTATTCATAGGAAACAATCGAGGGTCATCGAGGGACTATGATCTTTATATCGAAGGGACTATGATGATGTTATTCATAAGCGTCTTTGCTAATGGTATCCCTACGTTTGAGGGACATGACCAATGTATTCGAAAGGCAACAAGAGAGGATACTTTAAGGGGGTGCAAGTGTGAAATAGTTAGTTTGATTGAGATATATTAATATTGAATTAGGGTGATCTAAGATTGAGAAGTTAATATGTACAGAAAAGTAAAATGCGGAAAGTAAATGTCCTACGCTATTACATGGCTTTGGGGAAGTTACACTATTGGAGGTGTGGAAAGTAAATTGCGGAAAGTAAGCCCTAGTTAAACTGTTACATCCCATGAGCAGTTACATAATAGTGAAAAATGTGCGAGAAAATAAACCCTAGCTATTACAACTTGTGAGCAGTTACAATAATCGGAAAAAATATCGCGGAAAGGATTAAATTGAAATAAGAGAAGATAATGTTAGTAAAAAAAAGTTTTTTATGTTAGAAAAATATTTTAGGGTTAGTAAACCTATTTGAAAGAAAGAAAATATTTTTTTGTGAATTTTTGGATTTAATTTTAGTGTGAAAAAGAATTAAAGTCTACTTTTATGGTTAATTAAACAATTAATTAAAATAAAAGGGAAAAAAATATTTTTTATGTCAAAAATAAAATAAGTATTTTTAAAACCTAATTCTAAAAATAAAAAATATTTGTGTGAGTTTTTGTGTATTTTAGAAAATAGTTTGAAAGAATTAAAATTGAAAATAAATAAGAAAATAGAAAATATGTTAGTTTTGCAAAGTGATAAAAATATATGGAGTAACCAGGGATCGAACCCTTGCCCCTAGGGTCACACACGCGCTTCCCTTGCCACCTGAACTGAGTGCATTAGTTGTAATGGAATGGAATGGAATAAATATATATTAAATCAAAATTTTAAAATATATTCAAAAAAACGCGCGCGCTGGGGGTCGTCGTCCCCATTTGAATTTTCAAACTTTTACCTACAGACAGGCTTCGTTGCTAAAACCTATACCCACGAATCCATCTGTCACTATAGTACCTGCAATTTTCAAAAATCATGGATATGCAATATAAATCCATTGTGAGATATATGGTGGAGCGGTTCTTTGTTGAGGAAGGGCGGAACAAGGTGGAGAGAGGAGGACGAAGGAGCGGCGGTCGGTGTAGGCGGGAGGACCGGCCGGAATTGAAGGAGAGATCTGCGAGGATATCTAGGCCAGATCGGAAAAATGCATGGAGGGAAATGACGCAGTTGGTTGGAAAAGGAGGGGGACCGGCCGGTGGAAGGAGGTGTCCGACGCAGTGGAGACCAGAGGTCTGGGCGGTGGCCAGAGGCTGTAGGTGTTGGCAGCCCGGTTAGAAAGGCGAGGAGAAGGGTGGTTGATGCCTTGGCTTGAGGAATAAGCAAGAATATTTTCTTTTTGTTCTTGATAGTTTGAGAGAGAAAAGTGAGAGTTTTGGGTAAAAATTTGACAAATGATTCTCCTCCTTCAATTTGTGAGAGGCAAATTTTATTTATATGTGCTAATTTTGGACTTTGGAGTACCTTGGATCCAAGATTAGGCCCAAATCGCGTTTCTCCGAATAATTTTCGTTAACAGCCCAAAACATCGAGAACCGTGCGAAATTTGAACTCAGACTCTTCACAAAAAAATACGGAACGAAAAATTGCATGCGTAAGTCAAAATTTCGACTCAATTGGATGAACGGTCTAGGAGATATGAATTTTTGAAGTTTTAGCACACTTTCCAGGCATCTGACACATGCAGAATTTTTATTGCGTCACTCGGGAAAATTGCCTCGAACGAGGATCTTCTGATCAAAATTCGAACTCGGGATGCTCATAACAATTGAAGCCAATGGAATTTGTGAAGTTTTGACACCATCCCCATCGCATTTCAATAAAAATCAAGTGAGATATGATTTTTAGAACGTTGCAGTCAGATGAAAATGCTTGGTTCGTCTCAAAATCAACTCTAAAGAATAATATTCTAGTATTGATTGGTGAGGAATCAGCTCTCGACTTGTGAATGAAAGTCATAGAGGACTTCAAGAAGGAATTTTAGACACCGGCCCCGATCAGTTTCGATTTTCCAACCAGGAGTTATGAATTTTTTAGTGTACCGAGAACACGGTTCAGCCACAAAATTTAGTTTATTCCCACTTGAAAAATTGATTTTTTTTAGAGACTTTCTTCACGGAATTGGCATCCGACTTGTGAATGAAAGTTGAAGATAATATTGAGAGGGACTTTTCAGTCAAAAATCATCATAAAATACCCAACAAGCTGAGAGATATGAATACCGGATCTCCCAAAAAGCACAATAAACCATAATTCACTTTATTAAGAAATGAACTGTCAAAGTTCTTCCCTGAAGAAATGGCTCTCGATATGAACAGATAATATTGGAGAACACATTGAAATGATTCCACGTTTGCAGAACCAATCTGAAATGACTTTTTGACCAGAAAATCATGTGTCAAGTATACGAACTGAAAAATGTCAATTTCTGGCTCGAAATAGTCTGAATGGTCGAAACGCACAATTTCTTCTGCAAGTTGAGATGCTCTGAATCTCATCACTGTATGATCAATTAATGATATGCATGCAATACACATTTTTATTAAGTGTAAGCCAATTATTTTATTAAAAAATGAAGAGGGCGAATTTTGGGGTATAACAATTATTAGTAGAAGCAATTTAGTAGAATAAATTAGCAATAGCAGTATGTGTTAGTTAAATAGTAGTTCAAAGTAGAAAACTTGAATAATTTAGCCGAAGATTATAGTATATTCTGGTTGATGCGGTGTATTGTATGCTTTGCTGTAATTATGTAAAATTGCAGGTGGTGTTGAATTTGTTAGGCTTAGGGCCAATGTTGATTTGTTGTTGAGTTACTGTTGAATCATTGTTGTCGATATGTTGTTGTTGTCAAGTGTGAAGTTGCAGGTGATAAATTGTGTTGTGTTGCTTCCGTTGATTTGCAATTATTAAGTTGTAGGATTATGCCAACGTTGTATAATTGTTGTTAGGTTGCAGGCTTATAGCCAATGTTGAATTGTGATTAAGTTGTTGTCGATTTGATGTAATGTTGTCGTTGTTGTGTTGTACCTTGTTGTTGCATACATAGCATGACATGTTGGGGGCTTATGCTTCGTAAGTTGGCCTGGACTGGCAAAATACTAAGTTAAAGGCTTGTGCCTTCTTGATGTCTCTATTAATTGGAAGATTATTAAATTGGGAGTTTTGCTTCGTTTCTAAGTTGGGAGTGGTCCATTGGTACCACATGTATTTGCATTATAATGAGTCGCATTTCACGTTGTATTATTCGAGTTGTTGTGTTGATGATTATGTTGTCGTTGTTATACTAGTTGATGAGTATGTTGTAATTGATGTTGTTTAAAGTTGTGAAGCAGTGATTTTATATAATCTGATCCTAATATAGTATTTATCATACATCTGATTATATTGTTTGATATTCCACCCCTTATGTTGTTATGTTGCCTCTACGTGGGTAACGTGCATGTAATCCATACTAAAGGATGTTTACCTTCATTAGTTCAAGTCGGTGTCGTTGCTCTGATATGTAACACTCATGGGGATGACCGCTAGTTGCTTTATTGTTGTTTTGATTCCGTTGCTGGATTCTATGTTGATTATATGAAGTATTTGTTGCTTCTAAGTTGCTTTAAGTTGGAAAAAGATGTAGTATCATCAAAGTTAAATATTGTGATTCTGCTGCTTAATTAATAAAGTTGATTGATTTAAGGACTAATTCATGTTGTTTTGATTCATCCGAGTTTATGTGTTATGTATCTCTGTTAATTGTGATAAATGTTGTTGTATTAAGTTGAAATTGTAGCATCCTGATTTGCATGATTGAATTTTATAACTCTAATTTTATTAATATTCATCAAGGTAGAATTGGGGTGTTACACAAGCCGCCATAAAATTCATATTTCCAGAAGTACCCTTCAACGGTTACATCACATGCATGACACTATATAAGGGCTTGAAGACTTGAAGAAACAAATGCTAATTCACAAGGTACTCACTACGCTGAAACACTATTTTTCTTTGTAAAAAGATGTAAATTCGTTTGTACTAAAAATCTGTTTATATATCAGCTTGTGTAGAAGCATATTTACTTGTAAACTAACTTGTTATTAAATTGTTGTTTAATTGTTCCTTGAGAGACCAGTTGAGTCAGTTTCTCAAGAAGTATAGGACAGTTATTCTTAGAGGTTGTTAGACACACATTGTTGGTGTGTGCAGGTGTTAGTCACTTCCAATTGAGTTATGCAAGTCTAATAATCACTTGGATTATTGGATTAAGTCATATATATATATATATATATATATATATATATATATATATATAGAGAGAGAGAGAGAGAGAGAGAGAAAAGTCACCTCAGAAGGGTGGACTAGAGTAACTTGATGTTTCAAGTGAACTAGTATACAAATATTGTGTTATTTATTGATTTATTAGTCTTTCAATCTTCATCGAGAGCAAAGCATTTTCAAAGGGGATTGTTTTTAAAACAAAAGTTTTTCAAGCATAAAACCCAATTCAAACTCCCTCTTTCTTGTGTTTTTCGCACTTTCACTTATAACCGCCAATATCCACAATAACATCTAAATTTCCACCCAACATTGTATTCCCATTTCCCATACAACTTTGTTTTATATATATTTGGAAAAACATTATTAAACCCAATTCAAACCCTCTCCCTCTAACTGTCCATTACTACAATTTTATTCATCATCGCTAGTTAATTTTCTCATTTAGGTTAGATCTGATGTAAAATCAAGGTATAATCAATATTCATCCCTAATATCTAAAAGAGATGTATCGATGGACAAAAGAGAAACTTTGATTTGTTAGATAGAAAATCTTTATTTTGATGTTATACCGTGAGTAAAGTGGTGTTGCTGTAGAAGAACACATACATTGTAAGAAAGGAGGAATTTTTTTTTATGTTTTTTTCTTTTTTAATATACTTCAACCACCATTGCATTGATCAATAAAAAAATTATAAAAAATGTGAAAGGTGCAGTGACTCCAAACCCCCACAAAATCTAAACAAGATTCGTTATTACTCTTGCGTGCTTTTGGTGCCTTTAGCATAGTACCAAGATACTAAATGGATAAAATAGTTTATTTTAATTAAAAGTTATGGCTTATGAGAGAAAAATACACACAAAGTTATCAAAGGCACAAAACCAAATGCAACTCCTTCCCCAATGCACATTGATATGACACCTTTTTTATAAGCAAGATATGACATCTAAGTCCAATACGCTTGGAGGATTTAATTGACAGCCTCATACTTATATCTAACATCTCCCATTTTGTATGATTTTATCATCACACTCTTGTGTAAAATTACTAAATTCTAAAAAATATGTGGTTTATAAAAAAATCATCAGAATTTTCAAAATTTCATGAGTTCTTATCAAAAGTTTTGAAATTTCCATGAAATCTGGTAGCTCATTTTCGAGAAAAAAATTGTACTACTTGTATGGTACAGGGAAATTTGAAATTACCGATAAAACACAGGAAAATTCGAAATTTCCTGTAATAAGATAAAAATTATAGAAATTTCATTCATGCAAACCCCGAAATTTGTTTATGGACAATTTAGGAATAAAAAAAATTGGAGTGTCAGGTTTAATTTGTAGGATGTAAGTTAAATTTATCATACGATTGATGACTCAGTTAATGGGCCCAATTGAATTTATGAGATTTCTGCTATAAAACAAGAGTGTTTCTTATTTCACTCTATGATGAAAAGAAATACCCTAGCAATTTCTAAAATACTTTTAAAAAACCAAAAATATACTTTTGATGTGCACATTTTTTAAGTTATACTTAGGCAAAATCGATAAATGCGCTATTGATATAAATTTGAAATATATTTCTGATTCCTAATAATAGACATTCTAGAAAATTGAGATTAACTGCTATCGACCCTCACATATATGCCACGGTTTTCGATCCTCTAAAGTTTTTTTCTTTCTTATTTTCACCATCAATTTAACCCCTTTGTGATTGTTTTCAATTTCGTTGCTTAGGTTTTTTTATGTTCGGGAATCTAATGCCTTTGTCAACCTTGTTGTTGCATTGCAAAAAGATGGAATCAACTTAGTTTTTTCAATTTCGTTTCAGTATGGTACTACTGAGAGAGGCTGGTGATTTATATGTCGTGACTCGAATACAAATCCTAAAACAAAAGATTGAGAGAGGCTGGTGATTTATATGTTGTGACTCGAATACAAATCCTAAAACAAAAGATTTAATTCGTAGTATCTTAATCTTAATAATAATAAAAAATACAAATCCTAAAACAAATCATCTAACCTAAATAAAATCTAATAAGAAAGATTTAGTTAGTGAATGAAATATTACCGTTAAGAATCTAAAATCTGTATAAATAAATATGATCCATATGATGTCATCAACTGTCTGAAATAAACTCATCAATCTTGTTCTTCTTCCCTTTCTCTTGTTCACGCTTTTCTCATCAACAATCTTCAACAACCCACATCAACTCTCTTTCTTCTTTCTCTTGCTTGCATTGGATATGTTTAGGGCACAAACTACTGTTTCACATCAAAGAAATGGTGATTCCGTAGGAATGTTGTTAACAATGCTAACTATCAAATGATTACTCCTGGACATCAACCTCCGCACACATATGCTTATGTCCAAGACGGACACTTTAGTCTCATCGACCCGGTGAACCATGTTCACATGTGTATCACCAAAATTGTATTATGAAATGGTTGGATAGATCTAACACATGCCCTATGTGTCGTAGGCCTGTTTCGTGAAATTTGTCACATATTGATTCAATTGATGTAATGGATACAAGTATTTTTATTCACTGCAAACAACTCTTATTTCATTTAGTCTTTTTTGATGTTTTATCTTCAACATAAGGTTTTTAATTATTAATTTTCCCATACCCTGAACACAATGAGAGAAAATTAAATAGAGGGAATGGTGAGATAGTTACTCATATGTTGGTGATGTGATATGAAAGAGAGAGATATAATGGAAGGAAAAAAAAAAGGAGATATTGAATAAGTTTCAAAGAATTATAGGTATCCAAATATCATTCCCAACAAGATATTACATTTAAACACTGCTGCATGTTGGTTGCAAGTGTAAGTCTCACATTATTTAGGAATAAGTTGAATGTTGAATTTATAAGAGAGATGACTCATTTACCTAACACCTTAAAATTTTAGGTTAAGAAGTGGTGTCTCCCTATCTGGAGGTCCTGGAGCAGAGCCGTGGTTTGGTTTGGTGGGGGAGCGGGAGCTGCACCGATAAAACAATTCAACGGAACCACTCTAGCAGAGTAGCAGACGAAGATTAGAGCCTTCAATCTGCTAACCAGTACAAGCCACATCAAAGCCGCAACTATAATCTGTCAAATAAGCTATCCCCGGAGCTTACTCGAGAACTCGAGTACGCAATCTACAGTGGCATCACTGAACTGTAATGAAACTTTTAGAAATAGCTCCTTTTTAACTGAACCAAGATACACCCTCTACACCATAGCAGTCTGAAACAAAGCATTCCTGCACCAGACCAAAACCAAGCTCCACATCTGATCAAGGAACATCCTGCTAAAAAGTGAAACTGAGGCCTGCATCAAGGACTTAAATGACAGCACCACAATTTTTGTGAGGAGTCAACATATTCAATAAATTTCTGCATATATAGTTTACACACGTAGCCCCATATTCAGCAAATTCCAACACCAACAAGACAAAGATTAAGGCTATGAAAAACATGCCAAATCTACACTCCCCTAAAATTACGATCACATAGACATCAAACCACCCGATACAGGCCGCAACAATAACATCGAAACACCAAATCCCCTGATCAGCCATTTTTATACACATACAATGACAGTATCCCACTCTAACTAGCTCCAGGGCTGTATTGTGACACAAAGCTAAGACAGTTGCAGCTGTACCGCGCACAACAGAAGTATATTACTGTCAATGAAATTTCATGCTCAATCAGACAAGATCTGCTGCAGCTATTCCGGACACCTCTGCACGAACAATTCTGTAACACCTGCCATCGCCTTTCATACCACTATTACAGCTCGATCGCAGCGAGACGGGATCAGAGTCAGAACCAATATTCCTGAACAGTAAACTTCCATTTTATGCCGCCAATCTCTAATAGGCCACTAGGAGCACCAAACTCAAGTACCATGGACTGAAGGCAGATCATCAGTGTATTATTAACATCCGTTTATAGTAGTGATATGTTTGTTGACTCAAAATGTGTAACACAAAACACAAAAGGCTTAACTTTGTATTCGTGTTTTGATACTATGCACTGTTCCTTGAGTCCTACGATACACACTAAACAACTCAGAATCAGAATTCTCTAAGCCTTCATAATTTATAAATAATATCTTCCTTTAATTCTCAATTAATCAATTGTATCAGAATAATAAATACACAAGATTTAATCAATCGTATCCTAATCTTAATAATAATAAACACAAATCCTAAAACAAATCATCTAACATAAATCAACATAAATCAAATCTGTTAGAAAGATTTATTTAGTTAATGAAATATTAGCGTTAAGAATCTAAAATCATGTATAAATAAAATCCATATCATAAATTGTCTGAAATTAACCTATCACTCTTGTTCTTCCCTTTCTCTTGTTCACGCTCACTCTTTGCTCTTCTCTCTGTGTTTCTCTTCTCTTCAACAACCTTCAAGGATCCATCAACTCTCTTCATCGGTTAAGGTATTGATTATTCTTCAATCATAATTATATCTTATTTCTCTTGTTTGCATTGGACATGTTCAGGGTTCACATAAATTTCCAATTTTGTTTCTGTTCTTCTTTTTCTGCATGTAAGAGGATGAGAGGGTATTAAGGGTACTTTGTTGTATAATCTTGTTAACATTCTAAAAAAACATCTCAAACAATATTTGAAAAAAAATTAGAAATTTAAGAATTTCTACGAAAAAAATTGAAACCCGACAAAGACATTTACCAAGAACTTTTGTTTTTCCGACCAAAACCATTGCTTTACATACCTTAAAATTTATAAGAAAATGTATTTAATCCTTGATTTTAGTATTTCTATTTTAACAAAATGTTCTCACCTTCTCTTATTTTAATTATCAATTTATATTTTTCAGTTGAAAAAAATTTGACTTTAAGGAATGGAACAACAAGGACATCAAAGATATAGAATCATAAATGGTTCACATCTATACTATGGAGATATAGCAGGACCATTTGTACCATTGAATGTTACTAACAATGTTAATTATCAAATGATGAGTATTCCTTATGGGCATCATGGTGGAAATCAACTTAGGACAAGTATCCCACAAATGTATGCTTATGTTCAAGATGGACATTTTAGTCTCAACCACCAAGTCAACCATGTTTCATCAAGAAGATTCATTGAACCTGCTCAAAGACAATATAATACCAGTCTTGAAAGAAATCTATCAAGGGTGAGTACACCATATGTCGTTTCAGATAATGTTTATGTTGAAGATGGCCACTTGATTTTTCAACAAAACAACATAAACCAAACTTCAATAAGAAATCAACTTAGGGTGGATACATCAGATGTCGTGTCAGGTAATGTTTATGTTCCAGATGACCAACTGATTTTTCGACAAAACATCATAAATCAAGCTTCAATAAGACATCAACCCCGAGTGGATACACCAGACATCGTGCCAGGTAATGTTTATTTTCAAGACGGCTACTTGATTTTTCAACAAAACAACATAAACCAAGCTTCAATAAGAAATCAACCTAGGGTGAGTACAACAGATATTTTGTCAGGTAATGTTTATGTTCAAGATGGCCACTTGTTTTTTCAACAAAACAACATAAACGAAGCTTCAATAAGAAATCAACCTAGGATGGATGCACCAGATGTCGTGTCAGGTAATATTTATGTTCAAGATGGCCACTTGATTTTTCAACAAAACAACATAAATGAAGCTTCAATAAGAAATCAACCTAGGATGGATGCGCCAGATGTCGTGTCAAGTAATGTTTATGTTCAAGATGACCACTTGATTTTTCGACAAAACAACATTAACCAAACTTCAATAAGAGATATTGAAGTTACTCAAACACGTTTTGTTACAAATCTTAAAAGAATTATAATTAAAGATGGAATCACAAATTTTGAACCTATGACATGTTCCATTTGTCTTATAGAACTTTCCAATGGATTGGTCGCTATTCAATTGCCTAGTCCTTGCTCACATGTGTATCACGAAGATTGTATTATGATGTGGTTGGATAGATCTAACACATGTCCTTTGTGTCGTAGACCTATTTTGTGAGATTTATCATATATTTGTAAATTTCTTTTATATATAGTACTATACATATTGGTTTGAATTGAGGTAATGGATATTGGTTTAAAGTGAGGTAACGATAGAAGTATTTTTATTGAAGGTCAACAACTATTGTTTCATCTTTTCTCTTTAAATTTCATCTAATATAGTTTTCTATAAATAAGAAGCATCCATTTCACAGTAAAACAACAGAAGATCAATTCTAACATTTTCCAAACATACATAAAGCACTTCTACAACCATCAAACATGTAGAGTGCATAAATTCATCAACATCATGACTATACGCATTCTTTGTCTCTAAGACGATCCTTGCAATTCCTTGTGAATCAATTCAAGCTGCTCTTCAACCAACTCGGCCCGCTGAATAAACACTCTAATCTCTTGAACTCGCAACCTCTTCCATCTTCTATCCAACTCTAACCTCTCCGATTCCTCAACCAACTCCATTCCTCTCTTCAACACATTCAAACCCATTTCACCAAACCGAAACATTTCCCTCAAACAAATATCAATCTTTTCGTCCTTACTTCTTCCCTTTGCAGATTCCTTATCAACAACATGCGGTGCCTTTGATGGCTTCTGCTTCTTACGAGCATTGTCGGCGGCGGGGGTTTGTTTGGGATTGGAAGGGGGGGTTGGTTGTAGGGGAAAGTGTATTTTTTGGATTTTTCGTTGTTGTGGTATTGGAGAATGGCGTTTCATGTTTGCAGAGTTTTGAGATTGGGGATTTTTGAATGGGAGAGCAATGGTGAAGGGGACGAAACAGTTGCGCCGTTTATGAGTGGTCTTTTTTTTTTTTTATATTTCAGCAAAGCTTCGTGTATGTTTTTCCTTGAGTAAACAATAAAATAAATTATTGAAATAGACACGGATTGATTTCAACAAAACAAAAATCTTGAAACAAAAAATTATGAAAATATAATATAGAGATTGAAACATTCATAGTACATAGATATCATATAAATCTTAATAGAGTATTGGCTAAAAGTACTCCACATAACTATTAAATCGTCACTCGTCTTTAGTAAAAATTCGGTGAATTGTATCTTTCCTTCGGTGTCAAGTAATGGTGAACGATACTCGAGCTTGTCTAATTTTCAATTTTTTAGATATTGCAAGAGAGTGTTGAGTATGGTAATGAGCTCGGCGAGAGGCGTGTCCTCGGAGAACATAAATTGAAGTGTCGGCATCACACTGTTAAAGTAAATAAAAGCAAGTTGAAGATATGTTTGTGTCTTATGTGATTTGTGGTGTATGATGTTGAAGAAATAGTTTAGACACCCTATTTATAGAAGATTTGGAGCAATTTGGTTCCGAGAATTGTTATCATGTGTCAGAGCATGTTTTGGAAATACACCTCTAAAACTATTTTGAAAATACACTTCTGAAACCCCCGAAACATTCCTGATTGTTTTGTTTAACTTTCAGAAATACATCTCCGAAACACCTTGATTTCAAGGGGGTTTTCTTATCCATAAGAGATGTACAAAGAAATTCCCTAAATTTAAGTTTGTTTCTTAAAATTATGTCTTTTTAATCAATTAAGTGTACACATTATAATAAAGACATTGTACAATAAAAAGTTGCATAAGAATAAAATCTGATAGAGGAAAAAAAATGTCATGTATTTGATAGAGGACGTTTTTTTATGTCACTCGTACAGGTGGAAAAATAGAGCAGGTCTGTCGAATCGGCTCGTTTGACCCACTATTTTTTACGGATTGAATTAAGGTTTTCGACTCGATACCTTAAGTTGGTATGTCCCGTTTAACCCGCCTTAAAAAGCGAGCCGATGCGGAGTTGGGTGGATTTTATCCGCAGGCTTTTTGTTAAAAAAAATTATTTTTTACTTAAAATTATAATAACTTTAACTATAGAAACATCACTCTCTTAGGATTGGGTTGATTGAATTGCATTATAAATTGTTATATAAAATAAATTGAATTATAATTGTAAGATTTTTTCTATAACTTTATAATATATGCGTGGGCTGAAAAATATTGAAATAAAAGAACAATTGTATGGCATGAAGAATTATTAAGTCGTCAATACAATAGCTCATATATTATTTTTAGAAATTGATGTTGATTTTAAGAAAAAGAATGATTTGATTAATGTATACGTGTGACAAATTTATAATATAACTATAAAGGAATCAGTCAATATAGAAGTCTATATAATATTGTGAAAAAGTCAGATGTTTATATTTTATGCACTGTAATTGTTATCATTGTTTTTCTTGTACAAATTATTAATTGGATTCTTTAGTAGTTAGTTTTTAAATATGATTAGGATGATATGTGTTCTTTATTTTATTTTTTGAATTGTTTGGACTTAACACATGTTGAAGTTCTATTCATGTGTTGTTAAAAAATATTTTTTATCGGGCTCTTTGGTAAAGATTAAATTTATTGTAAATTACGTAATAAATTAAATTGTAAAATAAAAATATAAAAAAATTTGGCGGGCTGGCCCGTCAACTTGTTAGTAAACGGGATGGGCTTGACTTTTGAGCTCGTACACCTGAGTTGGTCCGTCCCAACTCGCCCACTTTTGGACGAGCTTAAACGAGGCAGACCTAAATGAGGTGGGGCGTCCACTTTGACACCCCTAGTCACTTGCCACTCATATCTTACACCTATATATTGATGATGACAAAAAAAACCTTCGTATTGTTTAGTTGTGAAACAAATTATTTTGGAGAATCGGTTAAAATCAAAAAACTCAGTAGTTATTTTGAAATATTTGATACAAAACTTTGCACGAGAAGAGAAGTTTATGCATTTTTATCGGCTTTTTAAAATTCGGTATGAGTTTTTACTGGTTTTTTAAAATCTAATATGTTGTTGCATTTTTATTGGAATATTTGGAAATTATTTATCATTTTTTAAAATTCGGTAAAATTATGGGAAGCAATTGTGATCTTACCGAAGGTTTCAAAAGTTTGGTACATTTATACCATATAATTTAAAATATTTGGAAAACATTGAAAAGTACCGAATTTTTGTAAATAATCGATGTATTTGATTTTTTCCAAACTGTTAAAAATTCAATAGTTCAGAGAAGAAATTTCTACCCCAGGTTTTGGTTACAGACCGTTAACTAGCGTTGATGAATGCTTTGGAAGTTGTATTTCCAAACTCAACTTGTTTGTTGCATCTGTTCCATATTACAAAAATTGTTAGTATGAGGTGTAAGTAGTATGTCAAATCACAGGCATGAGAAAGTTATGGATCTATGGCACATCATATATTCGAATAAAGAGTATGAGTTTTTGGTACATTTGAAGCATTTTGAGGTTGAATGTGCTAATATTTCTAAATTTTTTCAGTATATACATGAAAATTGGTTGACATCCTATAAATAAATATTTTGTTACTACTTGGACTAATAGAGTTACTCATTTAAGGAACAAAAGAACAAACAGGTACACCGATGTGACTTTGAATATGGATACATTAATAATTATCAAATAATGACATGCATTTCCTATTTATGTTTTTAGGGTTGAGTTTTCTCATTGTAGACTCAAAAACATGTTCACTACCAGCCGAGGAGATTTATACAGAAGTTAGGATGTTGTGAACATCGTGTAGAAGTTGCAATTAGGTTTAATTAGAGCATCATTCTAAAAAGGTATTACCAACATT
Source organism: Vicia sativa (assembly GCA_021764765.1). Classification (NCBI taxonomy): domain Eukaryota; kingdom Viridiplantae; phylum Streptophyta; class Magnoliopsida; order Fabales; family Fabaceae; genus Vicia; species Vicia sativa. The sequence goes on from CM038793.1 coordinate 253,178,452, forward strand.
TAGCATCGGTATAACACTCTATTTTACTGAAGATTGTGCAGCTTCGTTTTAAGACAGTGCATACATCACATTGAAAAGGAGATGGAATGGGTAAAATTTGTTGGTTCTGAAAAAGATTCATGTGGATGCTTCATAGAACAACACACTAGTTACATTGTGCATGTAAAATTTTGGGTCTTCAAATACAAGGTGAGCATATCCATTACAATTGACTCATGCGTTTTGGAATAAATTATTCATTAAAGAGCATGAGGTCACTAAAGAAGTTATTGGGACATAACTGGATTCATAAGAGCTTTGAGTTGTTGAGCTTCTTGCTTCTTCTGGTGCCTCTTTAGCAGCATTTGTAGCAACATTCTTCTTCAGAGCTAGGATGGTCTCTTCAAGTTTCAGCTTCCTTGTTGAGTTGATATATATATATATATATATATATATATATATATATATATATATATATATATATATACATGACCTTATTCAATTCTATGCAAGTTGAAGTAAGTTCAGCAATCACATCCCCTTTATTTTATGTTTTCAGTGCAGCACCAGCAGATGTTGAGACAATGTCTGGGACATGTTCCAGCAAATAGCTTCTGATGTAGGGACAAAGGGGTAGCCTTTTACATTCAACATCCAAAGTTGTAGACAGAATTCCAGGATGTTGATGAAGAGTAATTCCACTTAGGAGAGTGGGGAAAGCTATTGGAAGCTTTGTGGCACAAGTGTCAACATGCTTAAGGGTCTGATCATAAATATAAGTACCATAGTCAAATGGTATCTTCATGCCAACTGCATAGATGAATTTTCCCAGTCCCACTAATATAGTTGATGTGTGGTTTGTTGGCACCCAGTTTTCTACACCTATTCTATGCAGAATTGCATACTTCACACTTAATTTTCCAGCAGACAACTTCTCCTTTATAGGCTAGGTCTTGACTTGATTAGCAGTTATGGTTCTGCATATCTGGTTATTAGTGACTTCCAACTCACTTTCTTCCTTATCACTTCTTCCTAGATATTGATTGATGATGACAGGAGAGAATTCAACACACTTTCCTTTAACAAACACTTTCTGAAACTCTTTACTTTTCTTGTCATCTCAGTCTTCAGGGATGTTCACTATGAATTCTTTTACTAGATTTTCATAGCACTTTTGTAGCTTTGTCACTATCTTCATCAGCCATGCTTCAGAGATCAATTTCATCACTTCCTTGCAAGCCAAGGCATCCTTTCCTAACTCCCTCTCTAAGGCTAGTCTCCTATGATATATGTATTTCCATCTTGCAGCAAACTTGATGGAATGGAATGAGATATTGTCAGTAGGAGCATCAAGGATACTGTCATTGGTTCTCTTAACTATTGACTTCTTCACCAGTGAGATGTTTGGGACATTAGTCACGACATCATAATCAGAATCAGATTCTGATCTTACTTTCCTTTTGTTGGTTGATGTAGTAGCTTTGCTCCACCCTTTTGGAGGTCCATACATAACCTTCTTCTTGACAGGTTTGGATGGGGTGCTGGAAGCAACAACTTTGCCCTTTCTTATTTTCATTCTTTTGGCAATTCCAGGGTTAACATTAATGATCAACTCATTATCAGACAAGGTATCCACATCAATAATCGCCTCAACTACATCTTTCTTAGTCCTCTTATCAGTTGAATCAATTTGTTTTTCTTGAGGAGTTTTCTTCAGAGATGATGTTCCAACATCAGTCGTGACTTCATCAAGAATTATTTCTTTTTCAAGATTCTCTTGAGGAGTCTCTTCTTCCCTCATGGATGATTTAGTGTGCTCTTTTGGAGCAGCTTCACTAGACATTTGGGCAAGAGGGATAGTTATCCCTTCAACCGATAAACCCACACTTAGGGTATAAGAAACTAACCTTCTTATTAACCTATATACATCTGCAGCATTTTGAATAGTTTTATCATCAGTGGGTTCAGATACATTACCTCTAAATGAAATAGAAGTTTTCCTTGGTTGTCTTGCATGACAGGTGCGAAGCTTTGTAGGTATTGCATCCGAACAAGGAATCATGGAAAGAGGAATAATGTTTAGGGCTTCTTCAGTTGGAATACTTTTGTTAGTGTTGCTTGATCCTGGTGCAGTATGTTGAGACATCTTGATGATCAAGTGTGGAGGATTGATTTTCTGAGGATTGAAGATTTTGTGATTTTCTGGAGGAGTATAGCGTGTGGGGAAACTCTAACACCCGAATTATTTATTTACTTATTTAATTTAATATTTTCGTATATTTTTCTTAATAATTGGTAATATTGTAGAATGCTAATTTAAGTCATTATATGATTATAAGGTAATTAATCGAAATAAGTGGTGGGAATAATATTAGTAATACTAATAATATTAGAATTGTGGAAATTACTATTAAGTGGGCTAAGTTATTATGTTGGTTGTAGCAAAGTGGGGGTATAGCCTAGTAAGCCCAATAAGAGTAATAATAATAGTGTTATTATTTTAAGATAAGTATAATAGGAAAATAGAAGTGTTGGTTTATGATTAGAGAAGAAAGGGTTTTGAGGAAAAAGAAGAGAATAGTAGAAGTTGCAAGCTTGAGGCTAGGTCAAATATCCATCTCTAAGCAAATCAACCTCCAATTCACAAGGTAAGGGTGGGGTTCTTGCTTTCTAATTGGGAACATGATGGATGATAGGTAGTTGGGGTTTACAATCTTGCTAGTTTTGTGTCTTGTTGTTGTTGGATAAATTTCAAATTGATGCTTGATAATCCATGAAAATTTATGAACAAATTTGTGTAATTAACCATGACGTGTTATTATAGACTGTTGGGATGTTGGGATTGAGGAGAGAAGACATGGAAATAAACACATGAACCTATTTACTCTTTGAATAAGAGACTTGTGCACCATTCACCTACAATCATTTAGAGAGAAAAGTATACGCATATCATTGTTATCTAAATATCAATCACCCCATCTGTCACCCATCTACATGATGTGTTCTATATGTCGCAACTCCGAAAGTATAATCCTGATCTATCGCATGTGATTTTGATGGATGATGTTCAAGTGCGGGATAATCTTACTGTTGAGACCATGCTTGTAAGGATCGAGGATCGTGAGGTAAAGTAGCTGAGGGGAAAGGATATTACTCTGGTGAAAGTGGTTTGTCAAGAAATTACGGGAGAGAATGCAATGTGGGAGTTAGAGAGCAAGATGTGAGAGGCTTATCCAGAGTTATTCGCATTAGGTAATTTTCGAGGACAAAAATAATCTAAGTGGGGGAGAGTTGTAACACCCCAATTTGATTAGAATTTATTTTAATGAAAATAATTAAACAATTCAGTGTATTTATATGAATTGATGAAATTTTTTGATGTGATTTAATGCATTTTGTTAGGGATTAGATGGCTTAGAAATTTTAGAGAATGAGGTGTTAAGGGTGTGTGGCTAATAGTGTAGAAAAATTGGGGTTGTGAGGTATAATATATAATTACTAGTATTATTATATTATAATATTAAGCTTATTATTATTATTATTATCATAATTAAATAATTATTTAATTAAAAGAAGGGCAAGGTTGGAATTAAGAATTAGGGGTTTAAGGGTTACTAGTGGAATAAAATAGAATTGTAGAAGGAAAAGGAAAAACAGAACGTGAAAACAAAAGAGAAGAACGAAGAGAATAGAGGAGAAGACCGTACAATCTAGGGCAAGGAATTTTCTGATATAAAGCTTAGAATCTTCAATCTAAGGTAAGGGTGGGGTTCTAACTCTATAATAGGTTGTTTTATTATGGGTAGATGAAGGTTTGAATGTTAGATTTTGGGTGTACATGAATTGTTGAATTGGTTGTTAAATATGATTGTGAATGTTGAAATTGGTTTGATGATTGTGTTAGAATTGATATGTATGATGTGGGTTAGTAATCATATAATTTGGCATGTTTTATGTGTTTGGAAAATTGATTTTGGGTGAAAAAGGGTGTAATCCCGTAGCAAGAATTTTTCTGGTTTTTGGCTCTATTACATCGAAGTAATCGGCTACCTCGTCAAAAATTGGGAATACTAATTTCTGGTTTAGTGAAGTAACTAGTTACTATTAAGAGGTAACCGGTTACTTCGATTAAAATTTTAAAATATTGGTTATTGTCGCAGTGAAGTACCAAGTTACCATTAGGAGGTAACCGGTTACCTCATTTAAATTTTTTATAACAATGACACGTCAGGAGTAAAGTAACTGGTTACCATTGTGAGGTAATCGATTACCTTGGTGAAACTGACAAATTTTCCAAACTTTTAAAATTGATAATTTTCGCCTCGGGTGTTCGTTTGACGCACTGTTGGGACCGTTGGAAAACTAAAAATATTTTCTATAACATGAAACCTATTTTGATAACAGTGGCCTAATATTTTATTGCAATAATTGCAATGAAAGTGTATGTTGTATGTGTCATAACGCGAAACATTGCGGTTAAATTTATTATTGTGATATACATAAAGTATGAAGAAATTGCAGGTGTTGTTGCAGTATTATGATGTTGTTGTTGGCCTGGAAGTGGAATGATGTTGGCACTGTATTGCTGACTTTGTTGTCTCATATCAGTGTCGCATACATGCATCCTTAATATCCGAGATTTAACTTATGTTGTTGGTCCAGATTTGGTCGTATGTTGATAGCCCGAATTTGGCTTATGTGGCTGCCCATAATTGGAATTTTGGAGAGGGCTTATGCCCTGGTGGTACCACATGTATTTTTGCATCAGAGTCAGTTGCATAGCATTGATTGAATTGTTAAATTGTAGAATTGTTGAGCTGGACATTTGATGATTTTCGAGCTTGAAGTCTTACATGATATGTCTCTTGTTTATTCATAACTATATGACTTATTATATTGTTATGATATCTCACCCCTTCTGTTTGAGTGTTGTCTCTACGTGGGTAACCAGCAGATAACCAGGAGTAGTCTAAGTTGCAGAGTCTAGAAGAGGTTGCTCTTTTTATTTAGAGTCGTGTCAATGCTTTGATACGTAACACTGGGGGGTTGAACACTTGTTTTTCTATTTCATTATTTTGTTTTGAAGATTATATTATGAACTCATATTCGTTTGATTATTTGTTGTTTCATTTTTTTAATTAAAATGTTGAAGATGATAATAAACTTGACAATGAGACTATGTTGAAAATTTTATGGATTCAACCAAAGTGGTGTTATGTATCTACATATTTATACTTGAGAAGGATTTGATTTGTTGAAACAATGTAGCATCCTATTTGTTGGTGTTTGATTTATAATTTAATTTACTCTGATTTTCTTTTAAATTACCGATGGGGAAATAGGGTGTTACAATAAACGCCCTTCTCTAACTGCCTCTCTTAAACGATTGTCCATTCCTACCATCTTTGTGAAATCAGTCGGTGCACTAGCCGCCATTTTTTCATAATAAAACGGCCTAAGAATATCCAAGAACACCTTGGTCATTTCTCTTTATTCCATTAGGGGGATGACTTGAGCATCAATATCGCGCCAATGATACGCGTACTCTTTGAATGATTATTTGTCTTTTCGAATCAACTTTGATTTTCACTTTCATTTCTTTTGAAGTAATAACGGTGTGATGATACTTGAAGAATGAGCATAATTCTTAGATTCTTTCCTTTGGATTGACCATGACATAAGCCTATGAATGCCTTTGTCTTTGAAGTATCATGATGTATCCTTATGCTTTTTGTACTTGTGATTTGGAATGTACTTCCTTGGATTTGTAAGAAATAGGTTGACTTTTTATGCAACTTGTCCTCAACTCTTGTTGACCTTTGATCCCAAATGCCAAGCCTTAAATGTAAATGAATGCATAAAGTCTGTTTATGTATCATATTGTTCATTAATTTAATTGTAGAAAAATGGCTTCCGACTATCCTTTCTATCTTTTAATTGAACCAAGTCCCTACCTTATTCATATTTAACACATTTCACTTGATCCAAATCTCTTGTTTTTATTTATTTTCCCTTAGCAATGCGATATCTAGATTTTTATCCCTCATTGATTCCTAAAGATTGGTATAATCCATTAAAATCACGAGTTCTTTCTTCACTCACCACATTCTTGGTCTCATTATAAGTTTTCTTATACTTTTCTCAAATTTTGGCATTCTTATACTTTAAAGAAATTCTTTTTATTCTAACTTTATTCTAAACAATATCATTCCACCAACATGATTCTTTACCCTTAGGTCCAAAACCTCTTAATTCTTCTAATGTCTCTTTAGTCATTTTTCTAATATCTTTAGCCATTTATTTCCCATATCATTAGCAATTCCTTGTGGCTGGCCAAACCCTTCCTCTAAGATCTAGTGTTGGAAACTTTCTTTTTTTTCACCCTTCAAGTGCCACCACTTGATATGTGGCGTTCCCATGTGACTTCATTTCTTTACTCTCTCGTTGCTTTTTTACATCCATAATCAATATTGTAATGTGGGAAGTCAAGCTCTCTCCTAGAATAACTTTATAGTCCAAGCAAATATTCCTATCTACCTTCCTAATAAGAAATAAATATATTTGAGAATATGCCACAACCATGGTTCTTATCTTATGGAGTTCTACTAAGTCAACCTAGGGTACCTAGGTACTAATAACATTAAAGATGTCTTGTTTCACTATAAATTTCAAGGTCGTACTTTAATCTCTTATTCCTTTGCCATCTGTAATATCCTTCTTCCACTCCTTGGTCATAATAATCCTAACTCATTTTTCAATCTAACTTTTTCAATGTACCAAAGCTTAAATTTTGAGGTGTCTAATTCTTTTGCTTTTTCACACGTCTACTTAGTTTCTTTTTGGCACATAAAATTGATCTCCCTCTTAATCATGATGTCCACTATTTCTATAGATTTTTTCAGTAAATGTGTCTATATTCCACGATCCTAAATGAATCTTACTCTTTTGAATTAATTACCTTACTCACACTCATCCACGAAAATGTGAGAACTTTTTCTTATTTTTCACTACATCCAAGCAGCGATGCAAGAGTCATTGTTCTTTTGTCACTATACTGAAGTCATACAACACATTACTATTGTAGTGAAAATCCACAAACAAGTATTTTTAATTATCGTATCCACATGAATTGGTGTTGTATCGTAGTCTTTCAATAGTAAAACGTATTTTAAGATTTAAGTAACCAAAGGGTTTGTTTTCTAAGCTACTAGTATCATGAATTTCAAGTAAACAACTAAGATGTTCTTTTCAAAGAAGAGTTATGGTTTGGATTCAAGAGAGTTGGAGTTTGTTTTTAATTGATGGAAGCATGTCAAGATTAGTTTCATTAACCTAATTTCATATGTATTCTATTAACCAAGTGATGAACTAGTTTAATGATTGCTATAAATACATATCCTCTCAATCTTGTTGATTTCTCACCAAGATTGTGAGTTTTATCATGTTAATCCTTGAATGATTTCTCACCACAACTATTGACATGACAAACATGAAGCTCAATACTTGTAAGCACTAACACACAAATCTATTCATAGCATTTGTTCATTAGTGGATGAATATCCTAGGTCTACTTTGAAGCATCCTTTTTCAAACAAGATTCAAAGCATAAAAAGATAGAAGAACAAAGATATTCAACATATATTAATCATCAACCATGTTCATACACAAAGGGATTAAAAGAAATACATACTAGTTAGATCAACTACCTCTAATCTTGACACAAAAAGAACTTAGCCACTCATTTTCATGGTTGCTTTGCTCACAAGATTGTTGGAGAAGATGATGAACATGGAAGAAATCAAGAAGAACTATGTTTTTCTTTTCTAATTCTATGCCCTAAAATTACAACAATGATGAACTATGATGAAGAAGTGATGTTCCCTTTGCTAACACACCAAAAGCCAGCTGGAAAATAGGGAGTTGGTGGCCAAAAAGGTGAAAGCATGGGTCTGTCCTTTTTCGATTTTTCAGACCGCTAAGTCAAGTTACGCTAAGCGCACTTGAATCACACATGACCAAGCATGCTTCTTCTTCCAAAAATTCCTTCAAAAAGAATCATCCCAAGAGCTCTTCAAGTCTCCTTGAATCCAAGCTTGAGAGAATCAATCAATAAAAACCTACGGTTTAAAAGTAAACTAAGTTAAATAATATATTATAAACAAAAACTAAATAAAAACATAATTAAACCAAAATACTATAATAAATACTACTAATTAATCAAAAGACATTGTTAAAGACCACAAAATCATGTACAAAATATCTATAATTTGATCCTTAACAATTACTTATCTGCAATGACTTGACATTTACATTATTTTGTAATTGATCCATATCATAAAGGTTCGACAAAATTTTAAATTAGTTGTTGACTACCTAACACAACTCTTTTCTTTTATCTGAATTTGAGAACAAGTATGCATAGAAAAACTAAACTAAGAGAGACAAATCACATGGCATGTTATTTAATTCAGTGGTATAATTTCTTGATCTAATAGAAAACAAATTTGTACATAATAAAAAACTAGTAATAACTTGTGTACATAGAACTAACTTGCAAAGACAAAGCAAAAAAATTTAGATGCCATTATGGTGGAGTGAGAATAAAATTAGAGGGTTAACATGATCTTTTTTTAGGATACAACACTTTTCCCTTTTTTTCCACACTTACTTATTTACTGGGAGCATAAAAGTTACACGTGCTAGTGATATAGATTACATTTGTAGTGTGGGGAATTAGCCTGTAAAGGCAAGCCCCATGGTCCCTAAGTTTTATAAGTTCATGGTTTGAAAGCTAAATGTAAAAAGTCAATAAGCAAGAGAATGCAACCTAGTCAAATATCCATTCGTTCTAATTCTATCTTTGTTATTCGTCAACCCCTAGAGACAAAAAGAGGATAGGGAACTGCAAGTGAACAATTGGAGTCAAATAGTACTAGTTTTGATTTTACTCCAAAAAAGAACACATATAAACCGACAAAAATATGAAGGGACACTCAAGCCAACCCCACGACAAACTTTGTCATCTATTGTTTAGTATGCGGTATGCCTACTTAGGACAAAACCTGTACTTTTCATGGCGTAGATTAGTTTTTTGAAAACCTTTATTTTGTAGCTCATTCTTTGACAATTGGAACGTTGAACGCTTCAATTCAAAGGGTTCTTGTCGTCCAAAGTATTTTAATAAGTCCAACATTTCAGTGCTATGGAGTTTGATTGAGTGTTGATCATGTTATTTTTCTATAGTAAATTTATATTTAAATTACTAAAATTTGTTGAAAATATGATAATTATTTTTTATAGTAAACTATCATTCCATGCATTTAATATATAATATTATACAAAAATAACCGACAAACTAGGAACAAACTGTGCTATTATTCTTTTTTAAATAAAATTAATTATTTTTTTAATTATATTTATTGTTTTAAATGACACAACATTGTTATGCATAATCCTTTGCACTTTCGAAAAAAAAAAATCTATTTATGGTGTTAAAAATTAAAAAGTGTCAAAGACAAATGATATGAACGAATGTTGATTGTCGAAACATATATTCTATCGTTTTGTCACTTGAAGCGACCTTGAGAGTTGCATGTCTTATGGTAAAACCTCTGATCCCATTCTCAATCCGTCCATGAGAAAACCTCCGTCAAGTTTATACATGCATATTTCTCTCACACTCATCCATACACTAGAACATGTGCTTGCCTAAAAATCGATATCTCCTTCTGGATCATTCAAGAAATTTACAGACTCCTATTTCTTTACATATACCTCTACACGTCTAAATATATCAAATATGACATCTCTAACAAGGTCATACTAATATTTGAATCCTGAAAACTCCTTACAGTAAATAGCATGCTCCTAAATATATTCACGCACACCTTGAGACACATATGACAAAAATCATATTTAAAATAAAACAAAACATATCATTTATTAAATTGAAACAAATAAATTTATAATAATCTTTAAAAATTACAAAATTTTTTTTATTATCCACTTCATTTTCAATTTTTCTTTACCGCTTGACATCTCACAATTAGCCCCTTCATACCCTGCAAGAAACATTATGTGTAGTTAGTAGAATGTTTTGCATAAATGTCTTCTTAAATGAAATTTACCCAGCTCAATGGTTAATTATAAAACAATTTCAAAAGTCTTGATAAACTTTGGCTACTTTATTAAAAAGAATTCTTACATATTTTTATTAGCAACTAAGAAGTCAGCCATAGGCCTAGGGCGGATAGTCATAGTTTTGGACACTACACATGACCTGCAGTACCAATCCATTAGGAATTTCATTCCCTCCTGGACCGCAGTTTTCATTGTTTCTATGAAAGAAAGAAAAAAAGTTGAATATCAAAAACACTAATAACAATGTAAAGGAGAATATTTCTTTCCACCCCTAAGATATACCTGGCACCCCTGTTAAAAAGTATTTTTTCGACAAATATTTTTATATCGTATCCATAGAGATTAGATGATATAACCGTCGTTTTATAGTTACTATCGTTTTAAGTTTACAAATTAACAAGGTTGTTTATGTTTGGATAGTTATCCTTCAATTTTGAAATAAGACTAAAATAATAAAAATACGGTTTTTCTCAATTAAAATGGTTTGTCAAGATTGGAGTTCACTATTCCAATTTCATATGTTTCCTTAGAACAAATATGTGAACTCAAGATTATTGAACATCTTCTAGTATCCTCTCAATAACATTTATTTTTAAATGATATTGTGATATTCATTATATTAATCTTTAGACGATTTCTCCATCTAAATATTAATCTAACAATCCTTAGTGGTTGATACAAAACTATTTCTACAATTCATATATTACTTCGGAGAATACTTTAGGACAGAATTTGAATCATCTTTCTCAACAACAATCCAAATCAAAATATTCAATACAACATAAAAGATTCACTCTATATTCAAAACCAATTTGTTCACATACAAGAGTTTAGAAGGAATACATGATGAATTTAAGAATAACTACTACCTCCAATCTTGACAAAGGTGGGATTTAGTTCCTCATCTCCATTGTTGATAGCAAGAGATAGAGAGCAAGTTTTTCTTCTTCCAATATTGTGTTTTCTAACAATGAATGATAATCTCCAAAAACCTCTCTCTAAGTTTTTCTCTTTTTCAAAAGTGTAATGATTATCTTTTACATGCAACCATACACTTTCTAATACCCAAAAAGTAGCCTAAAAGGTGTCTCACACGCTACCCCAAAAGCTGTCTCCAAAACAGATCTAATTATTCAAAGCAGGTTGACTGACTACGCACAGTTTGCGGCGCAAACAAGGGACGCGGTGCAAACTGAGTAACTCTTGACTTCTTTGAAACAAACACAGTTCGCGGTGCCAACAAGTAGAAGCGGCTCCGACTGAGTTAAATTGCACTCCTTTTTCCTTTTGCCTTGGTTAAATTGCACCCTTTTAAGCTGAATCCAGGATCTCTTCAATTCTTCGAAATCAGTGGGCATGTCTGGATGAAGAATGGTGTAAGACTCGTTGCCTTCAGCAGGTTCCACAATTACTTGTAGGATAGTAGCATATGTCATCATAAGAATTTGAGCACAAGCTCGCACCCATTTGAGGTAAGGTTCCCAAGAAATGGAGTTTTTATGCCCCAAAGTCTTGGTATCAGTCTTCTTCACCATGCCCCAAGCATGCACAAATCTTCGGCAATAACCATGGAGATTGTTGTCGTAGTCAAATACAATGCCTTGGATAAGCATTTCATGAGGAACGTCTCTTCGAGCATAACCAAACCGATATAACGCTAAAGAAGGATTGTAAGTGATACATCACCTTATGCCAAAGAGTGGTACATTAGGGAATTCTCCACAAAGCTCAATGAAAGTGAAGTCCTTTTGAGATTAGAGACACCAACTGATATCTGAATGAGAGAGTGACATCAACCTTTGAGACCATTTCAAACCTTGTCCATTCTTCATCACAGATCAAGGAAGGTGCAAAATAAACCACCTGGATAATAACGGTATGCAACATATGATAGTTCCTTGTCTTTTCATAGTACGAGCGTGGAGAGAATGCAGAATATCTCCGAGCAAAGTAGGCACAGGGTTATGAGCGAGGAATATCTTGATGGAGTTCACGTCTATGAATTGATCTAGATTAGGAAATAGCACCAAACCATAGATTAGAAAAGCCAAAATGTCTTCGAAAGCGTGGAAAATCATAGCCTTTAAGAATTATTGAGCCTTCTTTATAAGAAATCTAGCAAGCAAACCCTTAACTCCACTTCTTGTCTCCCAATTGGCTTCAATGTCTGACTGTCTTAGGTGTAAAGCTGATGCAATGTCTTCAAACCTCGGAACTTTTTCTGAACCGGTGAATGGTATCTGATCAAGAATGGGTATCCCAAGTAGCTTAGAGAACTCTTCCATTGTAGGTACCAACTAATAGTCTAGGAAAGTAAAGCAATGATGCTTCGGATCAAAGAACTGGAATACGATGCTCATTATGTCTTCTTGAAAACTGGAGGTAACCAAGTCGAGTAGATAATCATGCCTCTTAATGAACTGAGAGTGATCAGGAATTTCTGAGACTAACTCCTTGAGTTGAGAAGGTATACCCACAAAGTTGATTCGGATAGTTTTCCTGGAAGCTATAACCCTACAAAAAAGAGCAAAGATAAATCCCTAGGTCCTTGAAATGGTTAGAAATGATATGATGTTATGATGTCATGATGTCGTGATGTCATGTTTATACGTGTCTACTCTACCAGAGTTTAAGTTGGTTCAAACCTGTCCTACAATAGTAACCGGGTTCTAGGAATCTCATATCACAGATCTTTCTCGTGGCTTTATTTCAGTATGACTACCAAATGGTCGACCGAAACATCCCGAAAGTCGAATCTCAATGAGCGTAGCATTGAGTATCAATCAACCTCAGTCTGCACCGAAGTCGGCTATCTCACTACCTTCTAATGGCTAAGATGGGTCAATTAGGATTTTAAAAGTTTAGTTAGTGCTTGATGACACCACGTAGATACCAAATATTTCCTCAACTGAACATGAGGAACATCAGGACATCCAAAGTGTCACACTAACTGTAGCCATCACTATAACTGTTTCAGTCCACGTCGGACAGTCGCGATGATCTATTGCTACTTACCGAAGGAAACCTGGATTCGGGTGTAGGATCCCCCACAAATACAATACCCAAGCAAACCCTTAAAAGTAAAGAATACAAAGAAAACAGACAGTGATTAAAAGTGATCTAAAGCCCTAATGTAACCTCTATTTGGGGGTGTCCCCAGCATAGTCGCTGGTTCTGTAGCACGGTGGGAGAACTGACTTGTTTGTTTTGTGTTTTATCGCAAATGTTGCGGATAGCAAAAGTCGCCACCGACTTTTCTTTTATCCAATAAAGGAAAGGTGAAAAGAACAGGAAAGACCTTTTATTGATTATGAGTTCGGGAGGTAATTATGAAAAGGGAAGGTATTAGCACCCTTTTCATCCGTAGTTATCTACGGGCTCTTAATTTCTTTAGCTCACTTTTTAAAAAAACTCGCTTTGTGTGTGTGTGATTTGAGAAGTATTTTGAATATTATTTCGCTTTGACTTCGTAATGATTCTTGTATAAGTCCTCAAGAATGTATACGAAGTGTTCAAAAATATTTCGTTTGGAAAATGTTTAACTTTGTAATGATTCTCATATGAATGTATACAAAGTGTTTTTGAAAGTAATTTTTGAAAATAAGTGTGAAAAGTAATTTGTTTGATTGGAGCAAGCAATAGAGTCTTATTACCTACTCAGAAAAGTCGTTTCTTGTTATTTTCCTTCTCCTTTAGGATAAGGATATCCATACCATTAGTTGGTAGGTAACTTTATCCGTTGGATGTGAAGGGACAATCGTAGGGTCATCGTATGGTCATTGAAGGCAACATTGTAAGGATACCTTAGCAATTTCGTAGGGACGATCATCACATATTCGTAAGAAACGACCGAGGGACGAGATCATATATTCGTAGGTAACATCGAGGGACTATGATCTTTGTGATGATTTTTGAATCGAGGGTCTTTTGCTAATGTTATCCCTACGTTTGAGGGACATGACTATATTTATCCGAAAGCAACCATAGAGGATACCCTAAGGGGAGTGTAATTATGATAGAGTGTATTTAGTTCACATATTTATCTTGATTAATAGAGTGATCTAATGGTTGATTTTAGATCTTGTCATGCAAACCCTAATTAGCATACATCTAAGCAGTTATATACAGTTTATAATAGTGCAGAAAGTAAAGACAAAAAATAAACCTAAGCTATTACAAGGCTTTGGGGCAGTTACATAATAGAGGTGCGGAAAGTAAAGGCATAAATTAAATCTACGCTATTACAAGACTTTGCGACCTATACAACGATTTCTAGAATTTAAATACGAAACAATAGAATAAATAAAAGAAAATGTTAGTAAAAAAAGTTTTAAGATTAGCAAAAATGTTTTTAGGGTTAGTGAACCTAATTAAAAGAAAGAAAATATTTTTGTGAAAACAAATTAAAAGTTAATTTAATGTTTAATTAAACAATTAATTTAAATAAAGAGAAGGAAAAAAAGTATTTTTAGTGTCAAAATTAAATAAGGATTTTTCTAACCTAATTCCGAAAATAAAAATATTTTTGTGAATTTTGTAGCATTTTAAAAATAATTTATGAAAGAAATTGAAGAAAATTGAAAAATAAACAAGAAAATAGGGAAAATAGGGTTAGTAAACAAAGTGCAAAAAAATAGTTTGGGGCACCAGGGATCGAACCCAAGACCCCTCACTCACATGCGTGCCTCCCTTGCCATCTGTGATGGATGCATTTTCTGTTATATATATATATATATATATATATATATATATATATATATATATATTCCAGAAATTCATTTAAATTAAAAACGCGCGCCAAGGCCTTCATCTTCTTCGTTGGGACACAGACCTATACCAATGGTTTGTGTCTGTTACTATAGCCTATAGTGACACTTCTTTTCCGTAGCCATAGTTCCTTTAAATCACAAAACTTAAAATACGAAATAGAAATTAGTTGTGAGGACATGGATCGATTGGAATCGACCCCCTAAACATGATGGTATCCTTGGTTTCTACCAATTTTTCCTGATTTGTGAAGCCCTAATTCTGAGCTCTAAACCCTAACAATGGCAACTCATTATTCTTGTACTCAAACTCGAATTGAACTACACAGAAAGCTTCGCAATAGCATCATGAACACGAATATGCAATAAAATTATATTAAATATGCGTGAATCATAGAAATCGAAATTGGAATAGAGGTGTGCAAACTGTGATCGTTTTTCTGGAATCCTGACGTTTTGATCGATTGTAAATGGCTGGAAGGGATCAGAGGATCACCAGGAAGCTAATGGAATGCTTGGAATGTGTGATAACTGGTTTTTTCATCCGTTATTTTAAAACAATAAAGTCGCAACCTAATTTTATTTGTTCATAAAGAACGGGAAAAAATAGATAAAACCCATGAAGTCGGATAAGGGGGTCTACGAGACCAAAAGATACGGATAAGGGAGTCAGTTATGCAAGGGGAAGGTATTAGCACCCCCTCACATCCATCAGACTCGATGGGACTCGTTTAGTTTGTGCGTGTTTGTGTGTATATTCGTTAATTTCTAAGTTATGATTGAGAAATAAGAAAGAAGAAAGGGTTTTTTACTTTTAGTATTTTGAGTTTGTCGTGGTTTCAAAACCTTGTGTCTACGTATTCCCTCATGCAATGGGAAAGTCAAAACTCCGTAGTTCTTCTTAAAAATGTCTTGGTTGGTTGTGTTGATTTTATAAGAAAAAATCGAGCTTTAGACATTTCAAATGTTTGAACTTTGACTTGTTTAGTTTGTTTGAAAAGCTAAGTTTTTGTTCGTATTTGAAATGGCTATTGCACACTCTTTGTAACAAAAGAGTTTGATGATCGTATATGAGAGAAAAAGAGTTGAGTGAGTTGAGTTGATTTTAAGTGGCTGAAAAGTACCGAAACATTAGGCTATCATCTAATGATTCAAATACTAGAAATTGGACGAGTAAGCTCATCCAATCGTCTATCATCCCAAAAAACTTTTTTGTGAAATTGGTGAAATGAAACGAGGTTCGCATTTATAAATGTGTGAATAAAAGTGTTTAGATCATTGTGCTATCATCCAACAACCTAAATACTTTAAATTCGATTAAATCTCCGGGCTATCATCCAACAATTTAACTGAATGTCACTACACTATATTTATTTTGACGCGGATAGAAGTTTTTAGCTTATTAGTCTATCATCCAACAATATAAAGACTTCAAGTTTGTTTAAAACCGTTAGGCTATCATTTAACAATTTAAAAAAACCTCATCCAAATTTTTTTATGAAATTTGTTTTTTGAAAACAAATTCAATTGAATTAATTTGATTTGAAAGTGTTTAAGAGGATTGGTATATGTACCAAGAGAGATGAAGTCGGGTCATGATTAATCAAGTATATGGACGTAATTAATCTCATGAGGATATGTGCTCCTATCCTCAACTATGAAACCCTTGTGCATGGGTAATTGGTATATAGACCAAGAGAGATTCAGATTATGGTTAATTGATGCAAACTAGGGATCCGATTAACTTTGTAAGAATGTCCATGCCCATTCTCAACTATGAGAACCTTTTGGAATGTGAGCCAAATTGAAAGAAATGGAATTGTTTATGTTAAGTGTGTGAAGTTTATAATTGTGAATAATTCATACAAGCATACAAGAGGCTGTTCGCGTTAAAAAGTGACGCGCTAGAGAATTCGAATGTGAATTCAGATCCTCTGGCTCGAAACGATTTACTCTTTTGATTTGTTTATAAAGATGCCGCGAGCATCAAGCTTTATTATTTTCAACACAAGAAAGATGATTTAATGATTATGAAAAGGGAAAGTCATAATACCCTCAATTGATATTGATATGCGTAACGACTAGCGCAAACTAGACGCAACACATTGGGGAGATTCTGAGTAAGGGGGTTTGTTATATAAAGGGAATAGATGGAGCACCCTAAATATATATAGTTATCTATAGCTTTATATATGAATATGTTTGATATGTTTGTGTGTTTTAATTGCTATTTCTATGATTGGGAAAGTTTCTCCTTTGGATTTTAAGAAGATTATGGGATCCTAGTGTTTATTATTATTGTGCTCGCAAAGATCTGTGGATCTTCTGCATACATATCCCCTAGTGGGAATCAGAGCATTTGTATCTCGGATCTACAGGGATCTATGGTTTGTTTGGTATGAGGGAGAAAGAAATTTGCTCGCCAAGGATAAGACCTTGTGCCTACGTATTCTCAAAAGGATGTTGAGAAAGTCAGAGCAATCGTAGTTCCCACTTATGCTAGTGGAAAGCAACGGGATGTTAGTAAGAGACAGAAAAATGTCATCTTAATGAAAAATGTATCTAATCTATTTCATCACATACATTTTGAAAAGTTTGATTGAAATCTTTCATCGTAAGTTATAGGTGTTTTGCTTGAGTGTACAAGCGTTACCACTTACATGTTTAAGAAGGATGTTTGAAAAAGATGTTTGAATCTTTTAACTGTAAGTATTGGGTGTTTTGCTTGAGTGTACAAGCGTTACCACTTACAATTAAGAGATGTTTTTGTTTGAAAAGAGTTTGAAAAGTTTTTGACTGTATGTGATGTGATAAATGAGATATTTCTTCCATAGAGATGATAGATGTCTAAATCTCGAGGAGAAATTGATTGGATTAAAGGATGCTTTTAAGAAGCCCATGGGTCCTTGTATTGTAAGCCCAAGAGAAAGCATTCCGAGGGTCATCGAGGGTCCTTGCATGAAGCGCAAGAGGAAGCTATAGGGTATGGCTGGCTTTGTCTTTAAAAGGGATTTCACCGGGAAACCATCCTTTTGGAATTAAGAGCAATTTCACCGGGAAATTATACTCTTTGGGTTCTATCCTAATGTGGGTGATTCTTTGTATTGGAAGCCCAATAGGTGGCTGTTAAGAGATTTTATGGTCTCTTTCATTGTATGATGCCCAAGAGAAGGCTAAACTCAATGAGGAGTTCTTTTGAACGAAGCCCAAGAGGAGGCTGACTCAACAGGGGAGTGTGTCTTATATGAAGCCTAAGCGGAGGCTAAACTCAGATGAATGAGTTTTCTTATATGAAGCCTAAGAGGAGGCTGAACTCTGTGGGGAGAGTTATCTTGTATAAAGCCCAAGCGGAGGCTATACTGTAGGGAACCTACTGGTTAGACTAGTTGTTATGTTATAATAGACAATTATATAAACAAGTGTGTGTGTGATACGTATTCATAGGAGTTTATGAAGGAAATATAAACAATGCATGATGTTTATTTACAAGAGTTTATGAAGGAAATATAAACAAGTGTCTGTGAAACGAACGTCAAAAACGAGCGTAACTTGATTATTTACAAGTTTGAATGTGTACAAGAAAGTAAATATGTACACGAACGAGTATTTATGTACAGAGAAAGATGGATGTACATAGGAGGGTTGAGACTTACACCATAAGGGTGGCCCATTGATTTAAAAGCAGTTTCACAGGGAATAATGCTCCTTTTAATATCAATGGTATTCAGTGTATATATACAGATGAAACAGAAAACAAACGATCGAAGTTTATCTGTGAAAAGTATTTGTATTATGTACAGACAAAGATTTGTATGTATATGAAAAGAATTTGATATGTACAAGGAAAAATATGTATGTACATAAAAGAATGTTTGATTTGTGTATACACAAGTGAAGTGAAAACAAACGATCGAAGTTTGTCTGTACTTGAGTATAAAAAGTATCTGTGTTTTGTACAGATAAAAATTTGTATGCATTTGAAGAAAGTTTGATATGTACAAAGAAATATTATGTACATAAAAAGAATGTTATGGGACTTACACCGTGAGGGAGACCCATGATCGATTGAGAAATTCGAGAGAAAACGAATTCGGTTTTATCGTTTAAATTGGATCGATCATGGTAAAAAGATGTAAGTTTGATGAAAAGTTTTGAAAAAATGATTTTGAAAATGTTTTGAAATGTGAGGTTCATTTATGAGAAGTTTTGAAAAGAATCGGAATTCGAAAGTTTGAAAAATTCACCTTTAAAAGGTGTTTTGAAAAGTGTTCAAAGTGTCGTTTTCGGCTCGATTAAAACATAATCAGATGAAAGTTTTTTCTGAAAAAATGGTCCATGGGAGGTTTGAACCCATGACCATTGGGGTGGCTACGTGGCAGAGAAGACTACGAGCAAGCCGGCAAAACAAGCGTGCTTTTGTGTTTTGAATCAAAACACGTGTTAATAAAACATTGGAAAATTTAAATTTGAAAACTCAAGAACACGCGCGAAGCCCTGTTCTTCATCTTTGATTCTCAGATTCTTCAATCCATGCTAGAATCCTTGTTTCTTGATGGAATTGGATGAAGTAAACATGAAAGTTGCTCGATTTTTCATAAGGAACACGATGGTGGATGTTAATTGCATTTATTTTTGGTCTAACACGATTGAATTTCTGGAAATCACGAAGAACCCTAGAACTGTAATTTCTAATTGAAATGATGTGTAGTTGATGATTTTTCAAATTGTTTGAGGGCTAAGGATCGTGATGAGTGCAGAAAACAATTGGCCAAGCGTTTTTTCATTTAAATGCAAGGAATCATGAGTTTGAAGTTTGAGTTCTCACCTGTTCAAGTTGAGATCGAAGATGGTGTTGGAGTGTTTCCAGAATGGATTTTATGATTGTTGTAGCATCATCGGCCTATGTGGAAGGTATAGGAATGGTCTGCTTGCTTTGAATCACTTTGAATCACTCCAGCCAAGTCCACCTGCACAGTCTAAAAATGGAAGCTCGATTTCTTGGTTAGAGTTGTTACAGATGCTTGCTAATGATTTGGATCATGTATATGATGTTCATGGATGATGTTTGAATGATTAGAACATCAATTGCTCAAGCCAAACTCCAAATTCGAATGCTTAGGCAGTTTGTACAAGCTTGGAAGCATGAAGTTCAAAATCTGATTTTTTGTTGTTTTTAGTTTGATTCTAAGTTACAAACCAGTTACATGTTGATATTAAAACATGTTAGACACCAATTCTTTCATGTTTCTTCACAAATTTTTAAAATTGCAAAGTTTCTTAAATATCACTATGTTTCTTGATTTTCAAGTAAGAAGAGAGAAAGCATGACTTTGCATTGCTTTGGTGTAGATTCAAATGGCCAACATGACCTATATTTATAGGTCAAAAGTTCTGAACAATTAGGCACAAGTACATGGCATTGTAATTTGAAGTTGCCTTAAAGGGCAAGAAAGACTTTTGGCAAAAGGAAAAGGAAGCTTCCTTTTTAACCATGTGTTATTTTTCCAACTTGATCCAATCCTACAATTATTACCTCTAGTTGATATTTATCAGCTCTAAACTCCATTTGGCAAGGTGGCATTGCTTCTAGATGAAGAAATCACAAAATGACCTATAATTTGAAGTTTTTGAACTTTAAAAATCATGTTCATGGAGCCTTATGTTTCAATTTCAAAAGTATAGCTAGACTCCATGGATTTGAGAGTTCTTGGATATTTTGGAAAGCTTGTTTCAAGAGCTACAACTTTCATGTTTTGAGTTTTTTCCAAATCAAAGTGGAACTATGTGAAAAAATGCCATGAAGTTTGGAAAAAAATACAAAATTTTAACACTTAGAAATTTTTCTAAGTGTTGGAACTTTTGACTTTTTGTTGACTTTTCCAAATTCTTTGATTTTTTATGATCATGATGGATCATTTGAAGTATTTTGATGATGGAAAAAGTTTTTTTTTGAAAAATTTGACCAAAAGTCAAAGTTTGACTTTTCTGTGCAGATGAATTTTCATCAGATGTTTCTGAAATTGACTGATGAAGTCTGTGAACTTCTGGGATGTTTTGAATCCAGAAATTAGGTCAAGATGTTGTATCTAAGATATAATGACCAATCTCTAGCCAAAAAGTCATTCATTGTTCAAAAAATCAGAGAATACTTATGCTCGATCAAAACCCTAATTGGTCGATCCTCAATTGATCAGTGAGAAAAGATGGATATCTGATGATCAGAGGTTGATGATTTGATCAAGATAGATCAAATGAGGTGAGTAAAACTCAAACCCTAATTGGTTGCTTCTTGAATCAGATTAAAATATGATGAAACCCTAATTTTGACCTGTGAATGCTATACCCGATTAATGCTGTCTGAATTGTTAGTGATGCAATGATGCAAATGTAAAGTGGTATATTAGGTCAAAAATTGGGGTATGACAGATGCCCCCTATTTAAGTTTCTTTAACCTGAGATATGAAGATGAATATCTTCATTTTGATAGGTGTGAAGAGACTTAAATATCAGAATACGCAAATTTTGGACCTAAGATACCAAAAATGCGGATGATGCAAAATGATTGTAAAAGTTTTACCCAGATGATATCAAAGAAATGACATGGTGGGAAAAATTTTGTGAGGATGACTCGATCTGCTCAAGAAAAGAGGATCCTGTTTGTTGGGAAACACGCAGTATGTCTCGCTGGGGAAAAAGAGATTCACAAACATGTGAATATCTGTTTCATTTTGGGAAACAAAGAGATTACCTTCTGTCAGCCTTGTGACAATGTTTAAGGTAAGTAAAGATGATATTACCAAGTATCAGCCTTGTGATAGTTTATGGTAATGAAGTATAAAGATATTACCAATTATCAGCAATGTGATAATTATAACAAGGTAAATCTTTTAAGAAATTTTGTTTGAGTATTCAGCTTTGTGAATAACAGACAGTAATGGAAATAGATCTCAAATGAGTTTCTACTTTCTTGGATACAATCTTGCCGAGGATCTCTCTTTTGAGAAGACGCGGGCATTTTGATCGGAAGACACAGGTTTTCTTTTAAACAGAAAGACAATTGCTAGGGAATTTCTCGTACGGTCGTGATTTGACCTTGTTGAGAAGAACAAACTTTCATGACAAGTTTAGGAATGAAAAAGAAATAAGCGGCTCAAATGATGAGGCTATTGCTTTTTGCTTTGTTGATTATAGACAGGGTTCTATCCAGGAATGAACTGGAAAGAAAGGGTCAATCAAAACTTTGTTCCTGATGCGGAATAATCTTAACTGGGGAACAGGAGAGAGAAAAGATGTATTTCTCTGCTTTGGGATAATGTACTGGGGATATGATTGTACTTACATGAGTAAGTGTGATTTAAACCAGTGATATGAAAGCAAACATTTTGAGGAATGCATGAATGATGCTATTATGTATGAATGTCATGAATGTTATATGCATGCTAACAATACTTGACAAAGACACTAAAGAGGCATTTGGGAAAAGGACCACGTCATAGTTCAAACAAATACTTAGCAATATCCGCAACAATGGTGTAGACGTTGCTGATGAAGGATCTGAGTTGCATGTTTTAAACTTTCAGAGAAAGGCATTTCATTGGCAACTTTGTTGGGAATTCTTTTTTTGGATAAGAATACCGTCCTTTGATGATTTCTGCTGAGGAAAAGAAGACTTCCGTAGCAACCATTCTATCCTTCGGAGATTGAAACACTCGCGTAGGAACTGTTGAAGTTCTTTCTGTGTTTATAGTTCAAAGGAAAATTTTGCTTTTGTTTCAAAAATTTGAAGTAAAAATTCATTTAAAATCGTTTTAGTCTCAAAAAGTGATTTTCACAATAAAAGCGTTATTTTGCAAAACAGAATAAAGCAAGAATTGCAAACAAAAAGGCACAAGGCTCAAATTTATTGATAGAATGGTAATCAGCCAAAGGCGTGATTCCATGAGTTATTTACAAAAGTTGGAAATGATAATTTATTGGGAAAAGGCTACATTGAAAGCAATAACCACTATTATCCCTAACAACTTTGAATCCCAACTGTGCTTGTCGCTTCAGAAGATTTGATTGAAGATCCGTTGATGGAAGATTCTTCAAATTGACGAAGTACAAACTGATTGCAGTTACTTTGTCATTTTTTTTTGTATCCTTATTTTTGCTTAGATTGCCTTTTCAGGTTTTCAATCTATCAGGATAATTTCTGTTTATTGTCTCTAATTTTTGCTTGGATCGTCTTTTCAGGTTTTCAATCCACCGAGACGCTCATTTTTGCCTAAGCCGCCCTTTTCGGGTTTTCGACTTACCGAGCTGTTCTTTTTTTTTTTTTAGACAAAGTATTTCTTGACTGCATCAGCATTCACAGGATGCGGGAGTTCATCACCGCCCATGGTTGTGAGAGTCATAGCACCGCCAGAAAAGCTTCTTTTGACGATGTATGGGCCTTCGTAATTAGGAGTCCATTTGCCCCTAGAATCTGGTTGAAAAGACAGAATCTTTTTAAGCACGAGGTCGCCATCTCGGAATTCACGAGGTCGGACCTTTTTGTCGAATGCTTTCTTCATTCTTCTTTGATACAATTGTCTGTGACACAGAGAGGTCAGGCGCTTCTCTTCGATTAAGTTCAACTGATCGTATCTGCTTTGGCACCATTCGGCCTCAGATAGCTTAGTTTCCATGAGAACTCTCATTGACGGAATCTCAACTTCTACGGGGAACACTGCTTCCATGCCGTATACTAGAGAAAAAGGAGTTGCCCCTGTTGAAGTGCGTACGGAAGTACGATACCCATGTAGAGCAAATGGCAGCATTTCGTGCCAGTCTTTGTAAGTGATGACCATTTTCTGGACGATCTTTTTGATGTTCTTGTTGGCAGCTTCAACGACGCCGTTCATCTTTGGCCGGTAAGGAGATGAGTTATGATGCTCGATCTTGAATTCCTCACACAGTTCTTTCATCATTTTGTTGTTCAAGTTTGATCCATTGTCTATAATGATCTTGCTTGGAACTCCATATCGGCAAATGAGGTTGTTCTTGATGAACCTCACAACCACTTGTCTTGTAACGTTGGCGTAAGACGCTGTTTCGACCCATTTGGTGAAGTAATCAATAGCTACGAGAATGAAGCGATGTCCGTTGGACGCTTTTGGTTCGATCATCCCGATCATGTCAATGCCCCACATGGAGAAAGGCCACGGAGAGGAGAGAATGTTGAGTAGAGTCGGTGGCACATGGATCTTATCTGCGTAGATCTGGCACTTGTGACATCTCTTGACGTGTTTACAGCAATCAGATTCCATTGTTATCCAATAGTATCCTGCTCTTAAGATTTTTCTGGACATTGCATGCCCATTTGAATGGGTTCCAAAGGATCCTTCATGCACCTCATGGATGATTGTGTCTGCTTCTTGTCTGTCGACGCATCTGAGCAGCAGAACCATGTTGAAGTTTCTTTTGTATAGCACATCTTCATTGAGGAAGAAGTTTCTTGAAAGCCTCCTTAGATTTTTCTTATCCTTGTACGATGCCCCGAGTGGGTACTCTCGTGTTTGAAGGAAACGCTTGATGTCATGGAACCACGGTTTATCGTCGAAGACTACTTCTGTTGCGAATACATATGCAGGTCTTTCAAGGCATCTGATGTGAATCTTAGGCATATCATTTCAATCGTTGACTTTGAACATGGAAGATAGAGTGGCCAAGGCGTCTGCCATTCGATTCTGATCTCGAGGGATATGATGCAATTCTACTTTGTTGAAGAAAGTCAACAATCGTCTTGCATAGTCTCTGTAAGGAATCAGACCAAGATGATGAGTTTCATACTTGTCTTTGATTTGATTGATCACAAGGGCTGAGTCTCCATATATTTCAAGGACCTTGATCCTTAAGTCGATGGCTTCTTCGATACCCATGATGCAAGCTTCGTATTCTGCAATGTTGTTGGTGCAATCAAATAGCAACCTGGCGGAAAACGGGATATGAGAACCCTCGGGAGTGATGATGACTGCCCCAATTCCATTGCCATAAACGTTAACTGCTCCATCAAAAATCAGGCCCCATCTAGATTCTGGATCTGGTCCTTCTTCGGGTAGCGGTTCGTCGCAATCTTTCATCTTCAAGTACATAACATCCTCGTCTGGGAAATCAAATTTGATAGATTGGTATTCGTTGTTGAGCGGCTGATAAGCCAAGTGGTCGGCGAGAATGCTTCCTTTGACTGCTTTTTGAGCGCGGTACTGGATGTCATATTCAGATAGCAGCATCTGGCATCGAGCGATTCTCCCCGTTAAGGCAGGCTTTTCAAAGACGTACTTGATTGGATCCATTTTAGAGATTAACCAAGTCGTGTGATTGATCATGTACTGGCGGAGACGTTTTGAAGCCCACACCAAAGCGCAACATGTTTTCTCGAGCATGGAGTAACGAGTTTCACAGTCTGTGAACTTTTTACTTAAGTAGTAAATGGCATGCTCCTTCTTACCGGTGTCATCTTGCTGTCCAAGTACGCAGCCCATGGATTCTTCTAGCACGGTAAGGTACAGGATTAACGGTCTTCCTTCCACTGGAGGGATTAATATTGGTGGTTCTGACAAGTATTCCTTGATACTGTCAAAAGCTTTTTGACAATCTTTTGTCCATACAACTTCTTGATTCTTGCGGAGAAGTTTGAATATCGGCCCACAGGTAGCAGTCATTTGAGAGATAAATCTGGAGATGTAATTCAACCGTCCGAGAAATCCTCTTACTTGCTTCTCCGTATGTGGCGTAGGCATTTCTTGAATAGCCTTGACTTTGTCAGGGTCCACTTCAATACCTCTTTGACTGACGATGAAAACTAGGAGTTTTCCAGATCTTACCCCAAAGGTGCATTTGTTAGGGTTCAGGCGGAGCTGAAACTTCCTTAGTCGTTGAAACAATTTCAAGAGATACTCTATATGCTCATCTTCAGTGTCAGACTTTGCTATCATGTCGTCCACGTAGACTTCGATCTCTTTGTGCATCATGTCATGGAAGAGAGTAGTCATCGCCCTTTGGTAAGTTGCGCCTGCATTCTTTAATCCAAATGGCATTACTTTGTAGCAAAAAGTGCCCCATGGCGTGATGAAGGATGTCTTCTCCATGTCTTCGGGAGCCATTTTGATCTAATTATAACCAGAGAAACCGTCCATGAAGGAAAAGACGTTGAATTTTGCAGTGCTATCCACTAGCATGTCAATATGCGGAAGCGGGAAATCGTCTTTTGGACTTGCTTTGTTAAGATCTCGGTAGTCAACACACATTCGGACCTTTCCGTCTTTCTTGGAGACAGGTACTATGTTGGCCAGCCATTGAGGATATTCAGAAGTGACAAAGAAACCAGCGTCGAGCTGTTTTTGAACTTCCTTTTTGATTTTATCAGCCATATCAGGGTGAACTCTCCTCAGCTTCTGCTTAACTGGTGGACACTCCCGGCTTTAATGGCAGATGATGTTCCACGATGCTGGTATCCAAACCCGGCATGTCCTGGTAGGACCAAGCGAACACATCAACATATTCTTTGAGAAGATCTATCAGTTTGCTCTTGACGTTGTTGTCGAGTGAAGCTCTGATTTTTACTTCTTTTTTGTCTTCTTCAGAACCCAAGTTGATTGCTTCCAGAGGTTCTTTGTGGGGTTGAATGATTCTTTCCTCGTGCTTAATTAATCGAGAAATCTCATCCGGGATCTCTTCTTCAACTTCTTCCTCGGCGACTTCACAGGGGATATCAAAGTTGGGAGAGAGCAAAGAGTTATTGCTTTCAATGGATTTGTCCATCTGTTAAATCTGCATGTTTGATTTATGTTTGATTAATTAACTCCTTATCATCATTTTTTTTTTGAAGAAAGTTAATGTGAAAGTGTATGCAGATTAATTTTTTTTGAAGATTTTTTTTTGTTTTATTGTGTTTTTTAGGATTATCATTTCCAGGAAAGGGTAAAATGAAAAATAAACACAAAGTGTGGAATCAAAACAACGCATTTTATTTATGATTCACCATATGAAACAGGGCCCTAAAATACAAACTCATTCGTCTTGGGCAAGACAAAGAGAAATTATTTAAAAGCTAAACCCTATAAAACATCTCTACACTTTGGGCGAAGTGAGAGTTCAAAACAAATGCAAAGATAAACTACTTAGAACTAGGAGCGTTAGTCCGAACTTCAACGGGTTTCCAGTAGTGACGAACTCCTTGGAAGTCGAGGTACTCTGGTAATTTTCCTTTTGGTTTAACCCTTGAGTAGACTTTGGTCGTTGTTTGAGCAGGTTTTGAAGACTCCGGACGATGGACTTTGCCTCTCGTGCTGCTAAAGCAGTCTTCTTCTGCTTGATGAACAGATCGAGAAGTATGGGATACAACATATGTGCTTCCTGTTGATCTTTGTGTTGAATTCTGAGGATGCACCCTCCAATCTTCTGAATGAAGAGACTCGTTGTCGGCGACACTTTCCACTTCGTATCCTGAATCGTACTCCTGATCTTCAGTGATCATGTTGATGTAGTGATAATCCAGATCTGGTTTAGTGAATTCCACAGGCGTGTTAAAGCAGGGATCTTCATTCGGGACCTCGATTGGCTGATTAGACTGAGAATACGAGTATACCTCCTCTGATTGACTAGGATACTCAAAAGAATCACCCCATCCTGTGGGTTGTATATCTTCGATTCTGATTCTCAAGCTTTCTGGCGCAGTATACTTTACCATGTAATCAAATTTGCCACTGGGTTCTCCCAGGGTATCCCAAACTTCAGAAGGTACAGGTGGATTTTCTTGTTGCTGCAGGGACATGTCTTTGAATTGATCAGTCGGCGCGTACAATTCCTCTTGGGACACATATTCAGGGCTGTTTAAATAAGTGCTCTACTCTTCAGATTCAGAGGGATCCTCTTCATCATCTTCAATGGTGACAACGCTAACCTCTTGGAGAACAGGGTTTAAGAAACCCCCACTGTTGAAGACTTCTTTAATTGGACGAAGTGCTTCATCCTTTTGCTTGTCTTTGGAGAATACGGGTGTGAACCCGAGTCCGGCTTTTGTTTCGTTCTTGACAGGTTTGATTACTTGTCCCCATCCTTCAGCATTGTCATCTTTCACTATCTGTGCCGCTTCTTTATATGAAGAGATAGATGATCTGTTTTTGCTGGTAGATTCATCTTCTAACGGATGTTCGAGGAGATGTGTTCCTTCAATGTCATTAGCTGTGATGAAAGAGAAACTGGACAAATGGCTTACAAGCAAAGCTTGTTCACCACTGATGGTCACCAACTTTCCATTTACTGTGAATTTTAATTTCTGATGGAGAGTAGAAGTTATTGCTCCTGCCTCGTGGATCCAAGGTCTTCCTAGTAGACAACTGTAAGCAGCTGGCACGTCCATGACTTGGAAAGTAATTTGGAAAGTGTGCGGACCAATTGTCATCGGGAGATCTACTTCCCCAATAACTGACTTCCTTGATCCATCAAAAGCTCTTACTACTATGTCATTGAACTTCATTGGTGTCCCTTTGTAAGTCAAACGAGCGAGTGTCGTTTTTGGCATTACGTTCAAAGATGAACCAATATCTACCAATACATTGGACAGGGAATCTGATTGGCAAATCATCGAGATGTGCAAGGCCAAGTTGTGATCTTTCCCTTCTTCTGGAAGTTCCTCGTTGTCATACCCCAAAATTTTCCCTCCATCTACTCAAGAGATCCCATACATCCATACTCTAGGATTCCTCAAGAGTTGATCAGACAAACTCTCTCCTAGACAATCAACCCAAATTAGGGTTTGGTATCTCTCAAGTCAAGATGAACTTCCAACATCTCCAATGGCCTTCGTGCCTCCTCATATGCTTCAAAGATTCTCCATGTCAAGTTTTAAGCCTCACAAGTCAAGTTTCCTCAGACAATTGCTCAGATGGTTGAAAATTAGTTGTATTGGACAAAAAGTCAACTGCGGTCAACATACAGTCAAACTTCATAATTTTTGGTCAACATCCTCATTTTGAAGTTACATTCATCATTTGATCAAGGGTTGATCATGATTCGTCAAGAAAACTCAAGATTTGCTCAAAAGTCAAACTTTCTAAATTAGGGTTTCTAGGTGAAAAGTCAATGAACTTTGGTGATCATAACTTTCTCATACTTTCTCAGAAATTTTCCACCACCTCTTGTTTTGAAGGAAATTCAATTCTCTACAACTTCATGTCTCACAAGAATGTCCAAAAAATGCTTCATTTGAGAGGTATAGCTCAAAACATTACAGGTCATTTTCAAAGTCAACAAAAAGTCAACTTTTTGCTTTGAAGATATATTGAGCATGGTAACTCCAATTGAGATGAGACCAAAAAGGTTGGTTAGAGGACTCTTAGGGCTTTCCAAAAAGTCCAAGAACACTCAGAAATGTGGAAAATTGAGCAAGATACACTATTCAGAAGTTGGGCAATTTTGGACAATTGCACAAAAGGACATTTTGGTCAAAATGCAAAATTTTCCAAATGGGCCTATAAACTTTTAATCCAAACTTGTTCATGACATGATTCTTGACCCAAAAATTCTTGGCCTTGGTAATTTTCTATTTTTATGATTTATATTTGAATTTTATAACATTTAATTCAAAAATAAATTATATAAAATATGAAAATTAATTAATTTTTTCAAAAGGATTGGATTTATATCTTTCTTAAAGTCCAAGAAAGCCCAAGACTCTTGCCAAATTCGTGCTAGCCATGGCATTCATGAGAAAATCAATTTTTGCAAATATTTGATTTGTTTTAAAGAGAAAATATTTGCACATTGATTATTCAATCTTTTTTGCTTGCTTTTGCCATCCAAATCTCTTCTATAAATACCTAGCATTGCATACAAGCCAGAGGACGAAACCCTAACCCTTAAAACCACCCAAACTCTTGCAAATTTTTTCAAGATTCTTGAAAATCAATTTCAAAAGCGCCACTCTCGACCTCTTGACCATCCAAACGTGCTCAGGGGGTAAGTGTGAGTAAGAATACATCATTGTTATGGATCAAAGCAAGCTAAATCGAACCATATATATGCATACATAATTAATTTTTTCTTGAATTCGTATTTTTATTACCAGCCTGTTTTAATTGATTCTAACGTTTGCAATGTGTTCATGAGGTTCCACTGGATTGATCATCGTTTTGGTGCTTGCGTTAAATCTGATTTGCCATTATTAGGGCTTTTGAACTGTTTTGATCGAACCGTGTGATACAGGCATTTTTAGCAGAAACTAAGGCCACCAATGGATTCAGGAGGGTCGATTTAGGGGGGTAGGGTCTCCCTTTTCCATTTATCCTGCGTATTTTCTTGTTTCGATTTGTCATCGGAGAAGGCGACGGAGCTAGGCGTCGTGACAAGACTCGGCGATGCATGGGTGGCATCGTGCGTTCGATTCGCTTCTTTCCACATGGGGTCCACGCGTGACTTTGATTTTCAAACATCCCGGACACGTTTACATATATGCCATTGATTTTCAACGAACACCAAGTGTCACTTGGCCTAGTGGTAAAGGTGGCAAGCGAGATTCTCCTCGGTCATGGGTTCGATCCTCACTGGCACAGTTTGTTTTCTTTTACAAACTTTGCAATATTTTCATATTTTCTAATTTTCTAATATTTTTGCATTGTTTTAATTATTTTCATATTTTATTTACGCATTTAAAATTACCAAAAATATTTTTTTTTGCATTTATTTTCAGAAAGTCTTTATTTAATTTAATAAATTAAAAATGTATTTTTGCATGCATATTTATTTTTATTTGTAATTTTGCATTTAAATCATTGTAAATTCATTTTAAATTATTAAATTGCATCTAAAAAATCCCAAAAAATTATTTTAGCATGTTTAAATTATTTCCAGCATGTCATATTTTTTCCAGTTAAAAATTTGCATTTTTCTAACATTTTCTCTTATTTCGATTTCATCATATTTTCTGATTTCTCGTTCGTTTCACAGGTTAATCCGATTCAGACGATTCTTCCGTTTTCATTTTATTTTTCAATAATGTAATTGTATACGGGATGTAATAATTTAATTTAGGATTTTATTTTTCGCATTTTAAATTATGTATCTGCCCCAAAGCCATGTAATAGTGTAGGATTTACCTTTCCGCACTTTACATTCCGCATTTTACTTTCCGCACCCTATAAATTGCTAGTAATTAGGCGTGTATGGCAAGACTAAAATTGAACATAGCTCACTCTAATTTTCAAGATAAAATATCTGAATCAACACACTTCTTTCACACACGCACCCCTTAGGGTAATTCTCTCGTTGCCTTGCGAATTCAAAATGGTCATGTCCCTCGAACGTAGAGGTATTCTAGCACCGTTGCCTTCCAAACAAATCATCATAGCCTCTTCGATACAAAGATCATAAGACCCACGATGTCGCCTCCGAATACATGATCTTGACCCTCGATTGTCGCCTACGAAAAATGATGATAGTCCCTTAGAAGTACAACAAAATGACCAATTCTGAGTGGGTAAATAAGTCTTTTAGTTGCTTGCTCTAAACCAAATGCTTTTCACACCACACACTTTTTTTTCGAAGTTCAAATTCTTTTCAAAACAAAAACATTTCCGAACACTTTGTATACACTCCTACATGAGTCATTACAAAGTCAAAGCGAAGTGCCTTTTCAAAACATTTTTGTCAAACACACAGAAAGCAATTTTAAAAAGTGATCTAGAGCAACTCAGAGCCCGTAGATAACTACGGATGGAAAGGGGTGCTAATACCTTCCCTTTTCATAACCATTCTCCCGTACTTTAATCTAACGAAGGTCTTTTTCATTACTTTTACCTTCCTTAATTGGATAAAAATAAAAGTCGGTGGCGACTCTTGCTATCCGCACATTTGGATACAAAATCCTACAAAGTCGGTTCACCGTATAATGGCGACTGGGGAATCACCTAAAGAGAGAATTGCCTTAGGGATTTCTAGATCATTTTTTGCTTTTTGTTTGACTTGTATGCTTTATCTTTAAGGGTTGCTTGGGTATTATATTGTTGGGGATCCTACACCGGATCCTTTCCTTTTAGGTAAGTGGCATTAGATCATCGCGACCGCTAGGCGTATAACTAAGCGGTCAACATGATGGCTACGTTAGCGTGACACTTTGGTTGTCCCGATACTCTTCATTCCCAAGTTGAAGATAGTATTTGGCTTCTGCGGTGTCATCAGCGCTAACTAAACTTTTAGAACCTTAATTGACCCATCTTGGCCATTAGAAGGTAGTGAGATGGCGGCTTTGTGTGACCGAGGTTGGTTGATACTCGATGCTACGCTCATTGAGATTAGACTTTTGGGACATTTTCGATCGACCACTTGGCCGTCGTATTGAAATAAGCGCCTACGAGAAAGATCAATGATGTGAGATTCCTAGAACCCGGTTACTATTATAGGACAGGATGAACCAACTCAAACTTTTGGTGGGGTAATCACCTATACCTCATGCAAGCCTTAAACCTAGGCTCATTGTGTGAATTGTTTGTGTGTGCTAAACATGACATCATGGCATCATCCGCATTGCATATCATTTCTAACTATTTCAAGGACCTAGGGATTTATCTTTGCTCTGTTTTGTAGGGATTATGGCTTCTAGAAAGACTATCCGAATCAACTTCATGGGTATACCTTCTCAGCTCAAAGATTTGGTTTCAGAAATTCCTGATCATGCTCAGTTCATCAAAAGACATGGTTATCTACTTGATTTGGTTATCTCTGGTTTTGAAGAAGATATGATGCATGTCCTATTCCAATTCTTCGATCCGAAACATCATTGCTTTACATTCCCAGATTATCAGTTGGTTCCTACCTTAGAAGAGTTCTCTAAACTACTCGGGATACCTATTCTTGACCAAATGCCATTCACCGGTCTAGAAAAGGTTCCTAAGTACGAAGAGACATTGCATCTGCCTTACATCTTAAGCGCTCAGACATTGAAGCCAATTGGGAAACTAGAAGTGGAGTTAAGGGTTTACTTTCCAAATTCTTAATTAAGAAAGCCCGAGAATTCCTCAAAGTTATGAGTTTCCATGCATTTGAGAATATTGTGGCCTTGCTAATTTATGGTTTAATTCTATTTCCTAACTCGGATCAGTTCATCGATATCAATGCCATCAAGTTGTTCCTTACCCGCAATCCAGTGCCTACTTTACTTGGAGACATCCTACATTCTCTCCACACTCGTACTACTAAGAAACAAGGAACTCTCATGTGTTGTATACCGTTACTTTCAAGGTGGTTTATTTCGCACCTTCCTCCATCAGTTTTGAAGAATGAACAAAGGTTGAGATGGTCTCAAAGATTGATGTCACTCTCTCATTCAGATATCCGTTGGAATCTTTTCTCTCAAAAGGACTTCACCTTCATCGAGCGTTGTGGAGAATTCCCTAATGTACCGCTACTTGGTATAAGGGGAGGTATTACTTACAACCCTTCTTTAGCTCTACGTCAGTTTGGTTTTGCTCGAAGAGATGGTCCACATGATATGCTTCTCCAAGATGTTGTGTTCGACTACAATCACGATCTCGAATTACGCGAAGGTTCATACACGCTTGGGCATGGTAAAGAAGATACCAAGACTTTGGGGCACCAAAATCCATTCCTTGGAACCTTACCTCAAATGGGTGCGAGCTCGAGCTCAAAACCTCATGATGCCATTCACTGTTCTACCGGTAATTATGGAACTTGCTATAGGTGACGTACCTACTTGTTCTCCATCCTAACATGCCTACGATTTTGAAGACTTGAAGAGATCCCGATTCACTCAAGGAAGAGAGGATACCTTTGAAGCTCAATGCTAAAGCGAGAAGAAAGTGTTAGAGTTGACCAAGCTACTTCATGAGGAGCGAAACATCAATGCCTACATCGGCACCAAGAGGAAGCGCCATGGGAGACTTAGAGCTTTAGGATTTTATGTTTTCTTTTATTGTTTTGAACTATCTCTTGTACTTAAAAAGAAAAGAATAATGAAAAGTACTAATAAATGTTTGTTCATTGCTTGTTTAACAAATTTAAATCTCTAAGGTCCTTGAAAACATTGCATTGCATTCGCATAAACATTGCATAGCATAGCATAACATTGCATCACGGTACATTGGAGATTGGTTTTCTCATTTGCTCGCTATTTATTTTAGCGAAATGGCTCTTGAGCACAAAGATCTCCAAGCTCGAATGCTCGGTTCAGCAGATGTTCACCGTTTGGTCCAAGGCCAAGAAGATTTGAAGAAGCTCATCAACAAGAAGAAGAAGGTTGTTGGTCTCCTCAACATGGGCGACGCTACAAAGGTGGTCCTAAGGTGGTCACCGATTGAGCTCTCTGAAGGAAGTGTCCATCTCGAGGAAAGTAACAAGGGTGATGGTGAAGGCGGTCGGCTGAGCTTGAGAAGAACTATGATGATGGCCAATACTAATGAAGATGACAAGTACAAGCAACTTGAAGACCGTCTAAATCTTGTGGAAAACTGAAGATGTCCGGGCTGAATTTTGATGATCTGAGTCTTGTCCACAGTGTTGTGATTCCTCCCAAGTTCAAAGTTCCAACTTTTGCTAAGTATGATGGCATGTCTTGCCCAAATGCATTTGAAGTCCTATGTCCGAAGATCAATCCCACGATGATGAAAGTTGTGGATGCACTATTTTCAAGAGAGTTTGTCCGGAACCAGTTGGAATGGTACTATCCAGAGAATGACCGTATCCGTACTTGGGTGACTTGCTGATGCTTTCTGAAAGATGAGTACAATGTTGAATTGACACCCACTCGCATGCAACTACAAAGCATGTCTATGGGTCGTGATGAGAAGTTCAAGGAGTATGCTCGAAGTGGAGAGATCTAGCAGAGTTCAACCACCCTTGTCCAATAGGGAGTTGGTTGATATGTTTATGGGAACACCGACAGCCCATTCTTCAATCATCGATTGGAAACTCTTCATCCGGATTCACCGAGTGATATTGACAAAGCGAGCGATTGAAGTCGGTATCAAGAGTGGAAGATTCAGAGACATCTTCAAATGTTGCGAAGAGATCTTTTGGTACTAAGAAAGAAGCCAATGCTGTATGGTCGAAAAGCCGAGCCAAGACCGACGTGCTCAACTGTGGGGCTGTGATCTCTAATCCTACATCGGACAACTCGCGAGACAACGCGAACAGAACGCCGCCACGAAGACAGCATTTAAGATCAACATGCCTTTGTCGCAAGCCTTGCAACACATGTTGAAAGCAGAGTGACACCTTGAGGATCCTCCTCGTCAACACTTCCTCTCAAGTACAATCCTAATGCTAAGTGTGCTTACCATTCCAATAGCCCAGACATAGTACGATGAATGTTGGGCTCAAGAACAAGATTCAAGATATGATTGAAGCTAAGCATTGAGTTTGACCCTCCGTTGAGACTCGAATGTGATCAACGCGCCTATGCCTAACCATGACAAGAGTTCCAATGCTGTTGGTGAGGATACTTATGTTTTCAACATAGATGACTTGACCATTCCTCCGATGACCGTTAAGAAGAATTTGTGCAAGCGGTGTCAATCCAGATGCCCGAGAATTGTCGTTGGTGCCCGTACACGATGGATGTGCTTGGTTGAGAAGACGTGTTCAGGCATGATGGATAACCGTGAGATACTATTTACGAAACCACTGCGAAGCGTGAAGAAATGTCTAAGTTGAAGATTGACAATGCGAATGAAACAAGTACCATCTGTATGGGATACCTTGGGGCAGCCAAGTGGAAAGTATGATTACATGGTGAAGTACACTGTTCCTGAGAACTACAAGATTCCTATTGAAGATGTTAAGGCGACGGATGGGGTGACGATTTCCAGAAGACTATCTTGATGTTAACACAATAAGGATTTCCTCTGCTGACCCTGAGCCTAGGGTGGCACCTCTCATCATTACTTCTCCAAGGCCAGTTCCGTATTCCTCTGATAAAGCTATCCCTTGGAATTATGGAGCTGATGTTTACTATCATGGCGTCAAGCAAGACCCTCTGACCATTGAAGATCTTACAGTTGAAGCTACCATTCTTGACATTGACAACATCATCGGATCAAGTAAGGTGACCGAACCGAAGAGTATTCTCTCCGATATCTCTCCTCCAAAGACACACCGCGACTCCAGCTCGCATTCCAGCTATTCAATCCATTCCCCAGCTAGAGGAAAGAACCAGACTCATCCGTCACCGGTACCAAAGGAAGTTATCAAGATACCTCCAAACAAGAAATGGAGGAAACAAGATTATCAAGAAGAGTGACTACAATGTTGTGGAACAGTTGAATCTGTCCAAGATTTCCATGTTCGCTTTGCTCTTATGCTCGAGGCTCATGCTAACGCCTTGGTGAAGTTTCAAGAATGCCCATGTCGCAAGACACTACCATCGACCAGTTCAAGTTTGTATTGCTAGCCTGCTGCCAACAACGGCCTAGGCTTCGATCGATTTGACTCCTTAGGAAAGAACACAACAAAGCCTTGCACATCTCTGTTGAATGCAAGGGCACTACCTGTCTCATGTTTTGGTTGACACGGTTCGCTCGAATATCTTACCGAAGCGCTTTTGATCGACTTGATGTCGAAGGGTTGGTTACGAGACCAGTGACATAATCGTGAGAGCTTTTGATGGTTCCAAGCGACAACTTGGAGAGCTCACTCTGCTGTTAAAGTCGGTTCCCGACTTTTGACTCCACTTTTTGTCATGGACATCCGTCCGCTTACTCTTGTCTACTCGGACGCCTTGGATACATGGGGCAGGCATTACCTCTACCTTGCATCGAAATCAAGTACCGGTGAAAGGAAGGTTGTCACGTGATGTGGTGAAGAAGAGTATATGGTCATCATCTACAATCATTCCGATACCTCGAGATGGAAGGAGAATTCTTTGAGACTCCTGTCAAGCTTTTGAAACAATACCCAGTCATGCTGCTGACTCTCACACCCGAAGATGCAAGCTCCGCCTAGGATGGCCTCGTGAAAGATGCTCAAGCCGTTGAAGAAGGTAGTACTATTTGGGGACAGCCCCCGATCTTCCTTTCAAATTTGACAAGACCGTTTAGGCTTCACCATCAAGGGTCGAAGATGATACGCCACTGACGTGCCCAACTTCCTTTCCGCATCGGTCAAGTGGAATCCAACTATAGAAGGCGACGACAACGACTCGACATCGCAAGTGGATCTTCCCAACTCGGATAAAGGGCTCAACAATTGGAAGACAAGACGTCATACCAATCTCCTTTAGTCGAGTAATTGCTCTTGTTTTGTTTTGCTTTTCGATTTCTTTATGTTTTGAACAATAAACTTTGAAAGCCTAGTGCCTTACAGGGCATCATGGCTCGTTTGCGAGGTTATTATCATTGATTGCGTATTTTCATTCAATAAATCGTTGGACTTTTGCATTCAATTGTTTGTTCTCTTTCTTTACTTTATCACCCTTCAAAAAGCTATGTGTTTCTTACACACACCCGTGATACACGAGAATCACTCCGAATCTCGTTAATAACAACTATGCTAGTGCTAAATATGACTTTGATAATCGATCTCCAAGCCGAAGGCGAAGTGAGGAAGATTGTGAAGTGCCGGAGAACTTGCAGATCTCTACAGAAGAAGAGCGAGTTATCTGACCACACAAAGAGCAAGTTGAGGTTGTGAATTTGGGTCTTGTGAAGAGAAAAGAGATCAAGATAGGAGCGGGTCTTGAGCGATTGTTAAAGAAAAGTTGGTTCGGATGCTACGAGACTATATTGAGGTTTTGCTTGGTCATACGAAGACATGCCGGGTTTGGACATTGATATCGTGGTACACGATTGCCGACAAAGAAGGTTTTCTCCCTGAAAAAGAAGGTTCGTCGTATCCCTGAGATGTCGAGAAAATCAAAGCGAAGTTATGAAGCGATTCAATTTTTTAATCACACTTCTTATCCAATGGGTTGCAAATGTGGTACCCGTACCAAAGGACGAAAAACGAATGTGTGTGGATTACGAGATCCGAACAAAGCGAGTCCGAAGGCGATTTTCCACTTCCTCATATTGATGTTACGGTTGACAACACCGCTCAGATAAGGTTTTCTCCTTCATGGATGGTTTCTCTCGATTACAATCGATCAAAATGGCTCCGAAGACATGGAAGACTACTTTTGTTCGGGGGCACTTTACGCTATAAGGTTATGCCGGTCGGATTTGAAGAAGCGCGTGCCACTTATCGCGCTATGGTGACATTGTTTCATGACATGATTCATCACGAGATAGAGGTCTACGTCGGCGACATGATAGCTCGATCCGGTGAAGAAGAACATCTTGATCATTTGCGGAAATTGTTTGATAGGTTGAAGAAGTACAGTGAGACTTAATCCTAACAAGTGCACCTTTGGAGTCGATCCGGAAAACTCCTAGGGTTTGTTGTCGATGGAAAGGTATTGAGGTTGATCTGCGAGGTTAAAGCTATTCAAGAGATGCCAGCCCACCGAGAAAGAAGTCGAGGTTTCTTGGGCGATTGAATTACATTGGATTCATTGCACACCTTGCTACTGCGAGCCAATCTTCAAGTTACTAAAGAAAGATCAAGTAGTGGAATGGGCAGCGATTGCCGATCGCTTTTGACAAAATCAAGGAGTACCTCAAATCCTCCTATCGATGCCGCCAAGGAAGACCTCTCATCATGTACTTGGTGTTAGAGAACTCAATGGGGTGTGTGTTGGGGCAACATGGCAGTTCGAAAAGAGCATGCAATATACTACCTTAGCAAAAGTTTACCATGTGAAACAAGATACTCACACTCGAGAAAACTTTAACGCTGGCTTGGGCTGCTCGCCGACTAAGACAATATATTGACTCACACTACCTTGTTGATTTCAAGATGGATCCGATAAAATACATCTTTGAGAAACCACTCTCGGAAGAATAGCAAGATGGCAAATGATCTTGACCGAATATGACATCAGTACACTTCTAAAGCGATCAAAGGAAGTGTAGTGGCCGATCATTTGGCTCATCAAGCCGTAGATGACTATCGTCTATGCGTTCAATTTCAGATGAAGATGTTTTACTAGTCTGATTGTGAAGAACCGGCCAGACGAAGGACTGAACAAGGATCCCGATGGACCATGGTCTTTGATGGAGCCTCAACGCCCTTGGCAATGGCATTGGCGCCATCATTACATCCCTAGGACACCGCCTTTCACCGCTTGATTATGTTTCAATTGCACCAACAACATGGCGAATATGCGTGCATCATGGGTATCAAAGGCTATTGACTTAAGAATCAAGTTCTTGCAAGTGTATGGAGACTCGACTTTAGTGATCATCGATAAAAGCGAGTGGGATCGAAGCATCCGAATCTCATTCCGTATCGAGCATGTTCGAGTTTGATCCCTACCGAAGAGATTACTTTGATCACATTCCACGAAGAGAATCGGTTGGACGCATTAGCTACTATGTCATCTATGTTCAAGGTTAGATGGGACAACGAGGCTCCCCGGATCATCATTGAGAAGTTGACGAACCAGCGCATTGTTATGAGCTTGATACTAAGAGAAACCTTGGTACTACGATGAAGAGGTATCTTGAGACTCGGGAATATCCGAGGGCATCATTAATGATAAGAAGTTCATGAGAAGATTTGCATCAAATTCTTCCTCGTGAACGACGTATCTTATACGCAACCACGACTTGTGCTTATTATGTAGACGAGCGAAATTCTTATCATGGAAGAGTTACACGAAGGCGCATTTGGTACCCACTCCGTGGACACACCATGGCTAAGAAGATTTTGAGAACGGGTTACTATTGGTCCACCATGGAGGCGATTGTCACCGCTATGCTCGATCTTGTCACAAGTGCGGTTACAGACAAAGTGCACGCTCGGACCTCTGAATGTTCTAACTTCTCCTTGGCCTTTTGCAATGTGGGGCATTGACATGATTGGAGAAATTAAGCCCACTTCCAATGGACATCGTTTCATCCTTGTGGCAATAGATTATTTCACCAAGTGGGTAGAAGCAGCCTCGTATGCATCTATTACCAAGAATGTTGTGGCTCGATTCGTCAAGCATAATCTTATCTGTCGGTATGGCACCCGAAAGGATTATCACGAATAACGTTCCAATCTCAACAATAAGATGATCAACGAACTCGCACGCAATTCAAGATCAAGCATCACAATTCTTCTCCATATCGGCCTAAGATGAACGGCGCAGTGGAAGCCACCAATAAGAACATTAAGAAGATTATACAGAAGATGACAGTGACTTACAAAGATTGGCATGAGATGTTACCATTTGCTCTTCATGGTTATCGCTTTACAACACGAACATCAAGGGCAACCCCTTCTCCTGTATACGGTATGGAAGTCGTCTTACCCATCGAGGTTCGGATACCTCGACCATAGTCCTCCAAGACGCGAGTTAGGTGAAGACGATTGGGTTCACTCGCCTTGACCAGTTTAACTTGATTGATGAGAAGCGACTCGCGTTCGCCATGGACAAATTTATCGAAACGAATGATCAGCATTTAACAAGAAGGTCAAACACCGAGTCTACCAAGTTGGTGACC
Source organism: Vicia sativa (assembly GCA_021764765.1). Taxonomy (NCBI): domain Eukaryota; kingdom Viridiplantae; phylum Streptophyta; class Magnoliopsida; order Fabales; family Fabaceae; genus Vicia; species Vicia sativa. Next base: position 253,218,896 of record CM038793.1, read on the forward strand.
TAGTAGTCAAAAGCATCATTCTCCACAAGGTGATCCAGGGCAAATGGACTCCCACCTCGAGGGACCATTTGTAGTCAAAACATATTTTCGGCGGAGCTATGATACTTAGCACCATGGATGGTGAAGACTTCCCACACCACATGAACGAGACATAGTCAAAAATACTACGCATAAAGAGACCCGCTAGGTCGGTGACCTAGGCAAAAATAAAGCATCTGGAACCAAAAGGTTCGGAAAAATAAAGGATATATACAAAACATGTACACCCGCAAGTCGAAAACACAAAAGGCGGCTTGGGCAAAAAGGTATCGGTGGATGAAAACCGAAAGGGTGGTCTAGGCAAAAGTTAGGGATTTAAGCGTCGACTATGTCTCTTCGGATCACACCTTGAAAACTACATCAGCATTCAAGGTTCAAATGGCGAAGATCAGTCTACTCACTTTCTACTGACAGCAAAGAGATGAGATAGTCGAAATGTATGAGTACTAGCATAGTTGGAACTTAACGAGATTGTTTCCGCATAGCTTTTTACTTTTCTTGTGTACAAACTACTTGGCCATACGCCACCTTTCAAATAAACGCAAATTCTTTCTCTTTACAATTCTTGTTGTTATCGTTTGCAATAAGTCCAACGTTTGTTTTGAATGACCATACGCATTTGACAATAAGAATCTAATCACAAACATACGAAAAGTGAACATACAAAAAGTACTTACTACAGGCTCTAGGAATTGGGACGACGACGAAAGTCACCAAAACATTCCCCCACAGAGCATGATCCCCCACAAAGGTGTCACTCACCACAAACCTCCCCAGCGGAGTATATGTTGGTCCCCGAGCCGCAATTCCACTCAACTAAGTAAAGTTACATCAGTCTCCAAGCAGTAACACCTCACCCCCAGTCAAGGTACTTATCCCCAGCGGACATCTCTCAGTACCTTCCTTTTCCCCACGGTATCGAATCGAGACTTGGTCGGATAGTGCATCGAGGCTTCATCTTCATCTCCCACCAGGATTACAACGGATTAAACCTTCTAACCGGGTTTCCGCAACTATCAAATTCTCTCGGCGAGATCTACTCGGGATCCCAGTGAGCGCCTCCTAAATTTCCTCGGCGGGATCTACATACAAGGTCCCCAACGGATCGCCTCCCATTCTCCTCGGCGGGGTCTATATCGAGATCTCCAACAACGAGCTTCAAATCTCTACCTTCCTCATCAATATCTAGGCCCAAGACTTGGTCGATAGTGCATCGGAGGAATCCAGATATCTTTCTTCTCTTTCAAAGCGGGATTCTCACCTACTCATCCCTAACAGAGTCGAAATCTTCAAGCAGGCATCCGCATCTTCTTCAAGATGGATATGTTTTGAAATACCACAACATCTATCATTCATATACTTGTCATGCATCATACTTTGCATAAAACTAACAATATTCTATCAAAGTTCCTCTTGTTTTCTCCAAAGCAGTTATGATCACCAGCAAAGCAGGTCCAAGATTAAGCCCGAATCGTGGAAAACTATCTGAAAGACCGCCCTTGGTTGTCCTCCGACGGTGGTCGAGATTAAACCCGAATCGGCGGAAAACTATCGAAAGACCGCCCTTGATTGTCCTCCGACGACGTCCGAGATTAAGCCCGAATCGACGGAAAACTATCCGAAAGACCACCTCGGTTATCCTCCGAGCAATGGATCAACACCGATGCACAGAGGAAGCTATCACGTTTTGCCAACTACAATCTCCTCGAGTAATCGCACGAAGAGTTATTCGATCCTTATTATCAGCGGACTACGAGTCTAGCGTACGACTCGGTTGCCTTGGATGGCATCTTAAGCCCATCTCGAGCTACTTATCAACAATGCTTCACTTTCGAATCTGCATATATGGTTAAAAATCAATGCAAACCAGTCACTTCATTCAAACAATGAGCACGAAGTCTAACGTACTACCTCCGGATGGCATCTTAAGCCCATCTCATGATCCTTCGAAGCGACTATAGAGCCTAACATCGGCTCCCGATCGATCTTTCCGGATGGCATCTTAAGCCCATCTCCGTCAATTCTCCTATCAACATTCTCGAGTCTAGCGTACGACTCATCCCCGGTAGTATCCAAATGGCATCTGTAAGCCCATTCCGCATCATCCACCAGCAGTGCAAATTTTCGGTATACTGGTGTCATCATCTTCTACCTCCGGTCACAAAAGACAAGCGTGTCAATCTAACCCTCCAATACAAGAAGATTGAACAGGGGCAGCTGTCATACCCCAAAATTTTCCCTCCATCTACTCAAGAGATCCCATACATCCATACTCTAGGATTCCTCAAGAGTTGATCAGACAAACTCTCCCCTAGACAATCAACCCAAATTAGGGTTTGGTATCTCTCAAGTCAAGATGAACTTCCAACATATCCAATGGCCTTCATGCCTCCTCATATGCTTCAAATATTCTCCATGTCAAGTTTCAAGCCTCACAAGTCAAGTTTCCTCAAACAATTGCTCAGATGGTTGAAAATCAGTTGTATTGGACAAAAAGTCAACTGTGGTCAACATACAGTCAAACTTCATAATTTTTGGTCAACATCCTCATTTTGAAGTTACATTCATCATTTGATCAAGGGTTGATCATGATTCGTCAAGAAAACTCAAGATTTGCTCAAAAGTCAAACTTTCTAAATTAGGGTTTCTAGGTGAAAAGTCAACTGAACTTTGGTGATCATAACTTTCTCATACTTTCTCGAAATTTTTCCACCACCTCTTGTTTTGAAGGAAATTCAATTCTACAACTTCATGTCTCACAAGAATGTCCAAAATGCTTCATTTGAGAGGTATAGCTCAAACATTCTGAGTCATTTTCAAAGTCAACAAAAGTTAACTTTTGCTTTGAAGATATATTGCGCATGGTAACTCCAATTGAGATGAGACCAAAAAGGTTGGTTAGAGGACTCTTAGGGCTTTCCAAAAAGTCCAAGAACACTCAGAAATGTGGAAAATTGAGCAAGATACACTATTCAGAAGTTGGGCAATTTTGAATGATTGCACAAAAGGACATTTTGGTCAAAATGCAAAATTTTCCAAATGGGCCTATAAACTTTTAATCCAAACTTGTTCATGACATGATTCTTGACCCATAAATGCTTGGCCTTGGTAATTTTCTATTTTTATGATTTATATTTGAATTTTATAACATTTAATTCAAAAATAAATTATATAAAATATGAAAATTAATTAATTTTTTCAAAAGGATTGGATTTATATCTTTCTTAAAGTCCAAGAAAGCCCAAGACTCTTGCCAAATTCGTGCTAGCCATGGCATTCATGAGAAAATCAATTTTTTGCAAATATTTGATTTGTTTTAAAGAGAAAATATTTTCACATTGATTATTCAATCTTTTTTACTTGCTTTTGCCATCCAAATCTCTTCTATAAATACCTAGCATTGCATACAAGCCAGAGGACGAAACCCTAACCCTTAAAACCACCCAAACTCTTGCAAATTTTTTCAAGATTCTTGAAAAATCGAATTTCAAAAAGCAGCCACTCTCGACCTCTTCTGACCATCCAAGCGTGCTCAGGGGGTAAGTGTGAGTAAGAATACATCATTGTTATGGATCAAAGCAAGCTAAATCGAACCATATATATGCATACATAATTAATTTTTTCTTGAATTAGTATTTTATTACCACTGTTTTAATTGATTCTAACGTTTGCAATGTGTTCATGAGGTTCCTTTGGATTGATCACGGGTCATCGTTTTGGAGGTTGCACGTTAAATCGATTTGCCATTATTAGGGCTTTTCGAGTTTTGATCGAACCGTGTGATCTGCATTTTAGCGAAACTAAGGCCACAATGGATTCGGGAGGTCGATTTAGGGGTAGGTCTCCTTTTCCATTTATCCTGCGTATTTTCCGATTTTGAGAAGAGGCATAGGAGCTAGGGCTCTCGTCACGACAAGGTTGACTCGGCGATGCATGGGTGGCACAATCGTGCGTTGATTCGCTCACTCTTTCCACATAGGGTCCCGCGCTTGACTTTGATTTTCAAACATCCCGGACACGTTTACACATATATGCCATTGATTTTCAACTTGAACACCAAGTGTCACTTGGCCTAGTGGTAAGGCGGCAGCGAGATTCTCCTGGTCATGGGTTCGATCCTCACTGGCACCAGTTTTGTTTTCTTTTACAAACTTTGCAATATTTTCATATTTTCTAATTTTCTAATATTTTTTGCATTGTTTTAATTATTTTCATATTTTTATTTCTGCATTTAAAAATTACCAAAAAATATTTTCTTTTTGCATTTATTTTCAGAAAATCTTTATTTAATTTAATAAATTAAAAAATTTATTTTTGCATGCATATTTATTTTTATTTGTAATTTTGCATTTAAATCATTGTAAATTCATTTTAAATTATTAAATTGCATCTAAAAAATCCCAAAAAATTATTTTAGCATGTTTACATTATTTCCGGTATGTCATATTTTTCCAATTAAAATTTGCATTTTATAACATTTTCTCTTATTTCGATTTCATCATATTTTCCGATTTCTCGTTCGTTTCACGGTTAATCAGGTTAGACGATTCTTCAGTTTTCATTTTTCAATAATGTAATTGTATACGGGATGTAATAGTTTAATTTAGGATTTTATTTTCCGCATTTTAAATTATGTATCTGCCCCAAAGCCATGTAATAGCGTAGGATTTACCTTTCCGCACTTTACATTCCGCATTTTACTTTCCGCACCCTATAAATTACTAGTAATTAGGCGTGTATGGCAAGACTAAAATTGAACATAGCTCACTCTAATTTTCAAGATAAAATATCTGAATCAACACACTTCTTTCACACACGCACCCCTTAGGGTAATTCTCTCTCGTTGCCTTTGCGAATTCAAAATGGTCATGTCCCTCGAACGTAGAGGTATTCTAGCACCGTTGCCTTCCAAACAAATCATCATAGCCCCGATACAAATCATAAGACCCACGATGTAGCCTCCGAATACATGATCTTGACCCTCGATTGTCGCCCTACGAAAATGATGATAGTCCCTTGAATGTGCTAGGATACTTCCTACTGAGTTGCTTTCTATGACCATCCGATGTCCCTTGAATGTCCCTTACATCTAACGATGGAGCTACCTACTAACTAATGGTATGGCTAGCGCTATTCTAAAGGAAAGTACAACAAAATGACCAATTACGAGTGGGTAAATAAGTCTTTTAGTTGCTTGCTCTAAACCAAATGCTTTTCACACACACTTTTTTGAAGTTCAAATTCTTTTCAAAACAAAACATTTCCAGAACACTTTGTATACACTCCTACATGAGTCATTACAAAGTCAAAGAAATGCCTTTTCAAAACATTTTGTCAAACACAGAGCAATTTTAAAAAGTGATCTAGAGCAACTAAGAGCGTAGATAACTACGGATGGAAAGGGGTGCTAATACCTTCCTTTTCATAACCATTCTCCTTACTCGAATCTAACGAAGGTCTTTTTACATTACTTTTACCTTCCCTTAATTGGATAAAAATAAAAGTCGGTGGCGACTCTTGCTATCACTTTTTGGCCTACAAAGTCGATTAGCTGCGGGAATCGTTGCAGGATTTTGGTATGTTAATTGGATTTTGTCTAACAATGAGGAATAGTTGGTCTTGGTGGTAATGGGTGTGCTCGTCCACTTCATGTCACTCGTCCGATTTACATTATATTGACATTATTTGGAAGAGTAGGCATGGGTTTCTCTTTCCATCCTCTGTCGAGGTTGCATTCTATTGGTAAGGTTGCTTTAGTAGAGCGGTATGGAGCAGGGACGGGTGGCAAATCACCAAAGGAGACTGGGGTCTGGGCTGTGCATTCGATCTCCACATGTTTGGGTATGTTGAAACAAGGAATGATAACGTTGCCGGGATTTTCAGGTTGATATGAAACTAAAAGCTCATGCGGAAAATGCCCTCTTGTATTACGTCATGGTCATCTCTTTACGTAGATCTGTAGGCACTTTGTCTAACAATATTGAATATACGCTTTTATGGTGGGACATCCTTGAAGATCCTTGGAGCGAGATGTGGCAATTGCGTAATCGTGTAGTGAAGGTGCTCATTATCTTGTATGCTTCATGGAGATGCACTAAGTTTCCTACGATCGGGGTTTACGTCGTGACAAGATACTGTCTGTATTTAGTATCAAACTCACTAAATGTCCACTATAAGCGGGGCGGATTGGCTTGCGTTCGGACTTGTATTTCGAAGGAAAGAAGATTAGATCTTACTAATCTACTTTAATGCTATGCAATGTTCAAGGTCAAGGTCATGGTGCCCTTGGTGAAAAGGGCAAGATAAATGCCTTTGTACCACCATGGGAATTTTTCGGGAGCCGGGTGGTGATCTTATGCATATCATTCTTTTCTATTAGCGCGGGTAAAGTTACGTACGTCATTGGAATTGGAATTCGTGACCGGTATACAGTTTTGATTGCTAAGCTGAGCACATTGACTATTGAGTTTGTTGATTTGTTGAAGTTGAACCATTCCTGTGTTGGAGTTGTGTTAATAGCGAGGTATGGCATACACATCGTTGTTGGTGACATTTCTTCGTGGTTTCCTCGGGATACCATTCCTATATCATGTTCCTTTTTCTTTGGAAAAGCGGTTCCAACCTTCTTTGTTCCACTAGAAGATCCTGCTTCCTTGGTTAGGCGGTTCGAACTCTTCTTCTCGCATTCCATGCTTACCATCTCGGTGAAATCTCTGGGAGGCGCTAGCGATCATTCATTCATAGTAGAATGAGCCAAGAGTGTTTAAGAATACCTTAGTCATCTCTTTCTCTTCAGGCGGGTTGACTTGGGCAGCAATTTCCTCCATAGTTGCATATTCTTTGAATGTCTCTCTTTCCTTTTGAGACATGGGCGGAGTTGATCGATCGGGCCATATCAAGTTGAACTTATATTGTTGTACAAAGGCTTCACCTAAGTCATTGAATGTTTGGATACTCATGTTGTCTAATCCCTTGTACCACTTGATGCGGCACGGTGAGACTATCTTGGAAGTAGTGGATTAACAATGGTGATCTTCGTTGTATGTAGACATTTTCTGGCATACATCGTGAGAGATGACTTTGTGGACGAGGAGTTTCCTTTGTACTTTTTAAAGTCGGGGACTTTGAATTTTGCGGTATCCTTCTGCGAGGAACTAGCTGGATCACAGGTGTTTTCCCAAGCAGTTCTTTTCCACGAATTGTTTTTATCTCAGTTGCATTTGAGGAGTTGTTCACGGAGATTCTCCATCGAGCCACGGGAATTCGTGTTATTGATGGGTAACTTCTTCGTCTATGGTAGCGTGCACTACGGAAGCTGAGTTTGTCATAATTGGTTGAGAAACCGGCATTGTTGTCATACCCCAAAATTTTCCCTCCATCTACTCAAGAGATTTCATACATCTATGCTCAAGGATTCCTCAAGAGTTGATCAGACAAGCACTCTCCTAGACAATCAACCCAAACTAGGGTTTGGTATCTCTCAAGTCAAGATGAATTTCCAACATCTCCAATGGCCTTCATGCCTCCTCATATGCTTCAAAGATTCTCCATGTCAAGTTTCAAGCTTCACAAGTCAAGTTTCCTCAGACAATTGCTCAGATGGTTGAAAATCAGTTGTATTGGACAAAAAGTCAAATATGGTCAACATACAGTCAAACTTCATAATTTTTGGTCAACATCCTCATTTTGAAGTTACACTCATCATTTGATCAAGGGTTGATCATGACTCATCAAGAAAACTCAAGATTTGCTCAAAGTCAAACTTTCTAAATTAGGGTTTCTAGGTGAAAAGTCAACTGAACTTTGTTGATCATAACTTTCTCATACTTTCTCGAAATTTTCCACCACCTCTTGTTTTAAGGAAATTCAATTCTCTACAACTTCATGTCTCACAAGAATGTCCAAAATGCTTCATTTGAGAGGTATGGCTCAAAACATTACAGGTCATTTTCAAAGTCAACAAAAAGTCAACTTTTTGATTTGAAGATATATTGAGCATGGTAACTCCAATTGAGATGAGACCAAAAGGGTTGGTTAGAGGACTCTTAGAGCTTTCCAAAAAGTCCAAGAACACTCAAAAATGTGGAAAATTGAGCAAGTTACACCATTCACAAGTTGGGCAATTTTGAAAGAATGCAAAAGAGATACTTCAAAATCAAATCTTTTGCAAATGGGCTTGCTTTTCTTCATCAAACTTATTCCTCATGCAATTAGGAATATCAAGCCCAATGCCACGATTTTTTGATTTATTTTTCTATTTAATTTTGAATTTATTCATTTAAATACAAATTAAATTTTAAAATAAATTATAAAATCAAAATTAATTGAAAGATTGATTTTATTCCTTCCTTGAGATTCAAGAAATTCATTAAAAGCCAGCAATTTGAAATTGGATCAAAAAGGCAAGATTGGATTGAAATTGATCAAGTTTTGAAAATTTGATTTTCATGAAAAATCAAATTTGATTATCATTGATTATTGATCAAATCTTTCCCAAACAATGCCAAATCCTTCGATTACTTATACTTGATGCATACCAATTGCAAGAGGGCGAAAAAATTGCTCGAAACCCTAACCTAAAAGCAAAAAATCGTGTTCTTGAAGCAATTTGCAACCTAGTTCTCTTGTTTTCAATCGATTCTAAGGTGTATTGCATTCCTTGATACCTCTTGAGTCGATCCAGACCCTACATTGCTCAAAACCATCGGAATCAAGGAATCACGAATCGGTTTGTTCATACTTTTTCAAAATTGTGTTTCATTATTCATGCATTATTAACAAGTTTTGATGTTTGTTTCATGCTTAGAACAAAGTTTGCAAGCAATCAGGCGGGTTAATTGCATTTCCATGGCACGAAGCGTAATATGCCATAACTAGGGTTCTGAGCTCGATTTAGGGCTTGGCTTATTAGGAAAAATTGGACCACGAGACTAGTACCGGTGCATTGAATGATGCCCAGATCGAACCATGGCTTTAGAATTAATTTATATTATGTGTGTGATTTTCGTTTTAGCAGGCGGTAGCGTCGAAGCAAAGCGAAGTTCAACAATTCAAATCGAGGAAGATGAAGTTTGGCGCGAGGCAGGGCAACGGGGCATGGCGTGCTTGTAATCCGTCCGTTCCGTTTCATTGACACGCGTGCGCTCCAGATCAGATGGCAAAGGCGTGGGCTTGTGAGAGGAATGTCTCCAGTTCGATCCCTGGCCATGACATTTGATTATTTTTCACAAGTTTGCAAACTATTTTTCTATTTTTCATGTTTTAATATTTTTGCATTGTTTTAATTTCTTTTCATAATTTTTATTCTGCATTAAAAAATTACCAAAAAATATTTATTCTTTTTACATTATTTTCTAAAAATCTTTATTTAATTTAATAAATTAAAAAATATCTTTTTGCATGCATATTTATTTTTATTCATATTTTTGCATTTAAATCATTGTAAATTCATTTTAAATTACTAAATTGCATTTAAAAAATCCAAAAAATTATTGTAGTATATTTATCTTATTTCCAGCATATAATAATTTTCTCATATAAAAAATTGCATTTTTCCTAACATTTTCTCTTATTTCGATTCATCATATTTTAGATTTTCTTATTCTTTCCAAGTTGTTCCGATTCGGACGTTTTCTTTTATCGTTTATTTTTCCAATAATGTAGCTGTTCATGGGATGTAATAGTTTAATTTAGGGTTTTATTTTCCGCATTTTAAATTATGTATCTGCCCCAAATCCATGTAATAGCGTAGGACATTTATCTTTCCGCACTTTACATTCCGCATTTTAATTTCCGCACCCTATAAATTGCTAGTAATTAGGCGTGTATGGCAAGATAAAATTGAACATAGCTCACACTAATTTGCAAGATAAAATATCTGAAATCAACACACTTCTTTCACACACGCACCCCTTAGGGTAATTCTCTCTCGATGCCTTTCGATTCAAAATGGTCATGTCCCTCGAACGTAGAGGTATTCTAGCACCGTTGCCTTCCAAACAAATCATCATAGTCCCTTCGATACAAAGATCATAAGACCCACGATGTCGCTTCCGAATACATGATCTTGACCCTCGATTGTCGCCTACGAAAAAATGATGATAGTCCCTTCGAATGTGCTAGGATACTTCCTACAAGTTGCTTTCTATGACCATCCGATGTCCCTTCGAATGTCCCGCACATCCAGCGAATGGAGCTTCCTACTAACTAATGGTATGGCTAGCGCTATTCTAAAGGAATGTAGAAGTACAACAAAGCGACCAATTAAGGTGGGTAAATAAGTCTTTTAGTTGCTTGCTCTAAACAAATGCTTTTCACACCACTCTTTTTCAAAGTTCAATTTCTTTCAAAACAAAACATTTCGAACACTTTGTATACACTCTTACATGAGTCATTACAAAGTCAAAGTGAAATGCCTTTTTCAAAACATCTTTGTCAAACACCGAAAGCAATTTTAAAAAGTGATCTAGAGCAACTAAGAGCCCGTAGATAACTACGGATGGAAAGGGTGCTAATACCTTCCCTTTTCATAACCATTCTCCGAACTCGAGAATCTAACGAAGGTCTTTTTATTACTTTTACCTTCCCTTAATTGGATAAAAATAAAAGTCGGTGGCGACTCTTGCTATCCGCACATTTGGATACAAAATCCTACAAAGTCGGTTCAAGTATTATAGAGCGGACGACTTTGAGGACAAATACCTAAAGAGAGAATTGCCTTAGGGATTTCTAGATAACTTTTTTGCTTTTTTTTGAATTGTATGCTTTATCTTTAAGGGTTGCTTGGGTATTATATTGTTGGGGATCCTACACGGATCGGGTTTCCTTTTAGGTAAGTGGCATTAGATCATCGCGACCGCTAGGCGTATAACTAAGCGGTCAACATGATGGCTACGTTAGCGTGACACTTTGGTTGTCGATACTCTTCATTCCCAAGTTGAAGATAGTATTTGGCTTGCGTGGTGTCATCAAGCTAACTAAACTTTTAGAACCTTAATTGACCCATCTTGGCCATTAGAAGGTAGTGAGATGGCGGCTTTGGTGTAGACGAGGTTGGTTGATACTCGATGCTCGCTCATTGAGATCGGACTTTTGGGATATTTTGATCGACCACTTGGCGTCGTATTGAAATAAGCGCCTACGAGAAAGATCGATGATGTGAGATTCCTAGAACCGGTTACTATTATAGGACGGGATGAACCAACTCAAACTTTTGGTAGGGTAATCACCTATACCTCATACAAGCCTTAACCCTAGGCTCATTGTGTGAATTGCTTGTGTGTGCTAAACATGACATCATGACATCATTTGCATTGCATATCATTTCTAACTATTTCAAGGACCTAGGGATTTATCTTTGCTACTGTTTTGTAGGGATTATGGCTTCTAGAAAGACTATACGAATCAACTTCATGGGTATCCTTCTCAACTCAAAGAATTGGTTTGAAATTCCCGACCATGCTCGGTTCATCAAAGACATTGTTATCTACTTGATTTGGTTATCTCGGTTTTGAAGAAGATATGATGCATGTCCTATTCCAGTTCTTTGATCCGAAACACCATTGCTTCACATTTCCCGATTATTAGTTGGTTCCTACCTTGGAAGAGTTCTCTAAGCTACTTGGGGTACCTATTCTCGACCAAATGTCATTCACCGGTTTGGAAAAGGTTCCTAAGTTCGAAGACATCGCATCCGCCTTACATCTTAAGCGCTCGGACATTGAAGCCAATTGGGAAACTAGGAGTGTAGTTAAGGGTTTACTTTCCAAGTTCTTAATCAAGAAAGCCCGAGAACTCCTCAAAGTTATGAGTTTCCATGCATTTGAAAACATTGTGGCCCTATTAATTTATGGTTTGGTTCTATTTCCTAACTCGGATCAATTCATAGACATCAATGCCGTCAAATTATTTCTTACCCGCAATCCTGTGCCTACTTTACTTGGAGATATTCTACATTCTCTCCACACTCGTACTACTAAGCGACAAGGAACTCTCATGTGTTGTATACCGTTACTTTCAAGGTGGTTTATTTCGCACCTTCCTCCATCAGTTTTGAAGAATGAACAAAGGTTGAGATGGTCTCAAAGATTAACGTCACTCTCTCATTCCGACATCCGTTGGAATCTTTTCTCTCAAAAGGACTTCACATTCATTGAGCGTTGTGGAGAATTCCCTAATTTACCACTACTTGGTATAAGGAGGTATTACAACCCTTCTCTAGCTCTCGTCGGTTTGGTTTTGCTCGAAGAGATGGTCCTCATGATATGCTTCTCCAAGATATTGTGTTCAACTACAATCACGATCTCGAATTAAGCAGTTTATACGCTTGGGGCATGGTAAAGAAGGCGATACCAAGACTTTGGGGCACCGAACTCCATTCCTTGGGAACCTTACCTCAAATGGGTGCGAGCTCGAGCTCAAAACCTCATGATGCCATTCACGTTCTACGGTAATTATGGAACTGTTGCTATAGGTGGCGTACCTATCTTTCTCCATCGACATGCCTCACGATTTTGAAGACTTGAAGAGATCTGGATTCAACTAAAAGAAGAGGGATACCTTTGAAGCTCGATGCTATGCAAGTGAGAAGAAAGTGTTAGAGTTGACAAAGCTACTTCATGAGGAGCGAAGCATCAATGCCTACATCGGCACCAAGAGGAGCGCATGGGAGACTTAGAGCTTTAGGATGTTTATGTTTTCTTTTATTGTTTTGAACTATCTCTTGTACTTAAAAAGAAAAAGAATAATGAAAAAGTACTAATAAATGTTTGTTCATTGCTTGTTTAACAAATTTAAATCTCTAAGGTCCTTGAAAACATTGCATTGCATTCGCATAAACATTGCATATCATAGCATAACATTGCATCACAGGTACATTGGAGATTGGTTTTCTCATTTGCTCGCTATTTATTTTAGCGAAATGGCTCTTGAGCAGTCATCAAAGATCTCAAGCTCGAATGCTCGGTTTCAAGAGATGTTCACCAGCTTGGTCCAAGGCCAAGAAGATGAAGAAGCTCATCAACAAAAGAAGAAGGTTGTGGGTCTCCTCGACATGGGCGCCTACAAAGGTGGTCCTAAGGCGGTCGGCCGTATGAGCTCTCGAAGGAAGTGTCCATCTTGAGGAGAGTAACAAGGGTGATGAAGGCGATCGGCTGAGCTTGAGAAGAACTATGATGATGGCCAATACTCTATGAAGATGACAAGTACAAGCAACTTGAGGATCGTCTGAATCTTTGTGGAAAACTTGAAGATGGCGGTCTGAACTTTGATGATCGAGTCTTGTTCACGGTGTTGTGATTCCTCCTAAATTCAAAGTTCCTACTTTTGCCAAGTATGATGGCATGTCTTGCCCAATGCATTTGAAGTCCTATGTCCGAAGATCAATCCCCACATGATGAGAAAGTTGTGGATGCACTATTTTCAAGAGAGTTTGTCAGGAACCCGTGGGAATGGTATTATCGATAGAGAATGGTATCCGTACTTGGAGTGACTTAGGCGGCTTTCTCTGACAATATGAGTACAATCTTGAATTGACACCCACTCGCATGCAACTACAAAGCATGTCTATGGGTCGTGATGAGAAGTTCAAGGAGTATGCTCAGAAGTGGAGAGACCTAGCAGGCAGAGTTAAACCACCCTTGTCCAATAGGGAGTTGGTTGATATGTTCATGGGAACACTAACAGGCCCATTCTTCAATCATATGATTGGAAATTCTTGACCGGATTCACTGATACGACGTATTGAGTGGTATCAAGAGTGGAAAGATTCATGTAGAGTCATCCTCAAACGCTGCGAAGAGATCTTTTGGTGGTAAGAAAGAAGCCAATCTTTGTGTATGAAAAGCCGAGCCAAGTCCGACCGCTCAATGTGGGGCGTTGTGATCTCGATCCTACATCAACCTCGGTGAGACAACGCGTGCGAGCGCCAGAAGGCGTTTAAGATCAACATGCCATTGTCGCGCCTTGCAACACATGTTGAAAGCGAGTGATTACTTTGAGGGATCCTCCTCGAATGTCAACACTTCCTCTCAGTAAAATCCTAATGCTAAGTGTGCTTACCATTCCAATAGCCGAGCACGACAACGACAATTGTTGGGCTCAAGAACAAAATTCAAGATATGATTGAATCTAAGCAGTTAAGTTTGATCCTCCTGTTGAGACTCAATGTGATAAATGCCCTATGCTAACCATGACAAGAGTTCCAATCTTTGTTGGTGGCGATACTTATGTTTTCAACATAGATGACTTGACCATTCCTCGATGGTATTAAGAAGAATTTGCTACAAGCGGTGTCAATCCGGGATGCCCAGGCTGTCGTTGGTGCCCATCCGCACTGATGGTTGTGCTTGGTTGAGAAGGCGTGTTCGGTGCATGATGGATAGTGAGATACTATTTACGAAACCACATGCGAAGTTGTGTGAAGAAATGTCTAAGTTGAAGATTGACAATGCGAATGAAGCGTACCATCATGTGGGATACCTTGGGGCAGCCAAGTGGAAAGTATGATTACATGGTGAAGTACACTGTTCACGAGAGCTACAAGATTCCTATTGAAGATGTTAAGGCGAGCGGATGGGGTGACGATTTCCACGAAGACTATCTTGATGTTAACACAATAAGGATCTCCTCTGCGATCCTGTGCCTAGAGTGGCACCTCTCATTATTACTTCTCAAGACCGGTTCCATATTCCTCGACAAAGCTATCCCTTGGAACTATGGGTGAGGTTTACTATCATGGCGTCAAGCAAGACCCTCGACCATTGAAGATCTTCTTTGAAGCTACCATTCGACATTGACAATCATCGGATCAAGTAAGGTGACCCGAACCGGAAGGGTATTCTCTCAGATATCTCCTCCAAAAGACACATGACTCCACTCGCATTCCACTATTCAATCCATTCCTCAAGCTAGAGGAAAGAACGTTGGCTCATCACCTTTCGACCGAAGTACCAAAGGAAGTTACTAAAGACACCTCGAACAAGAAATGGAGGAAATTAAAGATTATCAAGAAGAGTGACTACAATATTGTGGAGCAGTTAGGACGAGACTCCGTCAAAATCTCCATGCTTGCTCGCTCTTGTGCTCGAGGCTCGTACTAATGCCTTGGTGAAGTTTACGAAGAATGCTCATGTGCCGCAAGACACTACCAATCAATTTGAAGTTTGTATTGCTAGCACGGCTGCCAACAACGGCCTAGGCTTCTCGATCTTGATTTGACTCTTAGGAAAGAAACATAACAAAGCCTTGCACATCTACTTGAGTGCAAGGGCTACTACCATCTCATGTTTTGGTTGACACGGTTACGCTTTGAATATCCTACGAAAATTGCTTTTGATCGACTTGATGTCGAAGGGTTGGTTCGAGACCCGGTGACATAATTGTGAGCTTTTGATGGTTCTAAGCGATTACTTGGAGAACTCACTGTCAAAGTCGGTTCGGACTTTTGACTCCACCTTCTTTGTCATGGACATCCGTCCGCTTACTCTTGTCTACGGACGCCCTTGGATACATGGGCGGTGACCTCTAATGGTGGTGAAAGTTGTCACGGTATGTGGTGATCTGCAATCGTTCCGATACCTCGAGATGTGAATTCTTGAGACTCCTGTCAACTACAGTCTCATTGACTCTCCTGTCTCAAACTACTCGCCTAGGATGGCCTCATTGAAAGATGCTCAGCTCTTTGTTGAACAAGGTAGTGCTATTGGGGACAACTCACGATCTTCCCTTCAAATTTGACAAGGCGGTTTAGGCTTCACCATCAAGGTCGAAGATGATACGCCCGAGCGTGCCGACCAACTTCCCTTCCGCATCGGCCGGTGGAATCCATGTTATAGAAGACAACGACAACGACTTGACATCGGCAAGTGAATCTTCGACTCGGATCATGGGCTCGGAATTGGAAGACCGAAGAAGTCATACCAATCTCCTTTAACGGGAGTAATTGCTCTTCTTTTGTTTTGCTTTTCGTATTTCTTTATGTTTTGAACAATAAACTTTGAAAGCCTAGTGCCTTGCGGGCATCATGGCTCGTTGCGAGGTTATTATCTCGTTTGCGTATTTTCATTCAATAAATTCGTTGGACTTTTGCATTCAATTGTTTGTTTTCTTTCTTTATTTATCACCCTTCCAAAGGCTATGTGTTTCTTACACACACCGTGATACCTGCGAAATCACTCGAATCTCGTTAATAACAACTATGCTAGTGCTAAATATGACTTGATAATCCGATCTACCAAGCCGAAGATGAAAGTGAGGAAGATTGTGAAGTGCCGGGAGAACTTGCCCTCTGACAAGAAGAAGCGGGTTATCTGACCACGAAGAGCAAGTTGAGGTTGTGAATTTGGGTGCTTGAAGACAAAAGAGATCAAGATAGGAGCGGGTCTTGAGAGCGTGTCAAAGAAAGATTGGTTCGGATGCTACGAGACTACATTGAGGTTTTGCTTGGTCATACGAAGACATGCGGGTTTAGACATTGATATTGTGGTACACCGATTGCAACAAAGAAGGTTTTCTCGGTGAAATAGAAGGTTAAATCGTATGCGTCTGAGATGTCGGAGAAAATCAAAGCCGAAGTTATGAAGCGATTCAATGCGGGTTTCTTAGCATCCTCTTATCCCAGTGGATTGCGAATGTGGTACCGTACCTAAGAAGGATGGTAAAGCGAATGTGTGTGGACTACGAGATCTAACAAAGAGTCAAAGCGATTTCCACTTCCTCGTATTGATGTTACGGTTGACAATACCGCTCGGCATAAGGTTTTCTCCTTCATGGATGGTTTCTCGGTTACAATCGATCAAAATGGCTCACGAAGACATGGAGAAGACTACTTTTGTTACACAATGGGGCACTACGCTACAAAGTTATGCCGTTCGGATGAAGAATCGCGGCGCCACTTATCGGCTATGGTGACATTGTTTCATGACATGATTCATCACGAGATAGAGGTCTCGTCGGCGACATGATAGCTCGATCCTGGTGAAGAAGAACATCTTGATCATTTGCGGTTGACGGGTTAAGAAGTACGAGTTGAGACTTAATCCCAACAAGTGCACCTTTGAGTCGGATCAGGAAAACTCCTAGGGTTTGTAGTCGATGGAAGAGGTATTGAGGTTGATCCCATCAAAGTTAAAGCTATTCAAGAAATGCGGCTCCCTTGAGATGGAGGTCGGAGGTTTCTTGGGCGATTGAATTACATTGCAGTTCATTGCATAAGCGCTACTTGTGAGCCAATCTTCAAGTTACTAAAGTAAAGATCAAGTAGTGGAATGGAATGGCGATTGCCGATCGCTTTTGACAAAATCAAGGAGTACCTCTGAATCCTCCTATCACGATGCCGCCTACCAAAGAAGACCTCTTATCATGTACGCGTGCTAGAGAATTCAATGGGGTGTGTGGCAGTGCGGTCGAAAAGAGCATGCAATATACTACCTTAGCAAAAGTTTACATTGTGAAACAAGATACTCACGACTCGAGAAAACTTGCAACGCTTTTTGGGCTGCTGACTAAGGCGATATATGTTGACTCACACTACCTTATTGATTTCAAGATGGATCCGATAAAATACATCTTTGAGAAACCACTCTCTCCGGAAGAATAGCAAGATGGCAAATGATCTTGACCAAATATGACATCAGTACACTTCTCGAGCGATCAAAGGAAGTGTGGTAGCGATCATTTGGCTCATCAAGCCGTAGATGACTATCGATCTCTGCGATTCAATTTCGAGGCGAAGATGTTTTACTAATTCTGATTGCGAAGAACCGGGCCAGACGAAGGACACGAACAAGGATCCCGATGGACCATGGTCTTTGATGGAGCCTCAAACGCTTGGCAATGGCATTGGCGCCATCATTACATCCCTACGGACATACTCCTTTCACCGCGGATTATGTTTGATTGCACTAACAACATGGCGAATATGAGCGTGCATCATGGGTCTTAAAGTGCTATCGACTTAAGAATCAAGTTCTTACAAGTGTATGGAGACTCGACTTTAGTGATCGGTCATTAAAGGCGGTAGGATCGAAGCATCCGAATCTCATTCCGTATCGAGCATGTTACGAGTTTGATTCCCTACTTGAAGAGATTACTTTTGATCATATTCCACGAGAAGAGAATCGGTTGGCGAGCGCATTGGCTACTATCGTCTATGTTCATGGTTAGATGGGACAACGAGGCTCCCGGATCATCATTGAGAAGTTTGATGAACCGGCATATTGTTGTGAGCTTGATACGGAAGAGAAACCTTGGTACTATGACGTGAAGAGGTATCTTGAGACTCGAGAATATCCAGAGGGCATCATTAATGATAAAAGTTCATGAGAAGATTCGCTTCCAAATTCTTCCTCGACGACATCTTATACAAAGCGCAACCACGACTTGTGCTTACTCATTGTGTAGACGAAAACACAATGTATCATGGAAGAGTTACGAAGGCGCATTTGGTACCCATTCCGGTGGACACACGATGGCTAAGAAGATTTTGAGAGCAGGTTACTATTGGTCCACCATGGAAGCGATTGTCACTATGCTCGAACTTGTCACAAGTGCGGTTATGCCGACAAAGTACCGTACCTCAATACCTCTGAATGTTTAACTTCTCCTTGGCCTTTTGCAATGTGGGGCATTGACATGATTGGAGAAATTAAGCCTGACTTCCAATGGACATCGTTTCATCCTTGTGGCAATAGATTATTTTACCAAGTGGGTAGAAGCGACCTCGTATGCATCATTACCAAGAATGTTGTGGCTCGATTCGTCAAGCATAACCTTATCGTCGGTATGGCACCCCGAAAGGATTATCACGGATAACGGTTCCAATCTCAACAATAAGATGATCACCGAACTCGCATGATTCAAGATCAAGCATCACAATTCTTCTCCTATCGGCCTAAAATGAATGGCGCGATGGAAGCCGCCAACAAGAACATTAAGAAGATTATCTGAAAATGCGGTGACTACAAAGATTGGCATGAAATGTTACCATTTGCTCTTCATGGTTATCGCACCCAGCACGAACATCAACGAGGGCAACCCCTTCTCTCTTGTATACGGTATGGGCCGTCTTACCTATCGAGTTCGGATACCCTCGACGAGTCCTCAAAGCGAGTTAGGTGAAGCGATTGGGTTCGACTCGCCTTGACCAGTTAATTTGATTGATGAGAAGCGACTCGCGTCCATACGCCATGGACAGTTTATCGAGTGAATGATCGGAGCATTTAACAAGAAGGTCAAGCACCGTCTATCAAATTGGTGACCTAGTAGTCAGCGCATCATTCTTCCACAAGGTGATCCCGAGGGCAAATGGACTCCCACCTCGAGGGACCGTTTGTAGTCAAGGATATTTTCGGCGGAGCTATGATACTTAGCACCATGGATGGTGAAGACTTCCACACATGAGCGCAGACATAGTCAAAAATACTACATAAAAAAGACCGCTAGGTCGGTTGGCCTAAAGGTTCGACCAAAAATAAAGGATATATACAAAACATGTACACCGGCAAGTCGAAAACACGAAAAGGTGGCTTGGGCAAAAAGGTATCGGTGGTGAAAACCGAAAGGCGGTCTAGGCAAAGTTAGGGATTCAAGCGTCGACTATGTCTCTTCGGATCACGCTTCCGACTCATCGGCATTCAAGATTCAAATGGCAAAGATCGGTCTACTCACTTTCTCTGACACAGGAGATGAGATAGTCGAAATATATGAGTACTAGCATAGTTGGAACTTAACGAGATTGTTTCCGCATAGCTTTTTACCTTTCTTGTGTACAAAACTACTTGGCATATACCACCTCTTCAATAATACAAATTCTTTCTCTTTACAATTTTCTTTATTGTTGTTTGCAATAAGTCCAACGTTTGCTTTGAATGACTATCGCATTTGACAATAAGAATCTAATCACAAACATACGAAAAGTGAACATACAAAAGTACTTACTACAGGCTCCGAGGAATTGGGATGACGAAAGTCACCAAAGCATTCCCCACGAGCATGATCCACCAAAGTGTCACTCACAACCAACTTCCCAGTGAGCAAAGGAATCCACAGCTGCAATTCCACTCGACTAAGCAATGTTACATCGGTCTCAGCGGTAACACCTCACCACCGGTCAAGATATTTATCCCCAAGGACATCCCTCGATCCTTCCTCTCTTCCCGTGGCGGTATCGGACCCAACTTGGTCGATAGTGCATCGGAGGAAACTACATCTTCATTCCCGACCCGAGATTACAACGGGATCCTAACTCTTCCGGCCGGTCTCCGGCAACTATCAAATACTCTCGTGAGATCTACACCAGAATCCCAGGGCGCCTCCTAAATTTCCTCGGCGGGATCTACATACAAGGTCCCCAGCGGATCGCCTTCAGATTTTCCTCGATAGGGTCTATATGAGATCTCCAACAACGAGCTTCTCAATCTCTACCTTCCTCAACAATATCTAGGCCCAAGACTTGGTCGATAGTGCATAGGAGGAATCCACGATATCTTTCTTCTCTTTCAAAGCGAGTTCTCACCTACTCGATTCCCAAGCGATCGAAATCCTCAAGCGGAACATCCGCATCTTCTTCAAGATGGATATGTTTTGAAATACCACAACATCTATCATTCATACATTTCTCATAAAGTCATAATTCATGCATATGTCATTCATATACCTGTCATGCATCATACTTTGCATAAGACTAACAAATATTCTATCAAAGTTCCTCTTGTTTTCTCCAAAGCAGTATGATCACGCAAAGCAGGTCGAGTTAAGCCCGAACGGCGGAAAACTATCCGAAGACCGCCTTGGTTGTCCTCCGACGGTTGGTCGAGATTAAGCCCGAATCGGCGGAAAACTATCAAAGACCACCTCGGTTATCCTCCGATAAACAATGGATCGACACCGATGCACAGGGAAGCTATCCACATTTTGCCAACTATCTCCCTCGAGTAATCACGAAGATTTATTCGATTCTTTATTATCAACGGCAACTATAAGTCTAGCGTACGACCAGTTGCCTTGGATGGCATCTTAAGCCCATCTCGACTACTTATCAACGATTGCTTCACTTTCGAATCTGCATATATGGTTAAAATCAATACAAACCAATAACTTCATTCAAAAATGAACACGAAGTCTAACTTATGACTCCTTCTAGATGGCATCTTAAGCCCATCTCCATGCTCCTTCGAGAAGCGACTCGAGCCTAGCGTGCGGTTCACTCCCAGCATCGATCCTTCGGATGGCATCTTCGCCCGTCTCGTCAATTCTTCTATCAATATTCTCGAGTCTAGCGTACGACTCATCCTCCAGCAAAGTATCCAAATGGCATCTGTAAGCCCATTCCCGCATCATCCACCAACAACGAGTGTAAATTTTCAGGTGTACTCGAGTGTTCAATCATCTTCTACCTCCAGGTCGCGAAAGACAAGCGTGTCAATCTAACCCTCCAGTACAAGAAGATTGAACAGGGGCAGCTGTCATACCCCAAAATTTGCCCTCCATCTACTCAAGAGATTTCATACCTTCATGCCTCCTCATATGCTTCAAAGATTCTCCATGTCAAGTTTCAAGCTTCACAAGTCAAGTTTCCTCAGACAATTGCTCAGATGGTTGAAAATCAGTTGTATTGGACAAAAAGTCAAATATGGTCAACATACAGTCAAACTTCATAATTTTTGGTCAACATCCTCATTTTGAAGTTACACTCATCATTTGATCAAGGGTTGATCATGACTCATCAAGAAAACTCAAGATTTGCTCAAAAGTCAAACTTTCTAAATTAGGGTTTAGGTGAAAAGTCAATGAACTTTGTTGATCATAACTTTCTCATACTTTCTCAGAAATTTTTCCACCACCTCTTGTTTTTAAGGAAATTCAATTCTCTACAACTTCATGTCTCACAAGAATGTCCAAAAAATGCTTCATTTGAGAGGTATGGCTCAAAACATTACAGGTCATTTTCAAAGTCAACAAAAAGTCAACTTTTGATTTGAAGATATATTGAGCATGGTAACTCAATTGAGATGAGACCAAAAGGGTTGGTTAGAGGACTCTTAGAGCTTTCCAAAAGTCCAAGAACACTCAAAAATGTGGAAAATTGAGCAAGTTACACCATTCACAAGTTGGGCAATTTTGAAAGAATGCCAAAGAGATACTTCCAAAAATCAAATCTTTTGCAAATGGGCTTGCTTTTTCTTCATCCAAACTTATTCCTCATGCAATTAGGAATATCCAAGCCCAATGCCACGATTTTTTGATTTATTTTTCTATTTAATTTTGAATTTATTCATTTAAATACAAATTAAATTTTAAAATAAATTATAAAATCAAAATTAATTGAAAGATTGATTTTATTCCTTCCTTGAGATTCAAGAAATTCATTAAAAGCCAGCAATTTCGAAATTGGATCAAAAAAGGCAAGATTGGATTGAAATTGATCAAGTTTTGAAAATTTGATTTTCATGAAAAAATCAAATTTGATTATCATTGATTATTGATCAAATCTTTCCCAAAACAATGCCAAATCCTTCCAGTACTTATACTTGATGCATACCAATTGCAAGAGGACGAAAAAATTGCTCCAGAAACCCTAACCTAAAAGCCAAAAAATCGTGTTCTTGAAGCAATTTGCAACCCTAGTTCCTGCTGTTTTCAATCGATTCTAAGGTGTCTATTGCATTCCTTGATACCTCTTGAGTCGATCCAGACCCTCACATTGCTCAAAACCATCCAGAATCAAGGAATCACGAATCGGTTTGTTCATACTTTTTTCAAAATCGTGTTTCATTATTCATGCATTATTAACAAGTTTTGATGTTTGTTTCATGCTTAGAACAAAGTTTGCAAGCGATCTGGGCCAGGTTAATTGCATTTCCATGGCACGAAGCGTAATATGCCATAACTAGGGTTCACGAGCTCGATTTGGGCTTGGCTTATTAGGAAAAATTGGACCACGAGACTAGTACCGGTGCATTCGAATGATGCCTGAATCGAACCATGGCTTTAGAATTAATTTATATTATGTGTGCTTGATTTTCGTTTTAGCTAGGGCGGTAGCGTCGAGCAAAAGCCGACGCTGAAGTTTCAAAAATTCAAATCGAGGAAGATGAAGTTTAGGCGCGGAGGCAGGCAACGGGGCATAATGTGCTTGTAATCCGTCGTTCCGTTTCATTGACAGCGTGCATCTCGGATCGAGATGGCAAGGCGTGGGCTTGTGAGAGGAATGTCTCCAGTTCGATCCCTGGCCATGACATTTGATTATTTTTCACAAGTTTGCAAACTATTTTTCTATTTTTCATGTTTTAATATTTTTGCATTGTTTTAATTTCTTTTCATAATTTTATTACTGCATTAAAAATTACCAAAAATATTTATTCTTTTACATTATTTTCTAAAATCTTTATTTAATTTAATAAATTAAAAAATATCTTTTTGCATGCATATTTATTTTTATTCATATTTTTGCATTTAAATCATTGTAAATTCATTTTAAATTACTAAATTGCATTTAAAAAATCCCAAAAAATTATTGTAGTATATTTATCTTATTTCCAGCATATAATAATTTTCTCATATAAAAAATTGCATTTTTCCTAACATTTTCTCTTATTTCGATGTCATCATATTTTCCGATTTTCTTATTCTTTCACAGGTTGTTCCGATTCGGACGTTTTCTTTTATCGTTTTATTTTTCCAATAATGTAACTGTTCATGGGATGTAATAGTTTAATTTAGGGTTTTATTTTCCGCATTTTAAATTATGTATCTGCCCCAAAGCCATGTAATAGCGTAGGACATTTATCTTTCCGCACTTTACATTCCGCATTTTAATTTCCGCACCCTATAAATTGCTAGTAATTAGGCGTGTATGGCAAGATAAAATTGAACATAGCTCACAATAATTTGCAAGATAAAATATCTGAAATCAACACACTTCTTTCACACACGCACCCCTTAGGGTAATTCTCTCTCGATGCCTTTCGATTCAAAATGGTCATGTCCCTCGAACGTAGAGGTATTCTAGCACCGTTGCCTTCCAAACAAATCATCATAGTCCCTTCGATACAAAGATCATAAGACCCACGATGTCGCTTCGAATACATGATCTTGACCCTCGATTGTCGCCTACGAAAAAATGATGATAGTCCTTGAATGTGCTAGGATACTTCCTACAAGTTGCTTTCTATGACCATCCGATGTCCCCGAATGTCCGCTTACATCCAACGAATGGAGCTACCTACTAACTAATGGTATGGCTAGCGCTATTCTAAAGGAATGTAGAAGTACAACAAAACGACCAATTCTGAGTGGGTAAATAAGTCTTTTAGTTGCTTGCTCTAAACCAAATGCTTTTCACACCACACACTCTTTTTCAAAGTTCAATTTCTTTCCAAAAACAAAACATTTCCGAACACTTTGTATACACTCTTACATGAGTCATTACAAAGTCAAAGTGAAATGCCTTTTTTTCAAAACATCTTTGTCAAACACACAGAAAGCAATTTTAAAAAAGTGATCTAGAGCAACTAAGAGCCCGTAGATAACTACGGATGGAAAGGGGTGCTAATACCTTCCCTTTTCATAACCATTCTCCCGAGAATCTAACGAAGGTCTTTTTCTGTTACTTTTACCTTCCCTTAATTGGATAAAAATAAAAGTCGGTGGCGACTCTTGCTATCCGCACATTTGGATACAAAAATCCTACAAAGTCAGTTCACCGTATTACAATTGTTACTTGTGGAAGAGTTACTCCATGTTGCGGAGTAAATGTAGAGTTTTGCTGCAAAGTAGGTATTTCAAGCGGGGTTGTTTGAGAAGTCGGTTGGCGAAATCCGATGCCAAAGTTGAAAGGCATGCCCATGGATAGCATCTTGAAAGGTGAACTCTTGGCTGACAATTTGGCTGGAGTAGTAGTGTCTTGAGATCATTGCTTGGTTTTTTTTCGATCTTGCTTGTTGACTTTCTTGTTGCGATATTGAGTTGACCAAAGATGTGAGTCTCTCCCTTGCAATGTTGTTACTGTGCTACGAGTTCAACGTTCTCTTGTTCAAATCCTTCCATTACTTTTCTTCTTTTTGATCTTGTATCGTGCGTTCGAGTTGGTACGTGGATGCGGTCGAGAAACTCTAAGGCGACGACTTGGCGATCTTTTCCTATCTGTTCAAGCTTTCAAGATCGGACTCTAGACAATGAGACTTAAATGCAAAGTATGATGCATGATTATGATTGTAAAGAAAGGAATTTCAAAAATTTATGCTAAAAGAAATTTACGGAAAATATTTGGATGGAAAACACACATTTATTGATTAATGAAAGAAGATTACAACAATTACATTTTTTTTGGAGCATTGCTCACACAAATGATAAAATAAATGATAAAATTACAAACTAAATTGAACTAATTAAATGTCTTCATCGGATGAAGATCTAAAGGCTTGATGTAGCTTCGACTTCAGGATTTCCTTCCCATAGTGAGCTTTCAGTTCAGCTTTCTCGGTTTTTAGCTTGTTAATGACTTTCTTCCACTTGTGGGAGCAGGATCGTTGGTTGTCATTTCCTCAAGCTTTCTTTTCCTTTCTTTGACGTATCTCTGGATTGCGTTATCTTTCTGAAGAATCTTCTCATCCTTCTCCATGAGCCATTCATCTTGGAAATAAAGCGTCTTTTCGTGATCTTTGACTTGCTTCTTGAGCTTATCATTCTCAAGATTAGTCTTAAGGAACTTGTTTTCAAAGCCTCTTTTTCAAACCTTATCTTGGCCAAAGCTTCTTGGTATTCTCCCATAGTTTCGTGGGAAAAATTGTTAATTTGGAAGCGGTTGAGAACATGGGTTCTTCATAAGCGTAAGGCATTGAAATTCTTTCGCTCTTTTCTTTACCAAAGTGTAGGTTTCCATGGCTACACATTCTTTGCCTTACCCTTTTCTTTCTTTCGGATGTGATGCCAAGCTACGATCATCCTAGCCTTGATCCTTGGGAATCTTCTCCTTCGTGATAGAAATAACTCTCTATAAAACCAAGAGGTTTACTAGAGTTTGCGTATCCGAGTTGACGTCTACTTGGGAATGGGTTGTAGTTAATTCCTCCTTTCGTACCGATGGGAGGTACATTGGCAAATTCTCCACGACTCTCGATGATTTCCATCTCATTGTCGCAAGGTATACCAATGGATATAAATCGTTTGTAAGAGACATGAGTCTTTAAGACCAATTCCATTCATCTTTGTTTCGCGGAAGATAGGAGATTTAGGCAAGTGTGAGACAATCCATTTGAAAAAGAGGTACCTGACACACGATAGTTCCGTCTCCTTGCGATTTCTATGATGAATAGAGGCGTCGTGTCACCAAGTAGAGTGGGAGCAGGATTTCCAATCGAGAAAGATCCTTATGGCGTTGATATCAGCGAAATTTGGGACGTTGGAAACAACACCAATCCATAGAGGAGTAAAGCTAAAATAGCTTCAAAGGCTACCATACTAAAAGCGAGAGAATTTAGAGCACACCATTAGGAACTTTGAAGTTAGTCTAAGAGTTTTCCTCTGGTAGTTAGGTTTTGTCTATCTCGGTTTCTTTAAGTGAGTCATCGTTGCGATGTTGGTGACAAATGGCTTCCAACCATTGAAAGACACTTTGTCGATCTTGAGATACCTAAGATATCGCGTACTCTTCAAAGTAGGCATCAGCGATAATCGGGGAAAGTGAAGCAATGATAGGTGGATCGTGGCGAGCGAAAGTTTTGAGAAGTCCTTCATCAACGTTAGTGTTCGGGAGTTAAAGAGTTCCATAGCGTTTTACGAAATCGGGATCTTCTACCAAGGATGCTAACTCTTTTGACTTTCCTACATCGAAATTCTAAAGCTGTCTCTTGGTGAATCTTCCTCTAGCGTCCATCACTCTAACCTAAAATATTTTACAAAGAAAAATCTCTAAATTCTTTGGAAATGGGAAGAGAAATAAAGTTTTTTGAATGAATGAATGAATGCATGAATCGGCAAACATGGTTAGTAGTTATACACACGGTCAAGCGTTGAAGTCACGAGCATGAGGCCAGCGATAAGAATCAACGTGGTTAAGTTCTAAGGGCTTATTCATACGTGAAGCGGGTTCTCGATATCTGAGCTCAACACTCCTCTTTGAAATATTATCAATTTGTTGAATACTCGATGGTCCAATAATATTTTTCAAGAGAAACTCGTTTGATCGTAGTCTCGCATGACAATTACTCTGAAACTGCCGAATAATCTACGCACTACACCTAAATGGCGGGATGGGTTATGTGTTCTCTGACCAACTCGACCGTAAGCCCCTTGAAAGCAAAATGTCTTAAAATTGCTAAACACAAATACCTCCAAGACAACCTCCACGAGAGGGATATTAACCCGTAAGTATTGAGACTTCTCACGTATTAATACCCTCACCTAGATCTTAAAAATGTTTCTTAAATCAGGTTAGGATTTCTTTCCATCGAGATGAAATCGCGAAAACACACAATAAGTAAAAGCAGACATATGCACAATATGAAAGCTTATCCCTTTCTTTTCTTTTTGAAAACAAAAAACTTGATGCTCTTGGCGAGTCACATTTTTGAAAATCAAAGTTTCGGTACTCCCAGTAGTCGCCATTTTTTGTTCGCGTTAAAAGTGGCCAGCTAGAAATTCGAATGTGAATTCGGTTCCTCACGCTCGAAGCGATTTACTCTTTTGATTTGTTTATAAAGATGCATGAGCATCAAGCTTTATTATTTTCAACACAAGAAAGATGATTTAATGATTATGAAAAGGGAAAACATTACCCTCAATTGATATTGATATGCGTAACGACTAAGCGCAAACTAGGCCAACACATTGGGAGATTACGAGTAAGGGGTTTGTTATATAAAGGGAATAGATGGAGCACCTAAATATATATAGTTATCTATAGCTTTATATATGAATATGTTTGATATGTTTGTGTGTTTTAATTGCTATTTCTATGATTGGGAAAGTTTCTCCTTTGGATTTTAAAGCGGTAGATTATGTGGGATCTAGTGTTTATTATTATTGTGCTCATAAGATCATGGATCTTACATACATATCCTAGTGGGAATCGAGGCATTTGTAGCTCGGATCTCAGGATCTATGGTTTGTTTGGTGCGAGGAGAAAGAAATTTGCTCGCCAAGGATAAGACCTTGTGCCTACGTATTCTCAAAGGATGTTGCGAAAGTCGAGCAATCGTAGTTCCAACTTATGCTAGTGGAAGCAGCGGGATGTTAGTAAGAGGCAGACAAATGTCATCTTAATGAAAAATGTATCTAATCTATTTCATCACATACATTTTGAAAAGTTTGATTGAAATCTTTCATCGTAAGTTATAGGTGTTTTGCTTGAGTGTACAAGCGTTACCACTTACATGTTTAAGAAGGATGTTTGAAAAAGATGTTTGAATCTTTTAACTGTAAGTATTGGGTGTTTTGCTTGAGTGTACAAGCGTTACCACTTACAATTAACAGATGTTTTTGTTTGAAAAGAGTTTGAAAAGTTTTTTACTATATGTGATGTGATAAATGAGATATTTCTTCCATAGAGATGATAGATGTCTAAATCTCGAGGAGAAATTGATTGGATTAAAGGATGCTTTTAAGAAGCCCATGGGTCCTTGTATTGTAAGCCCAGAAAGCATTAGGGTCATCGAGGGTCATCGAGGTCCTTGCATGAAGCTCGAGAGGAAGCTATAGGGTATGGTGGCTTTGTCTTTAAAGGGATTTCAGGAAACCATCCTTTTGGAATTAAGAGCAATTTCAGGAAATTATACTCTCGGTTCTATCCTAACATGGGTGATTCTTTGTATTGGAAGCCCAATAGGAGGTGTTAAGAGATTTTATGGTCTCTTTCATTGTATGATGCCGAAGGCTAAACTCAATGAGGAGTTCTTTTGAATGAAGCCCAAGAGGAGGTGACTCAGCAGGGGAGTGTGTCTTATATGAAGCCTAAGCGGAGCTTAAACTCAGATGAATGAGTTTTCTTATATGAAGCCTAAGAGGAGGCTGAACTCTGTGGGGAGAGTTATCTTGTATAAAGCCCAAGCGGAGGCTATACTATAGGGAACCTACTGGTTAGACTAGTTGTTATGTTATAACTAGACAATTATATAAACAAGTGTGTGTGTGATACGTATTCACAGGAGTTTATGAAGGAAATATAAACAATGCATGATGTTTATTTACAAGAGTTTATGAAGGAAATATAAACAAGTGTACGTGAAGCGAGCGTCAAAAGCAGTAACTTGATTATTTACAAGTTTGAATGTGTACAAGAAAGTAAATATGTACACGAACGAGTATTTATGTACAGAGAAAGATGGATGTACATAGGAGGGTTGGGACTTACACCATAAGGGTGGCCCATTGATTTAAAAGAAGTTTCACAGGGAATAATGCTCCTTTTAATATCAATGGTATTCAGAGTATATATACAGATGAAACGGAAAACAAACGATCGAAGTTTATCTGTGAAAAGTATATGTATTATGTACAGACAAAGATTTGTATGTATATGAAAAGAATTTGATATGTACAAGGAAAAATACGTATGTACATAAAAGAATGTTTGATTTGTGTATACACAAGTGAAGTGAAAACAAGCGATCGAAGTTTATGCATGCTTGAGTATAAAAAGTATACGTGTTATGTCTGAGATAAAAATTTGTATGTATTTGAAGAAAGTTTGATATAAAGAAATATTATGTACATAAAAGAATTTTATGGGAGTTACAGTGAGGCCGTGATTGATTGAGAAATTCGAGAGAAAGCGAATTCGGTTTTATCGTTTAAATCGGATCGATCATGGTAAAAAGATGTAAGTTTGATGAAAAGTTTTGAAAAAATGATTTTGAAAATGTTTTGAAATGTGAGGTTCATTTATGAGAAGTTTTGAAAAGAATCGGAATTCGAAAGTTTGAAAAATTCACCTTTAAAAGGTGTTTTGAAAAGTGTTCAAAGTGTCATTTTAAACGATTAAAACATAATCAGGATGAAAGTTTTTACGAAAATTTTGCACTATCATAAAATAGATACATTAATTGACAAGTGTACAAAAAATCACCTCAAAATGGTCCATGGGAGGTTTGAACCCATGACCA
Organism: Vicia sativa; assembly: GCA_021764765.1. Classification (NCBI taxonomy): domain Eukaryota; kingdom Viridiplantae; phylum Streptophyta; class Magnoliopsida; order Fabales; family Fabaceae; genus Vicia; species Vicia sativa. The sequence continues at coordinate 253,249,033 of CM038793.1, forward strand.
TTGGGGTGGCTACGTGGCAGAGAAGACTACGAGCAAGCTGGCAACCGCTGGGACAAGCGTGCTTTTGTGTTTTTGAATCAAAACACGTGTTAATAAAACATTGGAAAATTTAAATTTGAAAACTCAAGAACAGCGAAGCCACATTCTTCATCTTTGATTCTCGATTCTTGATCCATGCTAGAATCCTTGTTTCTTGATGGAATTGGATGAAGTAAACATGAAAGTTGCTCGATTTTTCACAAGGAACACGATGGTGGATGTTAATTGCATTTATTTTTGGTCTAACACGATTGAATTTCTCGAAATCACGAAGAACCCTAAATGTAATTTCTAATTGAAATGATGTGTAGTTGATGATTTTCAAATTGTTTGAGGGCTAAGGATCGTGATGAGTCGAAAACAATTGGCGGCGTTTTTCATTTAAATGCAAGGAATCATGAGTTTGAAGTTTGAGTTCTCACTGTTCAAGTTGAGATCGAAGATGGTGTTGGAGTGTTTCGAGCAATTTTATGATTGTTGTAGCATCATCGGCCTATGTGGAAGGTATAGGAATGGTGCCTTGCTTTGAATCACTTTGAATCACTCCAGCCAAGTCCACTGCACATTCTAAAAATGGAAGCTCGATTTCTTGGTTAGAGTTATTCTGGATGCTTGCTAATGATTTGGATCATGTATATGATGTTCATGGATGATGTTTGAATGATTAGAACATCAATTGCTCAAGCCAACTCAAATTCGAATGCTTAGGCGGTTTGTACAAGCTTGGAAGCATGAAGTTCAAAATCGATTTTTGTTGTTTTTAGTTTGATTCTAAGTTACAAACCAGTTACATGTTGATATTAAAACATGTTAGACACCAATTCTTTCATGTTTCTTCACAAATTTTTAAAATTGCAAAGTTTCTTAAATATCACTATGTTTCTTGATTTTTAAGTAAGAAGAGAGAAAGCATGACTTTGCATTGCTTTGGTGTAGATTCAAATGGCCAACATGACCTATATTTATAGGTCAAAAGTTCTGAACAATTAGGCACAAGTACATGGCATTGTAATTTGAAGTTGCCTTAAAGGGTAAGAAAGACTTTTGGCAAAAGGAAAAGGAAGCTTCCTTTTTAACCATGTGTTATTTTTCCAACTTGAACCAATCCTACAATTATTACCTCTAGCTAATATTTATCAGCTCTAAACTCCATTTGGCAAGGTGGCATTGCTTCTAGATGAAGAAATCACAAAATGACCTATAATTTTAAGTTTTTGAACTTTAAAAATCATGTTCATGGAGCCTTATGTTTCAATTTCAAAAGTATAGCTAGACTCCATGGATTTGAGAGTTCTTGGACATTTTGGAAATCTTGTTTCAAGAGCTACAACTTTCATGTTTTGAGTTTTTTCCAAATCAAAGTGGAACTATGTGAAAAAATGCCATGAAGTTTGGAAAAAATACAAAATTTTAACACTTAGAAATTTTTCTAAGTGTTGGAACTTTTGACTTTTTGTTGACTTTTCCAAATTCTTTGATTTTTTATGATCATGATGGATCATTTGAAGTATTTTGATGATGGAAAAAGTTTTGTTTTGAAAAATTTGACCAAAAGTCAAAGTTTGACTTTCTGTGCAGATGAATTTTCATCAGATGTTTCTGAAATTGACTGATGAAGTCTGTGAACTTCTGGGATGTTTTGAATCCAGAAATTAGGTCAAGAATTTGTTTCTAAGATATAATGACCAATCTCTAGCCAAAAAAGTCATTCATTGTTCAAAAAATCAGAGAATACTTATGCTCGATCAAAACCCTAATTGGTCGATCCTCAATTGATCAGTGAGAAAAGATGGATATCTGATGATCAGAGGTTGATGATTTGATCAAGATAGATCAAATGAGGTGAGTAAAACTCAAACCCTAAGTGGTTGCTTCTTGAATCGGATGAAAATCGGTGAAACCCTATTTTGACACATGAATGCTATGCAGATTAATCTTTAGGCTGTTAGTGATGCAATGATGCAAATGTAAAGTGGTATATTAGGTCAAAAATTGGGGTATGACAGAGGCGAGTAAAGTAATTAAGCACAAAATACACTTCTAAACCCTTAAATAATTATTAGAATAGATATTTTTTATTTGATAAAGATTAATTAATAATTTAATCAATAATTATCAAATAAAAACTATCTTAATACTAATAATTATTTAATATAAAGCAAAATTCATTTGCATAATTTAATAGAAATTAAATGAATGAAAAATAAAATAAAAATCACACAATACAAATCCCGAACTTTAAATGATTATTAGAAAGGATATTTTTTATTTGATAAAGATTAATTAATAATTTAATCGATATTATCAAATAAAAACTATCATGACAACTAATAATTATTTAATACATCAAAACAATTTATTTGCATAATTAATCAAAATAAATAAAGAGGAAAGTTAGAAATTGTCTGTTTTGAAGCAATTATGGGGTGCTAACAAGAAGTCCAATAAGAAAATCCGAGGCCCAAATAAAGGCAGCCCAATAATCTATGATCTGATGCTTCGCTCCATGGATGGTACCATAGGCGGCTTGTAGAGCATTAGATAATCATTAGATGAACCCAAATACGGATCGGACGGTGTAGAGAAGAGAGCATGATAATGGCAAGAGGACCATATTCAGTTTAATAACAATTAATTAGTGGGTGGTGACATACACCACGGATTCTCCTGAAAACACATGATAAACCAAAGTAAAACCTAATTAAACCACAAATAGCAAATTAGTCAGAAATTACTTCTTTTCACTCTCTCTCTCTCTCTCTCTCTCTCTCTCTCCTAAGAAAAACACTCTTGCTTCTCTCTAGAATTTTCCTCGCCAAAAAGGCAAAGGGGCATGTGAAATCGCCTTGTTGGCCAGTGACTTTCAACAAAACATTCCGATTTTGATTTTTTTTTTGTTATTTCGATTCCTCTTTTCCTTTTAAACACTAATCTGAGGTTGATTTGCAGGACAAAAAACTCAAGGTGTTCCCTAGATCTAGAAAGGTAAAACAAAACCCTAACTCTCGGATTCTCAGAAATATAGATGACGATGATGAGGTGCTGAAAAATGATAGCAAAAGGGAGAAGAGCTGAAGTGATGGAGCCAATGGCGCTCGAAAATCGAGATGTGTAACAACCTTGTGTAACCTCGGGTGAGATCCTTCCAATTCTTTGTCTTCTTTGTTTTCTAACGAAATCTATGTTTGTTCTTCTTTCCAATTTTTATTTCTAAAGGGTTTGTGTTTAGGAAGATGATGAAAAATGGTTTGGGGTTTGGTGTTTGCTGCTGTTCTAGGGTTTTCGTGAATTGTATCCTCTTGAACTCTGTGCTATAAATTCTTTTATAATGTAAAAATTAGGGTTCTCTGTATTTGGATTTTTCTGAGTTGTGAATAGTCAGCCTGATTAAGTTTTTGTGTTTGGGCTCATTACGTTTTCTGATTTCAATTCGTGGCCTTGTTGGTGAATCTAGACTTTACTGTGGTGAATTCTTTTTACGAGTTTTGTTACAATTTTCGATATATTGCTTATTATTGGGATGGAACTTGTAATTTATTCTTGCACTATGATGTTTTACGAGTTTCACTGCGATGTCGCTTCCCGTACCTCTCTTTGTGAACCAAAGTGAAATGCCTTTTTTCTTGTGTATTTTGTTTTGAGATTTGCAATAGCGGTGATTTAGCCGATAGCGTGAATTTTTATTTTGTGAAGAAACAATTGCTACGAGGCTTTGAGAAAATTCTTTGTGGATTGCACTTGAATAACTATGATGAATCTTTACGAGTTATCCTTTTCACACCTCCTTTGTGAGCCAAGGCTTCTCTTTGAGATTTGCAATAGGAATAGTGTATGTTGATGATTAAAAATCGATTTTTGTTTAGGCTTTGAGATTGCTTGAATACGATTGAACACAAACCTTGAATTCGATTCTTGCCATAGATCCTAATGATGAAAACTTAGATATTTTGCTTGAAACTTTCTATTTATGTTTTACCTTGATTTCTAACCATTTCTTTTTTCTTTTGTTTCATGAATCGCAACAATGGCGAGGTTAAACATGAAGAGAGAGAAAAAATATGAGGGCTTGAAGATTAAGTGAACTTTTCATAGTTTAGAACACTTTGTATCCATTAGGAATCTTGGTAGATCAAACTTGTAATTTTCACTTTTAGAAATGAAAACTTGTAATTGGTGATGAAGTTAGAAATAAATGTATTCAAACTTTGTAGTTGTAAACTTGAATAATAATAAAACTTTGAGTAACTTGGAAATCTTGAGCATGAATGAAAAGAAATGATTTAGAAATCGTGAAGATTCACTTGAAATTCTAAAAGCTTGAATTATAATCCATTTCAATTATTGCATAGAAGTTGATATGAAGAACTTGAGAACTGGTTTCCTTTTGAACCATAATGTGTTCCTTGCTTGAAATAGTTCTTGCCACCATAAGCATATATAATTTTGAATAAATTAACTCAAGAAGATCCAATAATCCAATTTTGCCCTAATTTCTTACAAGCTTCAAATAACTTGATTCCACTAAATATCTTTAAAAGCATGAATGCATACCAACCCAAAAAATTCAATCCTAACGGAACAAAACCACATGTTCATGTAATTTCAATGAAACTATTAACTCAATTCAAATTTCAAACCAAACTTGTGTTCCCCAAGAAAATAAGCAATCTCTAATCATGATAATTCTTTTATTGTGATGAACGTAAACCTGTACAAATCTTGATGGAAAAGAAAACATATTCTTAAAGTGAGAGTCCTAATTTCTTGATGATCCTTAGTTGATGAACGAAGATGTCTTGATACAAAACTCAAAATAATAACGCTCCAGAAATTTGTCAAGATAGATGTCACACGCTCTAGAAATCAAAAACCAGGCACAAAAGCCCATGGATATGAGAAAGTAAGATTCAATTCCAAACCCTTGTGTTCGCGTTAAAAGGTGACGCGCTAGAGGATGCGAACATGAGTTCGGATTCTCTGGCTCGAAACGATTTAAATCTTTTGATTTGTTTATAAAGATGCCGCGAGCATCAAGCTTTATCATTTTCAACACAAGAAAGATGATTTAATGATTATGAAAAGGGAAAATGAAATACCCTCGATTGATATTGATATGCGTAACGACTAAGCGCAAACTAGGCATAACGCATTGGGGAGATTCTAAGTAAGGGGGATTGTTATATAAAGGGAATAGATGGAGCACCCTAAATATATGTAGTTATCTACAACTTTATATATGAATATATTTGATATGTTTGTGTGTTTTAATTGCTATTTCTATGATTGGGAAAGTTTCTCCTTTGGGATTTTAAGGAACAGATTGTGTGGGATTCTAGCGTTTATTATTATTGTGCTCATAAATCATGGATCTTGCATACATACCTAGTGGGAATCGAGCATTTGTAGCTCGGATCTCAGGGTTCTATGGTTTGTTTGGTCTGAGGGAGAAAGAAATTTGCTCGCCAAGGATGAGACCTTGTGCCTACGTATTCTCAAAGGGATGTTGAGAAAGTCAGAGCAATCGTAGTTCCCACTTATGCTAGTGGAAAGCAATGGGATGTTAGCAAGAGACTGACAAATGTCATCTTAATGAAAAATGTATCTAATCTATTTCATCACATACATTTTTGAAAATTTTGATTGATAAAAATCTTTCGTCGTAAGTATTAGGTGTTTTGCTTGAGTGTACAAGCGTTACCACTTACATGTTTACGAAAGATGTTTGAAAAAGATGATTGAATCTTTTGACTGTAAGTATTGGGTGTTTTGCTTGAGTGTACAAGCGTTACCACTTACAATTAAGAGATGTTTTTTTTTGTTTGAAAAGAGTTTTGAAAAAGTTTTGAAAAGTTTTTTTGTATGTGATGTGATAGATGAGATACTTCTTCCATAGAGATGATAAATGTCTAAATCTCAAGGAGAAATTGATTGGATTAAAGGGATGCTTTTAAGAAGCCCTTGGGTCCTTGTATTATTAGCCAGAGGAGGCATTCGAGGGTCATCGAGGTCCTTGTATGAAGCTCAAGAGGAAGCTATAGGGTATGGTGGCTTTGGCTTGAAAGGATTTCACGAGAACCATCCTTTTGAATAAGAGCAATTTCAGGAAATTTTACTCTGGGGATTTGAAAGTGATTTCATAGGAAACCATCCTTCGGGGTTCTATCTTAGCACGGGTGATTCTTTGTATTGGAAGGCCAATAGGAGGCATTAAGAGATTTCCTATCTCTTTCATTGTATGATGCCCGAAGGCTAAAATCAATGAGGAGTTCTTTTGAGCGAAGCCCGAGGAGGTGACTCAGCGAGTCTTGTCTTATCTGAAGCCTAAGGGAGGCTAAACTATGTGGGAGAGTTTTCTTTGTACAAAGCCAAGAAGGCTAGACTACTGTTGGAGATAAATTATCTTGTATGAAGCCCAGCGGAGGCTATCTTGTGGGAACCTATTGATTAGTCTAATTGTTATGTTATGATTAGACAATTTGTATAAACAAGTGTGTGTGTGTGTGTGATATGTATTCACGAGGAGTTTATGAAGGAAATATAAACAATGCATGATGTTTATTTACAGTTTATGAAATATAAACAAGTGTACGTGAAGCGAGCGTTAAAAAGCAGCGTAACTTGATTATTTACAAGTTTGAACTATGTACAAGGAAATGAATATGTACGAGCAGTATTTATGTACGAGAGAAGGGTGGATGTACATAGGAGGTTGGGACTTACACCATAAGGGAGGCCCATTGATTTGAAAAGCAGTTTCACGAGGAATAATGCTTCTTTCAAAATCAATGGTATTGATGTAAAATGTACGGATGAAGCGAAAATGATAGATTGAAGTTTATCTATAAAAATATCTGTATTATGTCGGATAAAAGTATTGAAAAAAAGTATATGTGTTATGTACAGATAAAAATTTGTATGTGTTTTGAAAATAATTTGATATGTACAAAGAAATATTATGTACAAAAAGAATGTTATGGGACTTACACGTGAAGGAGGCCCGTTGGTTTGAAGAGTTTCACGAATAATGCTCCTTTCAATACCAATGGTATCGATGTATAAACAAGCGAATGAAAACAAGCGAAAGAAATTTGTTTATGTTTGAATATTGACAATGATAATTTGAGTATGTACAAGTAAAACTAAGTATGTACATAAAGTTGGGACTTACACCATAAGGGTGGCCCAGAGATCGATTGAGAAATTCGAGAAAGAACGAATTTGATTTTATCGTTTAAATTGGATCGATCGTGGTAAAAAGATGTAAGTTTTGATGAAATGTTTTGAAAAATGATTTGAAAATGTTTTGAAAGGTGAGGTTCATTTATGAAAAGTTTTGAAAAAATCGAAAGTCGAAAACTTGAAAAATTCACCTTTTAAGGAGGTTTGAAAAGTGTTCAGAACGTCGTTTTCGGCTCGATTAAAATTTAATCAGATGAAAGTTTGTTCTGAAAATTTTTGCACTATCATAAAATAGATGTATTTGTTGACAAGTGTTTAAAAAATCATCTCAAAATGAGAAGTTTTGATTGGTAAAAAAAAAATTGTGGAAGTTTTGTAAAAAAACATGAAAAAATGGAAAGTTTGAAAAAGAAATGGTCCTGATGGGAGTTGAACCCATGACCATTGGGTGGGACGCGTGGCAAAGAAACTTAAGACCAAGCAAGCAACCACTAGACCAAACGTGTTTCTGTGTTTTAGTGGACAATGACACGCGTTGATATGAGATTGGAAAGTTTGAAAATTTAAATTGGAAAACAGATGAAGAACACGCGCGTAATGTTCTTCATGATTTTGATTTTCAGAAATCCAAATCCTAGCTAGAATCCTCGTTTCTCAACCAAATTGAATGATATAAAAATGAAACTTGATCGATTTTGCTACGAACATGATAGCAATTGTTAATTTCATTTTTTAAGCCCAAACATTTTGGTTTGAAGAACACTAAGAACCCTAATCGAAAAACTCAAATTAAATGATAAAGGTTTGATGATTCTTGGATTTTTAGGGTTAATGATCGTTATTAGTGCGAGAAAGAGAATGGCCGTGAGTTTTTCAAAAGGATGCAAGGAATTATGAGAATGGATTTCGTGTTCTTACGGAAAAGTGAGAATCGGCTGGATTTAAGTGCTTCGATTGTTGTTTATGTTGCTTGAGCACCAGCGGCATGTATGGAAGCTGTGAGGATAGTGCTTGCCTTGAATCCTTTCAATCAATCCATAAGTCCACTTGCAGTTCAAAAATGGCATGGATTTTGATAGAAATCGTCTACTGATTAGATTTTAATGGCACGGATCATATACATGATGTATAGTGATCTTGTTTGAGTGATTTGATCACGGTTTGATCAAGCTTAACTCCAAATTCGATTGCTTGGGCGGTTTGAAAGTTGTGAAAGCATGGAAAGTGAGCTGTTTTTAGCTTGATCTAGCTTGATTTTAATGTTTAAGATTCCATATGGATATTATGATATGTTAGACACCAAAGTTTATCATAGTTCTTGCTAAATTTGAAAATTGCAATGTTTGGCAAATTGAACTATAATGCTTGAATTTGAAGAAAGTGGAAGGAAAGCATGGATTTGTGATGCTTTGGTGTAAGTTGAACTTGAATTGGTGATCCTTTTATAGGCCAAAAGTTCGATTTGTTAGGCAACAAGGACATGGCAATTGGATGAATCATGGATTGCTTAAGGGCAAGAATGACAATTGCCAAAAAGAAACTTCCTTTTTCACCATGTGCTTCAATTTTACAATTTGATCCAATCCTCTCAATTATTACTCTAGGCTGATATTTATCGGTTTGATGACTCATTTGGCATGGTGGCAAGTGGTCTAAATGAGAAAAACACAAAATGACCTATAATTTGATGTTTTGACTTTTGAAAATCAAGTTTCATGGAGCCTTATGTTTCAATTTCAAAAGCATAGCTAGACTCCATGGATTTGAGAGTTCTTGGACATTTTGGAAGATTTTTCAAGCTACAACTTTCATGTTTTGAGTTTTTCCAATTCAAATTGGGACTAGGTGAAAAAATGGCATGAAGTTTGGAAAAAGTAAGAAATTTCAACACTTAGAAAAATTTCTAAGTATAAAAACTTTTGACTTTTTGTTGACTTTTTCAAATTCTTTGATTTTTATGATCATGATGGATCATTTGAAGTATTTTGATGTTGGAAAAGTTTTGTTTTGAAAAATTTGATCAAAAGTCAAAGTTTGACTTTTACGTGTAGATGAATTTTCATCGGGCGTTTACGAAATTGTGATGAAGTCATGAACCTACGTGATGTTACGAATCCGAAATTAGGTCAACATGTTGTATCTAAGATATAATGACCAATCTCTATCCAAAAAGTCATTCCTTGCTCAAAAATCGAGAGAATGCCTATGCTCGACCAAAACCCTAATTGGTGGATCCTCGATTGATACGTGAGAAAAATGGGTGTCGATGATCGGTGATGATTTGATCAAGATAGATCAAATGTGGTGAGAAAAACTCAAACCCTAATTTGATTGTCTCTTGATTGGATGAAAATCGATGAAACCCTAATTTTGACACTGTATTGCTACACGATTAATGTTATACGAATTGTTAGTGATGCAATGATGCCAATGTAAGGTGGTATATTAGGTCAAAATTGGGGTATAATGAGATGCCCTATTTAAGTTTCTTTAACACGAGAGATGAAGATGAATATCTTCGTTTTGATAGGTGTAAAGAGACTTAAATATCGAGAATCATAAATTTTGGACCTAAGATACCAAAAATGCGGATGATGCAAAATGATTGTAAAGTTTCACCGGATAACTATCGAAGGAATGACATGGTGGGGAAAATTTTGTGGATACGTCCTCTTGGAAAGAATGATTCACAAAGCATGTGAATGTTTGTTTCGTTTGGAAGCAGAGATTACCTACATCGACCTTGTGACAATGTTTAAGGTAAATGAGAATGACATTACCAATTATCGGTCTTGTGATAGTTCATGGTAAGGAGTTACGAAGATGTTACCAATTATCGGTAGTGATAACTATAACAAGGTAAATCTTGAGAAATGAGTTGTTGTGTATTCAGCTTTGTGAATAACAGACAGGTGAAAGAAAACAAATTTTAAATGAGTTTTGAAGATATTACCAATCATCAGCAAAGTGATAACTATAACAAGGTAAATATTTTAGAAATTTTGTTAAATATTCACTTTGTGAATATCAAACAAAATAGCGGAAGCAGATCTCAAAATGAGTTTTAAAGATATTACCAATTATCGGCAAAGTGATAACTATAACAAGGTAAATCTTTTAGAACATTCTTTGTGTATTGACTTTGTGAATAACAGACGATGAAAGAAATAGAACTCCAATGAGTTTCTATTTTCTTGGATAAAGTCTTGCCGAAGATCTCTCTTTTGAGAAGATGCAGGCATTTTGATTGGAAGGCACAGGTTTTCTTTTAGACAGAAAGACAACTGTCGGGAAATCTCTCGTATAGTCATGATTTTGACTTTGTCGAGAAAAACAAATTTTTATGACAATTTTACGAATGAAGAGAAAGATAAGCAGCTCAGATGATGAGGCTATTGCTTATTGCTTTGTTGATTATAGACAGTGTTCTATCCAGGAATGAACTGGAAAGAAAAAAATCAATCAAGACATTATTCCCAATGAGGAATGATCTCAGCTGGGGAATGTGGTGGAGAGAAGAAAATGCATTTCTCTGTTTGGGGACTCCGCCGGGGAAAAGGGAAAATGTATCTTTTCCGTTTGGGAGATACTCTACTGGGGATAGACTTGTACTTACATGAGTAAGTGTGGCTTATACCAGTGATATGGAAGCAAACATTTCAAAGGATGCAAAAATGCAATGAATGATGCTATTATGTATGAATGTCATAAATGTTATATGTATGCTAACAATACTTGACAAAGACACTTAAAGGGATATTTGGGAAAAGGACCACGTCACAGTTCGAACAAATACTTGGTGAAATTTGCAGCAATGGTGCAGATGTTCACTAATGAAGATTTTGAGTTGTAGGCTTTAAACTTTCTGAGAAAGGCACTTCATTGGCAACTTGGTTGGGGATTCTTTTTTGGAATAAGAATACCGTCCTTTGATGATTCTGTGAGGAGAAGGCTAGCATGGATTGTTTTATCCTTGGAGACGAAACACTCTTGGAAAAACTGTTGAAGTTTTTTCCGTGTTCATAGTTCAAAGGAAAATTTTTGCTTTTGTTTCAAAATTTTGAAGTAAAAATTCATTTAAAACATTTTTGTTTCAAAAAGTGATTTTCACAATAAAAAGCGTTATTATGCGAGCGAATAAAGCGAGTTTGCAAACAAAAGGCCAAAGCTCAAATTTATTGATAGAATGGTAATCGACCAAATCGTGATTCCATGAACTATTTACAAAAGTTGGAAATGATAATGTATTGGGAAAAGGCTACATTTAAAGCAAATAACCACTACTATCCTAACAACTTTGAATTCAATATGCTTGTTGCTTGAAGAGTTGATTGAAGATCCGTTGATGGGAGATTCTTCATATGGACAAAATCTGGGATGCGATTACTTTGTCATCATTTTTTATATCCTTGTTTTGCCTAGATTGCCTTTTCGGGTTTTCAATCTATCGGGATAATTTCTATTTATTGTCTCTAATTTTTGCTGGATCGCCTTTTGGTTTTCAATCCAAAGGCGCTCTTTTTGCCTAAGCCGCCCTTTTGGGTTTTCGACTTACATGTTCTTTTGTTTTTAGACAAAGTATTTCTTGGTGCATCGGCATTCACGGGATCGGGGTTCATCACCGTCCATGGTTGTGAGAGTCATAGCACTTGAAAAGCTTCTTTTGACGATGTATGGGCCTTCGTAATTAGGAGTCCATTTGCCCTAGAATGGTTGAAAAGGCGAGAATCTTTTTAAGCACAGTCGGACCTTTTTGTCGCTTTTTCATTCTTCTTTGATAGAGTTGTCCGTGACACGGAGGCGGTCGGCGCTTTTCTTCAATTAAGTTCGGTTGATCGTACACCTTTGACACCATTCGACCTCGATAGCTTAGTTTCCATGAGAACTCTCATTGATGGGATCTCAACTTCTACAGAACCTTTGCTTCCATGCCGTATACTAGAGAAAGGGAGTTGCCCTGTTGAAGTGCGTCTTGGTCGATATCCATGCGAGCAAATGGTAGCATTCGTGCGGTCTTTGTAGGTGATGACCATCTTACGGGCGATCTTTTGATGTTCTTGTTGGCGGCTTCAACGTGGTTCATCTTTGGCGGTAAGGAGATGAGTTGTGATGCTCGATCTTGAATTCCTCACGATTCCTTCATCATTTTGTTGTTCAAGTTTGATCCATTATGCGTAATGATCTTACTTGGAATTCCATATCGGCAAATGAGGTTGTTCTTGATGAACCTCACAACCACTTGTCTCGTGGCGTTGGCGTAAGATGCTACTTGACCCATTTGGTGAAGTAGTCAATGGCTACTAAAATGAAACGATGTCCGTTGGGCGCTTTTGGTTCGATCATCCGATCATGTCAATGCCCATGGAGAAAGGCCACGGAGAAGAGAGCGTTGAGTAGAGTCGGTGGCACATGGATCTTATCTGCGTAGATCGGCACTTGTGACATCTTTTGGCGTGTTTGACAATCGGTTCCATCGTTATCAATAGTATCCTGCTCTCAAGATTTTCTAGACATTGCATGCCCGTTTGAATGGGTTCGAAGGACCCTTCATGTACTTCATGGATGATTGTATGCGCTTCACGCGTCGCGCATCGGCGAGAACCATGTCGAAGTTTCTTTTGTATAGGACATCTTCATTGAGGAAGAAATTCTGGAAAGCCTCCTTAGAGTTTTCTTATCTTTATCGATGCCAGTGGGTACTCTCGTGTTTGAAGGAAGCGTTTGATGTCGTGGAACCACGGTTTATCATCAAAGCGCTTGATTGCAAAGACATATCGGTCTTTCAAGGCGTCGATCGGTTCGGGCATATCGTTCCGATCGTTGACTTTGAACATGGAAGATAGAGTAGCCAGGCGTCGCCATTCGATTTTGATCTCGGGGATATGATGCGGCTCTGCTTTGTTGAAGAAAGTCAACAACCGTCTTGCATAATCTACTGAAATTAGACCAAGATGATGAGTTTCATACTTGTCTTTGATTTGATTGATCACGGTGAATCTCCGTATATGTCAAGGATCTTGATCCTCAGTCGATGACTTCTTCAATACCGTGATGCATGCTTCATATTACGCTCGTTATTAGTGCGATCGAATAACAATCGGCGGAAAGCGGGATATGAGAACCCTCGGGAGGATGATGGCCCGATTCCATTGCCAAAAATTTAGCTGCTCCATCAAAGACTAGGCCCCATCGGATTACGGATCGGTCCTTCTTGTGTAGCGGTTCGTCACAATCTTTCATCTTTAAGTACATAACATCCTCGTCAGAATTCAAATTTGAGAGATTGGTATTCGTTGGCGGTGATAAGCAGTGATCGCAAACGCTTCCTTTGACCGCTTTACGGCGGTCTTGGATGTCATATTCGGATAGTAACATACGCCATCGGCGATTCTCCTGTTAAGGCGGGATTTTCAAAGGCGTACTTGATAGGATCCATTTGGATATTAACCAAGTCGTGTGATTAATCATGTCTTGGAGAAGGCGTTTGAAGCCACACAAGCGACATGTTTTCTCGAGCATAGAGTAGAGTTTCACGATCTGTGAATTTCTTACTCGGGTAGTAGATGGCATGCTCCTTCTTACAGTTTCGTCTTGTTGTCCAAGTACCTGACCCATTGATTCTTCTAATGCGGTAGTGCGGGATTAAGGTCTTCCTTCTCTTGGGCGGTCATCTAAGAAGCTTGAATATCGGCCGGTGGCGATCGAGAGATAAATCGGAGATGTAATTCAACCGTCAGAAATCCTCTTACCTTTTCGTACATGGCGTAGGCATTTCTTGAATAGCCTTGACTTTGTCGAGTCGACTTCAATACCTTTTTGTGACGATGAAACCTAGGGTTTTCGGATCTTACCCCAGGTGCATTTGTTAGGATTCGAGAGATGAAATTTCCTTAATCGTTGAAACAACTTTAAGAGATATTCTATATGCTCTTCTTACATGACTTTGCTATCATGTCGTCTCGTAGACTTGATCTCTTTGTGCATCATGTCGTGAAAGAGTAGTCATTTCCCTTTGGTAAGTTCTTTGCATTCTTTAATCAAGCGGCATTACTTTGTAGCAGAAAGGTGCCCAGGCGTGATGAAAGTTGTCTTCTCCATGTCTTGAGGCCATTACGATCGATTGTAGCGGAGAAACCGTCCATGAAGGAAAAGGCGTTGAATTTTGCGGTACTATCCACTAGCATGTCGATGTGCGGTAGTGGGAAATCGTCTTCGGACTTGCTTTATTGGTCGGTAGTCAACACATTCGACCTTACCGTCCTTCTTGGAGACGGGCACTATGTTGGCTAACCATTGAGGATATTCATAAGTGATTAGGAAACCAGGGTCGAGCTGCTCTTGAACTTCCTTTATGATTTTCTCAGCCATTTCAGGGTGAACTCTTCTCAGTTTCTGCTTAACTGGCGGACACTCTGGTCTTATGACAAGTGATGCTCCACGATGTTGGTATCAAACCGGCATGTCTGGTAAGACCAGCGAACACATCAACATATTCTTTGAGAAGATCTATCAATTTGCTCTTGGCGTTCTTTGTCAAGTGAAGCTCGAATATTTACTTCTTTTTATCTTCCTCGGAACCCAGTTGATTGCTTCTAAGGTTCTTTATGAGGTTGAATGATCCTTTCCTCGTGCCTTAGCAACCTAGAAATTTCATCAGGGATCTCTTTTCAATTTCTTCCTCGGCGACTTGCGAGTTTCAAAGTTGAGAGAGGCGTGGAGTTATTGCTTTCAATGGATTTGTCCATCATTTAATCTGCATGTTTTGATTTTATTTTTGATTAAAAAGAGAAAAATTTGTGAAAGTGTATCTGATTAATTTTATTATTTTGAAGAGATTTTTTATTGTGTTTTTTAGGATTATCATTTCCAGAAAAGGGTAAAAATGAAAATAAACACAAAATGTGGAATCAAAACAACGCGTTTTATTTATGATTCACAATATGAACAGGGCCCTAAAATACAAACTCATTTGTCTTGGGCAAGACAAAGAGAAATTTATTTAAAAGCTAAACCCTATAAAACATCTCTTCGCTTTGGGCGGCGAGTTCAAAACAAAAGCAAAGATAAACTACTTAGAGCTATGAACATTAGTCCAACTTCGGGTTTCAGTGGTAGCGAACTCCTTGGAAGTCGAGTACTCGGGTAATTTTCGCTTGGTTTAACCCTCGAGTAAACTTTGATTCTTTGGTGGCGGGCTTTGAAGACTACGGGCGATGGCCTTTGCCTTTTGTCTTCTTGGCGATCTTCTTGATTAACGGATCGAGAAGTATGAGATATAACATTTGTACTTCTGTTGATCTTTGTGTTGAATCTTGGGATGTTCCTTCGGTCTTGAGTGAAGAGACTCGTTGTCGGCGACACTTTCCGCATCGTATCTGAGTCATACTCTTGATCTTGATGATCATGTTGATGTAGTGATAACCGAGGATGCGGCTTGGTGAAATCCACAGGCGTGTTGAAACTAAGATCTTCGTTTGGGATCTCGATTTGTTGATTAGGTTGAGAAGGCAGTATTCCTCTTACGATTGACTAGGGTATTCAAAGTCATCGCCCCATCACATGGGTTGGATATCTTGATCGGATTTTTGAGCTTTACGGTGAGTATTTCACCATGTAGTCAAATTTACCACTTGGTTCTCCCAGTATCCCAAACTTGGCGAGGATGGCGGATTTTCATGTTGCCGCAGGGACATGTCTTTGAATTGATCAGTCGGTGCATATGATTCCTCTTGAGACACATATTCAGGGCTATTCAAATAAGTGCTCCACTCTTCAGTTTCAGATGGATCCTCTTCATCCTCTTCAATGGTTACAACATTAACCTCTTGCGGAACAGGGTTTAAGAAACCTCCACTATGAAATACTTCCTTGATCGGGGAAAGTGTTTCATCTTTCCGTTTTTCTTTGGAGAATCTGGTGTGAACCCAGTCCGGCTTCGTTTCATTCTTGCGGGTTTGATAACTTGTCCCCATCCTTGAGTATTGCCATCTTTCATCATTTGTCTTTCTTTATACGAAGAGATGGATGATCATTTTTAGTAGATTCATCTTCTAGCGGATTTTACGGGAGATCGGCGCTTCAATGTCATTAGCGATGATGAAGGAGCCGGATAGATGACTTACAAGTAAAGCTTGTTCTGTGATGGTCACCAACTTTCCATTTCTTGTGAATTTTAATTTCGATGGAGTAGAATTCTGCTCTGCCTCATGGATCAAGGTCTTCCTAGTAAGCAATGTGTCAGGTGATGCGTCCATGACTTGGAAGGTAATTTGGAAAGTGTGTGGGCGATCGTCATCGGAGATCTACTTCCCCGATAAGCGACTTCCTTGATCCATCAAAACTCTTACTATTATGTCGTTGAACTTCATTGGCGTTCCTTTGTAAGCTAAACGAGCGAGCATCGTTTTTGGCATTACGTTTAAAGATGAACCTGTATCCACCAATACATTGGATATGGAATCATGCGGCAAATCATCGAGATGTGCAAGGCCAAGTTGTGATCTTTCCCTTCTTGGAAGTTCTTAGTCACTAAAACTCGGATTATTGCGGTTGTTATGTTGGAGCGATCCTCCAAATTGATGCGTAGTCACATTGTGATCCACATAAGCTGGTCTAGTACTCTCATCAAAGCTTCTCGGTGAGCTTGAGTTGAGGAGTAAAGGCAGTATTGAAATTTTTGAAGAGTGCATTAATTGGTCTACGACTCGATATTCACTCTTCTTGATTAGTTTGATATCTCGTCAAAGTATGAGTTGATGTTGGTTCCATCGATAGAACCAATGTTTGTTCTTGGGTTAACAATGGGAATCGTTGCGAGTTCTCGGAAGATATGTTAACTTGGTTTTGTTTAACAACGAGGAGGCGATTTTGGTGGCAATGGGCGTGTACTCGTCCACTTGGCGTTACTCGTCCGATTTACATTATATTGACATTAGGCTGGAAGAGTAGGCATGGGTTTCTCTTTCCCATCCTCTATCAAGGTTGCATTGTACTGGTAAGGAATTGCTCTGGTAGAGCTATGCGGAGCAGGACGGTGGGTAAATCACCAAAGGAGATGTTGGAATGTTGGAACCATTGTCGCGATCTCCACATGCTCGGGTATGTTGAAACAAGGGATCTAGCGTTTACTTGAGTTTTCGAGTTGATATCGAGACTAAAAGCTCATGCGGAAAGTGCCCTATGTATTTACGTCATGGTCGTCTCTATTTACGTAAATTTGTAGGTCACCAATGTCTAACAAATCTTGGATATCTGCTCTTATGGTGGGACATCCATGGATATTCTTGGAGCAGGATATAGCAAGCTGCATAATTGTGTAGTGAAGGTACTCATTTCTTGTATGCTTCATGGAGATGCACAAGTTTCCTTTGACTAAGTTTACATACGTGACAAGGTACATCGTATTCCTTAGCATTAGATTCAGAGTGTCCACTATGGTAGGAAGTGGATTGGCTTGCACATTCGGACTTGTGTTTACGAAGGAAAGAAGATTAGTCTTCACTAATCTACGTATACGCCTTGATGCTATGCAATGCTCAAGGTCATGGCTGGTGCCCCTTGGTGAAAAGGGCAAGCGTCGACTTTGTACCACCATGGTAGTTTTCGGGGACGGAGGTGGTAACCTTATCGTAGATTCCTTTCTATCGGTAGCGGTAAAGTTACGTATCGTCATTGGAATTGGATCGGAGTGACCCGGGCGTCGGTTTTGATTGTTATCTTCTTGAGCACATTGGCGAAATTTGTTGAGTTTGTTGATTTTGTTGAAATTGGAGCAATTCACGTGTTTGGAGTTGTGTTGACGGAGGGTGCTATGGCGGCTACATCGTTGTTGAATGACATTCTTGCGTGGTTTCCTCGGGACACCATTCCTACGTCATGTTCTTTTTCCTTGGGAAGCTGGTTCCAATTTTCTTGGTACTACTAGAAGATCCTACTTCCTTGGTTGGGCGTCTGTCAGAACCCCTTCTTCAGTCGCATTCCCATGCTTACCATTTCGTTGAAGTCTCGGGGCGCTAGCGATCATTCGCTCATAATAGAATGAGCCTAGGTATTCAAGAATACCTTAGTCATCTCTTTCTCTTCCAAGGCGGGTTGACTTGGGCAATTTCCCTCCATCGTTGCATATTCCTTGAATGTCTCTCTTTCCTTTTGAGACATGGAGCGGAGTTGATCCTATCGGAGCCATATCAAGTTGAATTTGTATTCTTTGGATAAAGGCTTTGCCTAGGTCGTTGAATGTTTGGATATTTGTCTTTGTCTAAACCCATATACCACTTGATGCGACAGGTGAGGCATCACGGAAGTAATGGATCGTGATGATCCTCATTGTCGTAGACATTTTCTGGCATACATCGTGAGATGACTTTGCGGACAGGAGTTTCCTTTGTACTTTTCAAAGTCGGGGACTTTGAATTTTGCGGTATTTTCGCGAGGAACTAAGCACGGATCACAGGCGTTTTTCCAAACAATTCTTTCCCTCGAATCGTTTTATCTCAAGGCGCATTTTGAGGAGTTGTTCTGGAGATTCTCCATTGAACCACGGCGTTCGTGTTATTTCTGGAGTGTGATGAACTTCTTAAATGCGTGGTAGCGTGCACTACGGTGAATTCAACATGATCGGTTGAGAAGCAGACATTGTTACTTGTGGAAAAGTTATTCCACGTTGTGGAGTGAGCGTGGCGTTTTCTTTGCAAAGTAGGTATTTTAAGCGGGGTTGTTTGAGAAGTTGATTGGCGAACTCCGATGCGGTTGAAAGGCATTCCCATGGATAGCCTTAGGCATCTTTGAAAGGTGAACTCTTGGGCTGACATTTGGCTGAGTAGTAGTATCCTCTGAGTTCTTTGCTTGGTTTGATTGCTCGATCTTTGCTTGTTGACTTTCTTGTTGTGTGGCGAGTTGACCAAAGATGTGAGTCTCTCCACTTCTTCTTGTAGTGTAGTTACCGTACTCTGAGTTCAGCGTTTTCTTGTTCAAAATTCTCCATTACTTTTCTTCTTTTGATCTAGTATAAATGCGTTCGAGTTGGTGTGGGCGGTCGAGAAACCCTAAGATGTGACAGCTTGACGATCTTTCTATCTGTTCGAACTGTTCAAGCTGGAAAAGCTGGAAAAGTGTTGGAAAGTATCAGACCCTAAACAATAGACTTAAAAGCAAAGTATGATGCATGAATATGATTGTAAAGAAAAGAAATTTCCAAAATTTCGCTAAGCGAGATATTTACGGCAAATATTTGGATGGAAAACACGAATTTTATTGATTAATGAAGGAAGATTACAACAATTGTTTTTTGATGGAGCATTGCTCACACAAATGATAAAATAAATGATAAAATTACAAACTAAATTGAACTAATTAAGCGTCTTACGTCGGATGGCGATCAAAACTTGATGCGACTTGACGAGGATTCGCTCCATAGTGAGCTTTTAGTTTGGATTTCTCGGCTTTTAGCTTGCTAATGACTCTCTTCCACTCGTTGGGAGGCGGGATCGTGGTTGTCATTTCCTCGAGCTTTCTTTTCCTTTCCTTGGCGTATTTACGGATTGCGTTATCCTTACGCGAATCTTCTCATCTTTCTCCATGAGCCATTCATCACGGAAGTAGCGTCTTTTCATGATCTTTGACTTGCTTCTTGAGCTTCTCATTCTCAAGGTTGGTTTAAGGAGTTTGCTTTCCAAAGCTTCCTTCTCAAACCTTATCTTGGTCGAGGCTTCTTGGTATTCTCCGGCTTCAGCGGGAAAATTTGTCGATTTGGGCGGTAGAACATGGGATCCTCATGGCGTAAGGCATTGAAATTCCTTAGCTCTTTTCTTTACCTAAAGTGTAGGTTTCCATGGCTACACAATCCTTTGCTTTCCTTTTTCTTTCCTTCGGATGTAGTGCCAGCTTTGATCATCCTAGCTTTCAACCCAGGAATCCTCTCCTTCATGATAGAGTAGCTTTCTCTTGTAAAACCCGGAAGGTTTACGAATTTGCGTGTCGGTGACGTTTTGCTAGAAATGGGTTGTAGTTGATTCCCCTCTCGTACCAATGAGAGTGCGTTGGCAAATTCTCCACTCTCAATGATTTCCATCTCATTTATGCGCAAGGTATACCAATGGATATAAATCGTTTGTAAGAGACATGAGTCTTCTTGACCAATGTCACTCGTCTTTGTTTCGCGGAAGATAGGAGATTTAGGCGGTGTGAGGTAATCCATTTGAAAAGCAGTCAACACACGATAGTTCCGTCTCCTTGATTCCTATGATGAATAGAGGCGTCGTATCACCAGCGAGGTAGGAGCAGGATTTCCAATCGGAAAGATCCTTATGGCGTTAATATCAGCGAAGTTTGGGACGTTGGAAACAACACCAATCCATAGAGGAGTAAAGCTAAAATAGCTTCAGGCTACCATACTACCGACTTAGGAATTTGAGCCTTCTCCATTAGGAACTTTGAAGTCGAGTCCTAAGAGTTTTCCTCGGTAGTTAGGTTTTGTCTATCTCAGTTTCTTTATGTGAGTCATCGTTGCAATAGCGGTGACTTAGGTATGGCTTCAAACCATTGAAAGGCACTTTGTCGATCTTGAGATACCTAGGATATGTGCATACTCTTCCAAAGTAGGCATCAGCGATAATCGGGGAAAGTGAAGCAATGATAGGCGGATCGTAGAAGCGAGCGAAGGTTTGAGAAGTCCTTCATCGGCGTTAGCGTTCGGAAGAGTTAAAAGAGTTCCATAGCGTTTTACGAAATCCGAGGATCTTCTACCAAGGATGCTAACTCTTTCAACTTTCCTCGTCGGGAATCCTAAAGCGTATCTTTTGGTGAATCTTCCTCGGCGTCCATCACTCTAACCTAAAATATTTTAAAAAAATCTCTAAATTATTTGGAAATGGGAAGAAATGAATTTTCTTTGTTTTTGAATGAATGAATGAATGCATGAATGCGGAAAACATGGTTAGTAGTTATACACACGAGCAAGCGTTGAAGTCACGAGCATGAAGCCAGCGATAAGAATCAGCGTGGTTAAGTTCTATGGGCTTATTCATACGTGAAGCGGGTTCTCGATGTCTGAGCTCAACACTCCCTTCAAAACATTATTGGATTTGTTGAATACTCGATGGTCCAATAATATTTTCAAGAAAACTACTTTGATCGTAGTATCGCATGACAATTACTCTAGGCTTATACGAATAATCTACACTACATCCTAATGGCGGGATGGTTTATGTGTTCTGAGTCCACTCGACTTCTTAAGTTCCCTCAAAGCACGGTGTCTTCGCATTACTTGTTAAACACAATACCCCAAGACAACCTCCACTGGCGAAATATTAACCGAGAGCATTGAGCGCTCACGTATTAATATCTCCACCTAGATCTTAAAAATGTTTCTTAAATCCGGGTTAGGATTTCTTTCCATCAAGTGAAATCATGAAACACACAATAAAGAAAAAGCGATATATGCAAAAATATGAAAAGCTTATCCCTTTCTTTTCTTTTGAAAACAAAAAAAGCTTGGTGCTCTCGGGCGGAGTTTTTTTTTTTTGAAAATCAAAGTTTATACTCCCAGTCGCCATTTTCTGTTCGCGTTAAAGGTGGCTAGAGGATCTGAACATGAGTTCGGATTCTGCGGCTCGAAAGCGATTTAAATCTTTTGATTTGTTTATAAAGATGCCGCGAGCATCAGCTTTATTATTTTCAACACAAGAAAGATGATTTAATGATTATGAAAAGGGAAATGAAATACCCTCGATTGATATGCGTGACTAAGCAAACTAGGCATAGCGCATTGGGAGATACGAGTAAGGGGATTGTTATATAAAGGGAATAGATGGAGCACCCTAAATATATGTAGTTATCTACTGACTTTATATATGAATATATTTGATATGTTTGTGTGTTTTAATTGCTATTTCTATGATTGGGAAAGTTTCTCCTTTGGGATTTTAAGGAGCAGTTGTGTGGGATTCTAGCGTTTATTATTATTGTGCTCATAAAGATCGTGGATCTTACGCATACATACCCTAGTGGGAATCGGAGCATTTGTAGCTCGGATCTCGGGGTTCTATGGTTTGTTTAGTGCGAGGGAGAAAGAAATTTGCTCGCCAAGGATGAGACCTTGTGCCTACGTATTCTCAAAGGGATGTTGAGAAAGTCGGAGCAATCGTAGTTCCCACTTATGCTAGTGGAAAGCAGCGGGATGTTAGTAAGAGGCCGACAAATGTCATCTTAATGAAAATGTATCTAATCTATTTCATCACATACATTTTGAAAATTTTGATTGATAAAAATCTTTAAATCGTAAGTATTAGGTGTTTTGCTTGAGTGTACAAGCGTTACCACTTACATGTTTAAGAAAGATGTTTGAAAAAGATGATTGAATCTTTTTTGTAAGTATTGGGTGTTTTGCTTGAGTGTACAAGCGTTACCACTTACAATTAAGAGATGTTTTTGTTTGAAAAGAGTTTTGAAAAAGTTTTGAAAAGTTTTTGTTGTATGTGATGTGATAGATGAGATACTTCTTCCATAGAGATTATAAATGTCTAAATCTCAAGGAGAAATTGATTGGATTAAAGGGATGCTTTTAAGAAGCCGTGGGTCCTTATTGTTAGCCCAGAGGAGGCATTCCGAGGGTCATCGAGGTCATCGAGGGTCCTTGTATGAAGCTCAAGAGGAAGCTATAGGGTATGGCGGCTTTGGTTTGAAAGGATTTCATAGAAACCATCCTTTTACGAATAAGAGCAATTTCAGGAAATTTTACTCTGGGGGATTTGAAAGTGATTTCAGGAAACCATCCTTTCGGGTTCTATCTTAGCGGGTGATTCTTTGTATTGGAAGCCCAATAGGAGGCATTAAGAGATTTCCTATCTCTTTCATTGTATGATGCCGAGAGGCTAAACTCGATGAGGAGTTCTTTTGAGCGAAGCCCAAGGAGGTGACTCAGCAGGAGTATTGTCTTATCTGAAGCCTAAGCGGAGGCTAAACTATGTGGGAGAGTTTTCTTTGTACAAAGCCCAAGAGAAGGCTAGACTACTGTTGGAGATAAATTATCTTGTATGAAGCCCAGCGGAGGCTATCTTGTGGGAACCTATTGATTAGTCTAATTGTTATGTTATGATTAGACAATTTGTATAAACAAGTGTGTGTGTGATATGTATTCACGAGGAGTTTATGAAGGAAATATAAACAATGCATGATGTTTATTTACAGATTTATGAAATATAAACAAGTGTACGTAAACGAGCGTTAAAAAGCAGCGTAACTTGATTATTTACAAGTTTGAGCGTGTACAAGGAAATGAATATGTACGAGCAGTATTTATGTACGAGAGAATGGTGGATGTACATACGAGGTTGGGACTTACACCATAAGGGAGGCCCATTGATTTGAAAACAGTTTCACGGGAATAATGCTTCTTTCAAAATCAATGGTATTGATGTAAAATGTCGGATGAAGCGAAAATGATAGATTGAAGTTTATACGTAAAAGGTATCTGTATTATGTACGAGATAAAAAGTATTTGAAAAAAGTATTTGTGTTATGTACGATAAAAATTTGTATGTGTTTTGAAAATAATTTGATATGTACAAAGAAATATTATGTACACAAAAGAATGTTATGGGACTTACACGTGAAGGAGACCCATTGGTTTGAAAGCGTTTCACGAGGAATAATGCTCCTTTCAATACCAATGGTATCGGTTATATAAACAAGCGAATGAAAACAAGCGAAAGAAATTTGTTTATGTTTGAATATTGACAATGATAATTTGAGTATGTACAAGTAAAAACTAAGTATGTACATAAAGGATTGGGACTTACACCATAAGGGTGGCCCAAGATCGATTGAGAAATTCGAGAAAGAACGAATTTGATTTTATCGTTTAAATTGGATCGATCGTGGTAAAAAGATGTAAGTTTTGATGAAATGTTTTGAAAAATGATTTGAAAATGTTTTGAAAGGTGAGGTTCATTTATGAAAAGTTTTGAAAAAAATCGGAAGTCGAAAACTTGAAAAATTCACCTTTTAAGGAGGTTTGAAAAGTGTTCAGAACGTCGTTTTCGGCTCGATTAAAATTTAATCAGATGAAAGTTTTTTCTGAAAATTTTTGCACTATCATAAAATAGATGTATTTGTTGACAAGTGTTTAAAAAATCATCTCAAAATGAGAAGTTTTGATTGGTAAAAAAAAAATTGTGGAAGTTTTGTAAAAAAACATGAAAAAATGGAAAGTTTGAAAAAGAAATGGTCCTGATGGGAGTTGAACCCATGACCATTGGGTGGGACGCGTGGCAAAGAAACTTAAGACCAAGCAAGCAACCACTAGACCAAACGTGTTTCTGTGTTTTAGTGGACAATGACACGCGTTGATATGAGATTGGAAAGTTTGAAAATTTAAATTGGAAAAGCGGATGAAGAACAGTAATGTTCTTCATGATTTTGATTTTCAATCAAATCCTAGCTAGAATCCTCGTTTCTCAACCAAATTGAATGATATAAAAATGAAACTTGATCGATTTTGCTGTGAACATGATAGCAATTGTTAATTTCATTTTTAAGCCCGAACATTTTGGTTTGAAGAACACTAAGAACCCTAATCGAAAAACTCAAATTAAATGATAAAGGTTTGATGATTCTTGGATTTTTAGGGTTAATGATCGTTATTAGTGCGAGAAAGAGAATGGCGCGAGTTTTTCAAAAGGATGCAAGGAATTATGAGAATGGATTTCGTGTTCTTACGGAAAAGTGAGAATCGCTGGATTTAAGTGCTTCCGATTGTTGTTTATGGCTTGAGCACCAACGGCATGTATGGAAGTGTGAGGATAGTGCTTGCCTTGAATCCTTTCCAATCAATCCCAAGTCCACTTGCAGTTCAAAAATGGCAAGGATTTTGATAGAAATCGTGCTACTGATTAGATTTTAATGGCACGGATCATATACATGATGTATAGTGATCTTTGTTTGAGTGATTTGATCACAGTTTGATCAAGCTTAACTCCAAATTCGATTGCTTGGGCGGTTTGAAAGTTGTGAAAGCATGGAAAGTGAAAAGCTGTTTTTAGCTTGATCTAGCTTGATTTTAATGTTTAAGCAGATTCCATATGGATATTATGATATGTTAGACACCAAAGTTTATCATAGTTCTTGCTAAATTTGAAAATTGCAATGTTTGGCAAATTGAACTATAATGCTTGAATTTGAAGAAAGTGGAAGGAAAGCATGGATTTGTGATGCTTTGGTGTAAGTTGAACTTGAATTGGTGATCCTTTTATAGGCCAAAAGTTCGATTTGTTAGGCAACAAGGACATGGCAATTGGATGAATCATGGATTGCTTAAGGGCAAGAATGACAATTGCCAAAAAGAAACTTCCTTTTTCACCATGTGCTTCAATTTTACAATTTGATCCAATCCTCTCAATTATTACTCTAGGTGATATTTATCGGTTTGATGACTCATTTGGCATGGTGGCAAGTGGTCTAAATGAGAAAACACAAAATGACCTATAATTTGATGTTTTGACTTTTGAAAATCAAGTTTCATGGAGCCTTATGTTTCAATTTCAAAAGCATAGCTAGACTCCATGGATTTGAGAGTTCTTGGACATTTTGGAAAGATTTTTTCACAAGCTACAACTTTCATGTTTTGAGTTTTTTCCAATTCAAATTGGGACTAGGTGAAAAAATGGCATGAAGTTTGGAAAAAGTAAGAAATTTCAACACTTAGAAAAATTTCTAAGTATAAAAACTTTTGACTTTTTGTTGACTTTTTCAAATTCTTTTGACTTTTTGTTGACTTTTTGTTTGACTTTTCTGTGCAGATGAATTTTCATCAGACGTTTCTGAAATTGACTGATGAAGTCTGTGAACCTCTGTGATGTTCTGAATCCAGAAATTAGGTCAACATGTTGTATCTAAGATATAATGACCAATCTCTATCCAAAAAAGTCATTCCTTGCTCAAAAAATCAGAGAATGCCTATGCTCGACCAAAACCCTAATTGGTCGATCCTCGATTGTTCTGTGAGAAAAATGGGTATCTGATGATCAGAGGCTGATGATTTGATCAAGATAGATCAAATGTGGTGAGAAAAACTCAAACCCTAATTTGATTGTCTCTTGATTCAGATGAAAATCTGATGAAACCCTAATTTTGACTTGTGACTGCTACACCCGATTAATGCTGTCTGAATTGTTAGTGATGCAATGATGCCAATGTAAGGTGGTATATTAGGTCAAAAATTGGGGTATGACACCTTGTCATCTTCAAATCTTTGATAAGACAACCATCTTATATGCTTAAAGAAAACCTATTGGGAATCACCTCAAACCCAAAACCATATAACCAATTATATGAATGCATGAATGCGTGATGATTAAGTATAAGCCGATTAAACTCGAAGTTAGGAGGACGAGTTTTGGGGTGCGACAGCTGCCCCTATTCAATCGTCTTAAACTTGATATGTAAGAAATATTAACAGCTTTCGAACTTTCAAGGTGGAAGAGGATTGAATACCAAAAGAACCCCAAAAAATTTCCCTACGCAGGATACTAATGCCAGATAAGATATCTTGACTACAGAGTCAAGGAAGAGGTAACTGAGGAGAAGAAACTAGTTAAGCAATATCATAATGTCCTAACACAGCAGTAACGACTGACGAATATCAAGAGATCTCAACAACACCTGGTATAATCAAGAAATATTTGAAGGTCTCAACAAAACGGATACCCAGCTGAGGGCGATGAACAAAAATATCTTAACAGAAACAACTAAAGTCCCTTAACAGAGGACCAAAGGTGGAGAATTAAAAGATTGAGACTAGTGTGAAAATCCCAAAGAGTTAAAGAATACCTGAAGACTTTAACGAAAATATGATTTGAGAAATTGTTTAAAGATCCTAAAGAAGATATCATTTTGAGAAATTGTCTGAACATCCCAACAAAGATATGATTTGAGAAAATGTCTAAAGATACCAGCGAAGATATTATTTGAGAAATTGGCTGAAGATCCCAACGAAGATATGATTTGAGAAATTGTTTGAAGATCCCAACGAAGATATGATTTGAGAAATCGTCTGAAGATCCCAACAAAGATATGATTTGATAAATTGTCTGAAGATCCCAACGAGTTAAAGAATACCCGCAAACTTTAACGGAGATATGTGGCTAGAACAATATTATAATTGTTGTGCACGAAGGTGCAATGAGCCATGGCATGCTGAATGTCTTAACCATATAACTTCTGAGTTACCAGCAGAACAAAAATCAGTAGTACAACCGAGATACACTTCTCTGGGGATAAACAAATCATATCCAGCACACTGGTGTGATATATATGTTTATGAAGTCGGTAAATCTTTGTTTCTGACATTTCTGCTGAAAAGATCTTAATGAACATGTAAAGACATGTTAAACAACTTCCGAGTTGACAAAATCTTCAATCATATACGGTAGTCATCTAGGGGTAGAAGGATCAAATTCAGCACTTGTGACTAAAAAACTTCCATGGTAAGGTTCTTCAATTTGGTGGCATCATCCCAACAATGCGTTGTAGCAAGTGGATATGTGGATCAACTTCCGAGCTGGCGAAATATCCTGAGATTAAATAAACATCCTACTTGGTGGATATTTATCTATTGAGTAATTGAAAACTTACTAGGGAAATAAACACACCAGAAGTTCAACATGGTCTTCTGAGACCAACTCAGAGAAACAAATTTGTAGAAGTTGTTGCCACTAAAATTTGCTGAGAATGTTTTCCTTTGAAAGAATTCTTGAAAATACCATAAATATGTTGTAGAAACCCTTCCTAAAGGAGAATCGCTTAGGAGTGAACGAAGCTTTGCTGGGGAAACTCCATAAGAAAGTCGTGTGGAAAAAATCACTAGGGATTCCCAGTTGATAATTTCGCTGACATTAGAGTTCAAAGAAAGATAACTATTTCGCTGGGGAAGAAATCTCAATCCGAGAAAGGATCAATTGTTAAGATCCATACAAGTATACAACNTTGTTCTGGAGAGAAGAGGATAATTCTTCCGTCTGAGAAATAATCTTCCAATTTTGATCCTTATAAGGATAATAACGACCTTAGCTAGGGGAAAACCTGCAAGAGATAAACTAATTGAAGCTAATACATGAGCATGTTATGCATGAGTTTTAATGTTTTAATGCAAAGGGTATCAAGCTGACTTCCCGATACCGTTGGAAAGGAAAATTTCAAATGCATCATGAAGAGAATGCACCAAACTCTGAATGTCGATGAACCACTTGAAAAGCTTCATGGTAATCCTTATAGAAGGAAAGATAGAAATTTCTGAAATGCTTTAACTAAGATGATCAATAGAGTTCCCCAAGCTGGATGCAAAGAGAACATGGTCAGTAACTTCGAGGACCGAAAGTGGACTTCTGTGAGTATAAAATAACTTATGTTTAGCACACAGGTCTAACAATGAATGCTTTAATAGTAGACAAGCTTCCATATTTGCAACCATCTTGGTGACAGAAGGTTGTAACAAACATATACAGATATGTTGACAATTTTAACATTGACAAATCATCATCTTGTCGCTACTGAGCTGATAGTGAATTGCAATAAGCAAGAAATAAATCCTTTGGGGTAGAAATCAATTTCAACACCGCCAAGGGGAAGTAGACGCTTCCATAGTGGATAGATCTTCCATCCGCTAGTATGGTGCTGACAATGCATAAACAATAGACATGTACTGACAAGTTTAGACAACTTGATGTTGCAACAGATCCTCCAAAATCTTTTAATCATCCTACCGGGTAGATGTATATTTATGTTGAATAAACGAAGTATACCTGGGAATAAATACACCAAGATTCACGGAGGATTAATTGAGAACAACTCGATGAATCGGGTCATCTGGATTACCGCCACTAAGACCTACTCGAGACGTTGTTATCCAGAGAGAATAACAATGCTGGATTTGATATTGTTGCAATCCTGCTACAATAGGTCCTCTTGGGGAAACTTGAAGCTTCATTGAGGAACACTTCAAAAGAAACTCTATGGGGAAAGATTATTGGGGAAAACCCGAGTGAGAAATTTCATTGACACAGGAGTTCACTTGGGGAAGATCAAACACCTTGGAAGAGATTCGATTTGAGAATCGCCACCGTTGTAGATCAATTTAAGAACAAGTCTTCAAACTGGCGGCACAAGAAGAACTAACTCTTTCATTCGAGAAATAGTCTTCAAAGTTTGATTATGCTAAGGAAAACAATTAGCTGATCTTGAAATATTTTGAGTCTTAGTTGGGGTTTATGCATGAATATATTGCATGATATGATATGAATGAATGAATGCATGAATATACTAGTTAATGCATTGGCTATCAAACTTAATTTCCGACACCGTTGGGCATCGAAAGAAAAGTATCGACCATATTCCAGTGATACATTGATCAAGCCCCAACTGCTGCTGGTAAGATACACCAATCCCTTGAGGAGGAGATAAAGAATAGTTCTTGATTGTCACCATGATGATTACATATTCACTTCCATTCTGGAGAAACAAGCACAATATTTAAAAAAAATTTCAAAAGCTTTATTATTTCACCGTTTTTAATGATTTTCAATTTTTTTATCTGAAATAGCAGTGAGCTAAACAGGCAGAATAGATAAAAAAAAAATTGTATGAGAAGAAAACAGATGTTCAACCGAACAATTATTTTATTTAAGATATGAGAAGAATAACTCATATATGAGGAGTTTGTACATAAAGATGCATATTCCTTTAGGAGAAACATACAGGAGAGAGTAAGTCTATATACACATTTTTCTTAAAACAACAACGAAATTGAAACTGAACTTCATTGAGCTATAAACATGATATTCCCCCTCCTGACTGTTATTCTTCATCACTTCACTTCTGGAGATGGTGATTGAAATGGTCCTTTCCATCTATGCTTTTGTTTTGATATAGAATAAACTTCTGGTATTATGTCATTATATATTCCCTAACTTTTGCGTGAATCACCTTTCAGATTTTGATTCACCAGGAGACATACCCTCTTTTGCTTAAGCCGCCCTTTCGGGTTTTCAACTTACCGGGCTTAATTTTTATTCTTCTTCTTCTCTTTTTTTTAAACATAATACTTCTTGACCGCGTCTGAGTTGACAGCATGTGCTAAATCTTTTCCATCCATATTGGTGAGAATAAGAGCTCCTCTGGAGAAAACCTTCTTCACCACATATGGTCCCTCATAGTTTGGCACCCATTTCCGAGGATCTTTCTATGGAGATATGATCCTTTTCAAAACCAATTCACCCACCTTGAATACTCGAGGTGTACTTTTTATCAAAAGCTCTCTTGATCCTCTTCTGGTAAATTTGGCCATGACAAAGCGCTGTTAATCTTTTCTATTCAATCAAGTTGAGCTGGTCATACCTATTCCGAACCCATTATGCTTCTTCTAATTTCGTTTCCATCAGAACTCTAAGGGAAAGAAATTCAACTTAAAAATCTTGCTCCATACCATAGACGAGAGAATATGGTGTTGCCCCTGTCGAGGTACGAATGGACGTTCTGTACCCATGCAAAGTACCATCTCGTGCCAATCCTTATACGTCTTTACCATCTTCTGAAGGATTTTCTTGATGTTTTTGTTAGCTGCTTCAACAACACCATTCATCTTCGACCTATAAGGTGGCGAGTTACGATGCTCTATCTTGAAATTATCGCACAACTCCTTCATCATCTTTGTTAGTGTTTTAGGTTGGCATTAATTTTTGGTAAAACTAGGCTATGGCAATGTCTTGATAAATGTCATGACATTCAGAGATTGAAGATAAATCCTACTTGACAAGGATGTTAAAGGACAGCTCAGAACTGGAAGATAAAAGTTGTCTTTGGAATTGGAAAATAGTTTGATGTCATAAGATGTTATGACATTCGATGAACGATACATTAAATTTGTTTTTCTGAGACTTTTCGGGAAGTTTGTTGGTATTATATTATGTTTTTCTGTTATTAGAATGCATGCTCACATGGCTGCTAGGTTAATCTTAGTTAAACCTAAATTGGTTGTTGAAAAGACCATGTTTTAGGATTAAATTAAGTGAACCTAGCTATCTTTATGGAAGCCCAAAGAAGTTTCGGGGCTTCTATAAAGGAATACAACCCTTACACTTTTTTGCTCTAGAATGTATTTGAAGATTTAGCAGGTTGTAATTTGTGTAATTCTAGTTTCTCTTGTGAGCCAAGCAATTATCAATTGATAAGTGCATTGGACTAGGATTTGTTTGTAAGGGTAGTTTATCACTCAAAGCTTTGAAGCACGTGTTTGTCTCTTGATTGAAGCTTTGAAGCAAGATCAAGATAGTTTATTGAAGTGTGTCTTCACAATTCAATTATACAATAGGTTGATATCCTTTTGTGATTGAGGGGAGTAGGAACTCGGGTCTAAGTAGGACTTAGATTGAAGTTGCATTGGGTAGGTCTTAAGTGAAGGAGATAAGCTGTTGGTTTATTCACGAATTAATTCTACTAATAGTGAATTTCCTCCACGGCTTGGTAGCCCCGGATGTAGGTGTAGTTAGACCTTTGAGCCGGGTAAACAATTTATTGTGTTCTTTTCTTTGTTTGAATTTATTGTGTGAATTGTTAGCAGTGTCGAATCTTGTGTCATAACATTCTCTGTGACATCAAGTATCTGCTGCCGAAATTTCAATTGGCATCGGGCGGGCACCACCTGTTATTTGGTGAGATCTAGGGATAATAGTTTACGGCATAATGTATAAGAAAGGAGGATTTGGGTAGACCACCTATCTTGGATGGGTCTAATTATGATTCTTGGAAACCTCGTATGGTTGCTTTTTAAGATCGGTGGAAATTAAAGCTTGGAGGCTGGCGACAAAGGATGGAAACATCCAACCAAGCTTGAGAAAGAGGGACTCTTGTCTTGAAACACGAGGAGGAATGGAGCAAAGAGGAAGAGGAGGCACTAGGAACTCTAAAGCATTGAATGCCTTATTCAATGGTATTGAGAAATATCTTGAGACTAGTTCATCAAGGTGAGTGGCCAAGGATGTTTGGGACACTCTCAAACTACTCATGAGGGAACATCCAAGGTGAAGATGTCAAGACTTCAGATGCTCACTACCAAATTTGAGAATTTGAAGATGAAAGAAGATGAGACTATTCATGAGTTTCACATGAATATCTTGGAAATTGCCAACACCTCAGGAGCACTTGGTGAAAAGATG
>CM038793.1:253281552-253398787 GCA_021764765.1 Vicia sativa
GATGATGTTGAATTGCGATGATGTATGATGCTTTGTTTGGTGATGGTCTTTATGATGAACATGGAATGAATATAACAATAATTTCATGATAACTAGCGATGAATATAAATGATGAGTTTAGTGATGATTTGATGTTGATGAAATGCTACTGCAAATATGATGTGATGATGTTTGTGACGATGGACTTTTATGCCAAAAGCGGCGATGGGCTTTAGCGATTTGTGATGATTTTATTTTGTTGCTTATGTTATTAGCATTGTTTGATGTTGTTGTTTATGATTATCGTGTTGATTAGTGGCGTATTAACTTGTGATGATTTCGTGGTGATGAACATTTATGTGTTGTTATGATTATATCGATGAGGTTATGGTGATAAAGTGTAGATTATACATTAGAATGGCGATAGGTATGTGAGTTGTGGATATGTGAATTCACTTATTAATCTATACCCTTTATAATTAAAACTATATATATATATTATCATGTCTTTAATTATATATTTGGAGTATCTCACCTTTACTTGTTAGCGTTACCTTTATATTGGTAACGTCTCGAGGTTATAGTGAGGAGTTATAAGCTGCTATTAGTTAGTCGGTGTTAAGCTACGATCATGCTTTTCGAGGAAACATTTATGATGTCTTGTTGTTGTTCTTTTGTTGTTATTCTTTTATGAATAAAATCATACTTTATGAAAATATTATTTGTTGAGAAGTTTATTAAAGAAGATGTTTTGATTTTTAAGAATCGATTTATGATTTCGATGATGCTATGTGTCCAGAGATTTATACTTTAAACAGCATTTTAAAGTGATTTGGTTTTGTAGGTGTGGCCTCGATGTTTAATTTAAGAAATTTTAAATTACTCGATTTTGCCTATTAAACCTTGGGTAATATTGATTGTTACATTAGTGGTATCAAAGCGGTCGGTCATCGGCCGAGGTTATTAATGTGTTTAATCTGTGTCGACATGTGTGTGAAACAACTGCCGGTACTTGCTTGTTTCTATCTATTTGTGCGCAAGGCGAGTGTGTGAAATGACCCAGGCGAGAAGTTTTACTTCTTGGTGGCACTTGTGGCTATAGATGGAGCCTCAGCGGGTGTTACGCTTTGGTAACTTGAGTGTAAGTTTGAGAGCGTTGTTGTAGTTTGGTAAAGATGGTTTATGTTAAAATGCATGATTGTCGGCCTATTGACAAATTGAGGCTGATCACCTAATCTCTTGTTGATAGTAGTCGGTTTATGTTGGTTGGGATGGACTTGTCTTGCCGAATAGTGTGAAGTAGATGAGTTAGCACAAGGAGGTGCATAGTTACTTGAGTTGTGGCGAATTTGGTTTTGGTGAGAAACAAGATTTTGCGAAGCGAACTTCTTGTTGATTCTTAGAGCATATTGTGAAGATGTGAGTGAATTACCGTGTAGTCAGGTGAAGTTTTGATGGATTTAGTTTAGAAACTAGTTGTGATTAGAAGTCATCCCAAGGATGTTTGTACAATTAGAGTTGAAGAGTCGACTTGAGGATTGATTGAACGAGTTTGTTTATTGACGAGTCGGTGTAGAAATTGCTCGGTTGTGTTATTCGAGAAGAATAAGGTCGCAAGTTGGTGTGTCGTTTCGGACAAAGGAGCGAAGTGGATGTTGAAGACAAGTATCTACTTCCAATCGATGTTGGATGAATCGGTCATTTTGGGTTATGTGTTTAGTGAGATCGATGTGAAGTACGGATGTCTACGGGTTGATGTGAAAGCGAAGATGTTTGAACAATGCTTTCAGATAGTGTATGGTCTGGTGAGTATTTGTTGATGTCATTAGTGTGACTAATCGCAGTCGGAATTTGGAATGTTCGGTTAATACTCTCATGAGTGGCAAAGTTATTCGTGTTCATGGATACTTATTTGGTTCACGTCAAGTTAAGGAATTGTAGCAGCATTCGAGCTTTGCGTTATCGAGTGATTTAGACAGTGCATATTAAAGTATTACTAAGATGATTTTAAAGCTATTGAATGATGCCTTAAGTGTGACAAGTGATATTGAACGATTCGAAGATTTATTTTGTATCTTGTAGAAGACTTGGGGTTATTCGAGAGCTTAGAAGTTCCTTTGTTTTGGATGGTTAGTTTTGTGAGTTTGATGGAAGATCTTTTTATAAGTTGGTATTGATCGTGGGTACTTTGACTTGAGATGGTTGAGTCATTATTTGGACTTTGCAATGAGGCAATTTGTTTGAGCCATGGAAAGTTTAGCGAATGCTAGATTTTGGTCTTGTTTAGTCTTGAAGAACCTTGTGGCGTATTGTGATATTCCATTTTGGACGTAAGGTGTATTCGACATAGAGTTGGAAAGTGTATTGCTACCTTGGAGCGATTTGATTTTCATAAGGAAAATTTGTCGACCGTGAGTTAGAGTTTGATGCGGTTGTGCTCATTTGAAATCTTAAAGAGTGCGGATATTATGACGAGAAGATTGGAATTGTTGAAGACAATTCAAGTTTGAGTGCGATCTATAAAGACTTAAATGCAGTGTTGAGTTTAGTAAGTTGATATCACGGATAACAAAGAATATCGGTTTAGGATTTATTATTTTGAAGAATGTTGCATGCTTGTTTTGGAACACTTGTTGAGATTAAGCTCGGAAGGTTATTAAGGATTTGTTCACTACTAACATATGGATTTAAGTCCGGATACTAATGGTCGCGGTGGATTATTAGATTACGATAAGATAAGTCTTAATGATAAAGAATTTTGTGGTTTGGCAGCCACGGGTACCTTAAGATAATTGATGTTTTATAAAGGAAAATGTTACATGTCTTGTTGAAGTCGATTCGGCAGTGTTCATTTTGGATTCCATAAAATTTATGTCATGGTTTAAAGTCCGACTTTGTGTTGTAAGTACGAGAGTATGGACAAGCGTTGATGGGGAGAGTTCTTGAGAGAGTGTTTTGGTTTGAATTACCACTTTGGAAGATTGAAAGTTATGAAGGTGTTTCGATTAAGAGCACCATGTATTGATCGTTCTGACAGTGCGGGGATGGTGATAACTAATACAAATTTTGGGAATTGAATTGTTAGAAGGAGACTTCGTTGAGTCAGAGTGTATCGTCAAGTTTCACAAGTGAATATTTGGACAATATTTGAAAAGGTGAACTATATGTGTATTTTAGAGGATCAATGGATGTTGATCGATCAAAGAATGAAGAGTGATTACAAGTTGATGGGGGCGATGTTCGAGGGTGTCGGTAGGTGTACATTTGAACATATCCATTACGAGTATTACGAGTTAGAGGATTAAACAAGTTATTTACGGTTGGTATCATATGCATAAAGTGGCCTTGACATGGTTTAGATATTGGGCATTGAATTTTTAGCAGTATGCGAGATCGTTGGATTGGGCTAGTGAGTTATGTAGCATGAGTCGTCGGTATAACCCTAGAATGAGTGGTGTGTGCAGTTCGGTTATGTTTGTAGCTTGTTATTGTTCGAGGGTTATCGTTGGTAATCTACAAGGATGATGTGATCTTGTGATTTTTACGGAATAAAAGTGATACTTCTAAGTGAAATTCTTGAGTTACGTACTTATCGTGAATGAAGACATCTTTTCCATAGTTGCGTAACACTGTGGTCTATCTATTTTGATTGTTTTATTTTGGTTTGTATAACCATTTTGTTGTTTTTTTCTTAGTAATGTCGGTGTTGTGTGTCGGACTTTATTTTCCTATCTTTGGTGACTCGTTGGGGTGTCGATTCAGTGTCGACTAATTCTATAGTTGAGCGTTAGGATGTCGATCTTGTTTGTTTAGTTCTCGAGTGCATTGTATGGGCTTTGCATCTTGGTATGGTTGTTCTTATTGGACGTTGTGGTTAGGGAGGTGCCCTTGTTTTAGTGTATTTATGTTGTTTAATTGATCGAGTTATTGGACATCGTAGGCATGTCCGATTTTCGTTTTGGTCGAAATTCGAGGACGAAAAAGTTTATAAGTAGGGAGAGTTTAGCGCCCGTTTTAATTAATATTATATTATATTAATATTTTGATTACCGATCGATATTTATTTTGCGGCGAGAATATTTATGTTAATCAATATATCTATTAATATATTTGGCGATGTTTGATTCGGTCCGGTTTTATTCCGTTCGGTTCGGTAAAATACTATTTGGATCCGATATTTAATTCCGGAATTAGTTTAATTAATTGAGTTAATAATATTATTAGATATTATTAAAGTGTTAATTAATAAAAATAAGTTAGGGGTGTGGGAAGTAATTGAAGAGTTTGGGTACACCCTTGTTGCTAGTAAGAATACTTATAAAATCAATCTTCCTCATTTTCTTTCCATTCATAAAAACACTTCTCTTTGTTTTCTTTCCATTTGCAACACAAAACCAAACTTAGAAAATTGAGAGAATAGAGGGTTTTGGGAAGAAGAAGAGCAAGAGCAAGAGCTTGAAGTTTGGATTGGTTGAATCTTCAAGAATCATCCAAGCATTTGAGGTAAGGGGTTTGATTCTCCATCTCATATTGCTAGGTTTTGATAGTTATATTTTGGATTTGGAGAAAAAAATTGATAGTTGATTTATAGGATTTTGATTGATTGTTTGTTGAAATAGATTAGAAAAGATGGATTAGGAGTATGGATTATGGGTGTATTATTGCTAAAATTGTAGAGAATGAAAGTTATAATATGGAAATGAAAAAGAAAACAAATTGTACTGCTAAAATAAGAAAAACCCAGAAAACCAATTTTACAGGGACGAAGAAAGAAATTAGGTGGAGGAGGTAGCATGGGGCGCCCACCTCCATTATGGCGACAGTCACGCTTCGGCCCCACTCCAACAGGTACTGCTGGGACAATCGTCCCTTAGTGGGAGGAGTATGCAGCAAATTGTTTTCGGTTTGTATGTTATGTTTTACATTTTTTGATTAAGTTTCCTGCATAATTTTGTTAAATTAGTTTGTTTCTTTTCATTTTCCAATTCCATATACTACTAGTTAGTATTAATAAAATATAACTAGGACATAAGTTAGCCCGATTAAATTTGGAACTCGGTTGCATTCCGATTTTCCGATTTAATAAATTAACAGCGGACAAGTTGCTCAAATTCAACGGAAAAATAGCGTGCTAGCTAAGTTCGACGTGTAGAGCGTGGTGGTGAGGTTAGTTTTTCGAAATTATGAGTTTTTAAACGACCGAAATAGACTTAATTACGGTTAGATTGAATCATATTGCGTTTTAGTCAATTTAAAGCGTATGGACAATCGATTGCGGTGTTGACTATTATGATTAAGGCGGTTATTAGGAATGACCTTCGCGCGATTATAGGTGTTTGACTATTTTTCGCATTTGGAATTTAGTGAATGAATTGATAATGATGTGGTGTGATTAAATATGATGTTTGCGACGATGTATTTATTAATGAATACTTGATGATATGTGATGCGATGATATATGTCTTTGTACATGATGATGTGATGATTATATTAATATTGTTAATAAATGCTTCCGATTTGTGAATGCATGATTTTTGATGATGATGTTTTGCATAATGCAAATATGATGCGATGATATATTTATCTTGATGTGGATAAATTATGGCGATGTGGGCTTTATGCCAATTTTGAGGAGCGATGATGATGTTTTCGTTGTGTTGTTTTTTATTGTCCAGTCACATACATTGCATTGGCGGCGAGGGCTTTTATGACAAGCGACGAAGGCTTTTATGCCAAGCGACGATGGGCTTTATGTCAAGTGTTCCTAATTATGGACAAAGGGACGGGTACCACATGCATAACATAATCGTGTCTTATGGAGTCGGTTATGTTTATGTTTGAGTTGTTTGGCGTTGGATTTTAATTGATGGATGATGTTGAATTGCGATGATGTATGATGCTTTGTTTGGTGATGATCTCTATGATGAACATGGAATGAATATAACTTAATAATTTCATCATAACTAGGCGATGAATATAAATGATGAGTTTAGTGATGATTTGATTTTGATGAAATGCTTACTGCAAATATGATGTGATGATGTTTGTGACGATGGACTTTTATGCCAAAAGCGACGATGGGCTTTAGCCAATTTGTGATGATTTTATTTATGTTTCTTATGTTATTAGCATTGTTTGATGTTGTTGTTTATGATTGCCGTGTTGATTAGTAGCGTATTAACTTGTGATGATTTCGTGGTGATGAACATTTATGTGTTGTTGTGATTTATGCCGGTAAGGGTATGGAGATAAAGTGTAGGTTATACACATTAGAATGACGATAAGAGTAAGTGAGTTGTGGATATGTGTTGGAATGCACTTATAATCTATACCTTTTATAATTTGAAACTATATATATATATATATATATATATATATATATATATATATATATATATATATATATATATATATATATATATATATATATTTATACCTTTAATTATATGTTTTGGAGTATCTCACCTTTACTTGTTTACACGTTACCTTTATATTGGTAACGTGCGAGGTTATGAAGAGGTTTATAGCTTATTAGTTGAGTTGGTGTCGCTCGATCGTGCACTTCGGAAACATTTATGATGTCTTGTTGTTGTTCTTTTGTTTATTCCTTTTATGAATAAGAATCATACTTTATGAAAATATTATTTGTTGAGGAAGTTTATTAAAGAAGATGTTTTGATTTTTAAGAATCAATTTATGATTTCGATGATGCTATGTGTCAAAGATTTATATTTTAAAACAAATATTTAAAGTGATTTGGTTTTGTAGGTGTGGCCTCGATTATTTAATTTATGAAATTGTAAATTACTCGATTTTGCCTATTAAACCTTGGGTAATATTGGGGTTATTCTGATTGGGACCCTCGGAAAACTAAAAAATTTTTACGTAACATGAAACCTATTTTGATATGATGGCCTAATATTTTATTAAAATAATTACAATGAAAGTGTATGTTGTATGTCATAACGAAACCTTGATGTTAAATTTATAATTGTGATATACATAAAGTATGAAGAAATTGGTGTTGTTGATGTTGTGATGTTCTTTGTTGGCGGAAGTGGAA
Organism: Vicia sativa; assembly: GCA_021764765.1. NCBI lineage: Eukaryota > Viridiplantae > Streptophyta > Magnoliopsida > Fabales > Fabaceae > Vicia > Vicia sativa. The sequence goes on from CM038793.1 coordinate 253,288,595, forward strand.
TGATGTTATTTGTATGTGCATGATTTTGTTGTCTCATATTAATTATCGCATACATGCATCCTTAATAGCGGATTTGACTTATGTTGTTGGTCGAGTTGGTCGTATGTTGATAGCCAATTTGGCTTATGTGGCTGCCATAATTGGCATTTGGAGGATTATGCCGTGATGGTACCACATGCATTTACGTAAGTCGATTGCATGGCATTGATTGAATTAGAAATTGTAGAATTGTTGAGTTGTACATTTGATGATTTTCGAGCTTGAAATCTTACATGATATGTCTCTTGTTTATTCATAACTATATGACTTATTATATTGTTATGATATCTACCCTACATTTTGAATGTTTCCTCTACGTGGGTAACGACGGATAACGGGGGTAGTCTAAGTTCGGAGTCTAGAAGAGTTGCTCTTTTTATTTAGAGTCGATGTCAATGCTCGTCGTAACTACTGGAGGTTGAACACTTGTTTTCTATTTCATTATTTTGTTTTGAAGATTATATTATGAACTCATATTCGTTTGATTATTTGTTGTTTCATTTTTTAATTAAAATGTTGAAGATGATAATAAACTTGACAATGAGACTATGTTGAAAATTTTGTGGATTCAACCAAAGTGGTGTTATGTATCTACATCTTTATACTTGAGAAGGATTTGATTTGTTGAAAGAATGTAGCATCCTATTTGTTGGTGTTTGATTTATAATTTAATTTACTCGATTTTCTTTTAAATTCTTGATGGGGAATTAAGGTTGTTACAATAAGCATACTTCTCTAGCCTCTCTTAACGATTTTCCATTCCTACCATCTTTGTGAAATCGATTGATTACTTATTATCATCTTTCATAATAAAGCGACCGAATGTTTAAGAACACCTTGGTCATTTCTCTTTATTCCATTGGGGCTGACTTGAGCATCGACATCGCGCAATGATACGATACTCTTTGAATGATTCTTTGCCTTTTCGAATCAACTTTGATTTTCACTTTCATTGCTTTTGAAAATAACGGTGTGGATGCTTAAAGTTAGCATAATTCTTAGATTCTTTCCTTTGGATTGACCATGACCTAAGCCTATAAATGCCTTTGTCTTTGGAGTATCATGATGTATCCTTTTTTTTTACTTGTGATTTGGATGTACTTCCTTGGATTTTTAAGAAATAGGTTGACTTTTTATAACTTGTCCTCAACTCTTGTTGACCTTTGATCCCAAATGCCAAGCCTTAAATGTAAATGAATGCATGCAATGTTAGATAACCTAATGAAGGATATCTATGTGGATGATGTGAAGCATGAGCTAATTAAAGGTTATTAAAGGGTAGGACTAATTTGGAGTATGACAATGCTATACTAGATGGATAACTTCCATGATCGATCTTCCAAGCATAAAACTAAATTGATACCCATCCTTTTCTAAGTTAAAACTAATTTTGAGGTTGATAGAGTCTGTTTATGTATCATATTGTTCATTAATTTAATTGTAGAAAAATGGCTTCCGACTATCCTTTCTATCTTTTAATTGAACCAAGTCCTACCTTATTCATTTAACATATTTCCTTGATCCAAATCTCTTGTTTTTATTTCTTTTCCCTTAGCAATGCGATATCTAGATTTTTATCCCTCATTGGTTCCTAAAGATTGATATAATCCATCAAAATCACGAGTTCTTTCTTCACTCACCACATTCTTGGTCTCATTCTAAGTTTTCTTATACTTTTCTCAAATTTTGGCATTTTTACACCTAGATCATTCTTTAAAACAATTCTTTTTATTCTAACTTTATTCTAAACAATATCATTCCACCACCATGATTCCTTACCCTTAGGTCCAAAACCTCTTAATTCTTCTAATGTCTCTTTAGTCATTTTTCTAATATCTTTAGCCATTTATTTCCCATATCATTAGCAATTCCTTGTGGTTGGCCAAACCCTTCCTCTAAGATCTAGTGTTGGAAACTTTCTTATTTTCACCCTTCAAGTGCCACCACTTGATATGTAAGCGTTCCATGTGACTTCTTTTCTTTACTCTCCGTTGATTTTTACATCCATAATCAATATTGTCATGTGGGAAGTCAAGCTCTCACCTAGAATAACTTTATATCCAGCAAATATTCCTATCTACCTTCCTAATAAGAAATAAATCTATTTGAGAATATACCCTGACCACGGTCCTTATCTTATAGTTCTACTAAGTCAACCTAGGATTTACAAATACTAATAACGATAAAGATGTCTTGTTTCACTACAAATTTCAAGGTCGTAATTTAATCTCTTATTCCTTTGCCATCTGTAATATCCTTCTTCCACTCCTTGGTCATAATAATCTTAACCCATTTCTCCATCTAACTGTTCCAATGTGCCAAAGCTTAAATTCTGAGGTGTTTAATTCTTTTGCTTTTTCACACGTCTACTTAATTTCTTGTTGGCACATAAAATTGATCTCCCTCTTAATCATGATGTCCACTATTTCTGTAGATTTTTCAATAAATGTGTCTATATTCCACGATCTTACATGAATCTTACTCTTTTGAATTAATTTCTTTTACTACACCCGTCCACGAAAATGTGAGAACTTTTTCTTATTTTCACTACATCAAACGGTGATACGAGTCATTGCTCTTTTGTCACTATCTGAAGTCATACAACACATTACTTACCTGCAATGACTTGATATTTATATTATTTCGTAGTTAATCTATATCATAAAGGTTAGACAAAATTTTAAATTAGTTGTTGATACCTAACACAACTCTTTTCTTTTATTCGAATTTGAGAACAAGTATGCATAGAAAAACTAAACTAAGAGAGACAAATCACATGACATCTTATTTAATCCAGTGGTATAATTTCTTGATCTAATAGAAAAACAAATTTGTACATAATAAAAAACTAGTAATAACTTGTGTACATAGAACTAACTTGCAAAGACAAAGCAATAAAATTTAGATGCCATTATGATGGAGTGAGAATGGGTTAACATGATCTTTTTTTAGGATACAACACTTTTCCTTTTTTTCCACACTTACTTATTTACTGGGAGCATAAAAGTTACAAGTGCTAGTGATATAGATTACATTTGTAGTGTGGGCAATTAGCCTGTAAAGGCAAGTGCCATGGTCCCTAAGTTGTATAAGTTCATGGTTTGAGAGCTAAATGTAAAAGTCAATAAGCAAGAGAATGCAACCTAGTCAAATATCCATTCGTTCTAATTCTATCTTTGTTATTCGTCAACCCCTAGAGACAAAAAGAGGATAGGGAACTGCAAGTGAACAATTGGAGTCAAATAGTACTAGTTTTGATTTTACTCCAAAAAAGAACACATAAAACGACAAAAATATGAAGGGACACACAAGCCAACCCCACGACAAACTTTGTCATCTATTGTTTAGTATGCGGTATGCCTACTTAGGACAAAACCTGTTCTTTTCATGGCGTAGATTAGTTTTTTGAAAACCTTTATTTTGTAGCTCATTCTTTGACAATTGGAACGTTGAACGCTTCAATTCAAAGGGTTCTTGTCGTCCAAAGTATTTTAATAAGTCCAACATTTCAGTGCTATGGAGTTTGATTGAGTGTTGATCATGTTATTTTTCTATAGTAAATTTATATTTAAATTACTAAATTTGTTGAAAATATGATAATTATATTTTATATTAAAATATCATTCCATGTATTTAATATATAATATTATACAAAATAACCGACAAACCAGAATAACTTTTGCTATTATTCTTTTTAAATGATAAAATTAATTATTTTTTTAAGTTATATTTATTGTTTTAAACGACACAACATTGTTATGCATAACTCTTTGCACTTTCAATAAAACTATTTATGGTGTTAGAAATCAAAAGTGTCAAAGACAAATGATATGAGCAGATGTTGATTGTCGAAACATATATTCTCGTTTTGTCACTTGGCGACCTTGAGGTTGCATGTCTTACAGTAAACCTCGATCCATTCCAGTCCATCAATCCCATTCTCGGTCCATCAATGAGAAAACCTCCATCAAGTTTATACATGCATATTTCTCTCACACTCATCCATACACTAGAACATGTGTTTGCCTAAACATCGATATCCTTGGAATCATTCAAGAAATTCTACAGACTCCTATTTCTTTACATATACCTTTGCATGTCTAAATATATCAAATATGACATCTCTAACAAGGTCATACTAATATTTGAACCCTAAAAACTCCTTACAATAAATAACATGCTCCCAAATATATTCACGCACAAAGTGACACATATGACAAAAATCATATTTAAAATAAAACAAAACATATCATTTATTAAATTGAAACAAATAAATTTATAATAATCTTTAAAAATTACGAAAAAATAATTTATTATCCACTTCATTTTCAATTTTTCTTTACCGCTTGACATCTCAAAATTAGCCCCTTCATACCCTGCAAGAAACATTATGTGTAGTTAGTAGAATGTTTTGCATAATGTATTCTTAAATGAAATTTACCCAGCTCAATGGTTAATTATAAAACAATTTGCAAAAGTCTTGATAAACTTTGGCTACTTTATTAAAAAATTCTTACATATTTTTATTAGCAACTAAGAAGTCAGCCATAGGCCTAGGGCGGATAGTCATAGTTTTGGACACTACACATGACCTGCAGTACCAATCCATTAGGAATTTCATTCCCTCCTGGACCGCAGTTTTCATTGTTTCTATGAAAGAAAGAAAAAAAAGTTGAATATCAAAAACACTAATAACAATGTAAAGGAGAATATTTCTTTCCAACCCTAAGTTATACCTGGCACCCCTGTTAAAAAGTATTTTTCCGATAAATATTTTTATATCGTATCTACAGAGATGGGTGATATTACCACCGTTGTATAGTTACTATCGTTTTAAGTTTACAAATTAACAAGGTTGTTTATGTTTGGATAGTTATACTTCAATTTTGAAATAAGACTAAAACAATAAAAATACGGTTTCTCAATTAAAAGGTTTGTCAAGATTGGAGTTCACTATTCCAATTTCATATGTTTTCTTAGAACAAATATGTGAACTCAAGATTATTGAACATCTTCTAGTATCTTCTCAATAACATTTATTTCTAAATAATTTGTAATATTCATTATATTAATCTTTAGAGCGATTTCTCCATCTAAATATTAATCTAACAATCCTTAGTGGTTGATACAAAAGAAAAGTAATATGTGAATCTATTTCTACAATTCATATATTACTTCAGAGAATACTTTAGGACAGAATTTGAATCATCTTTCTCAACAACAATCCAAATCAAAATATTCAATATAACATAAAAGATTCACTCTATATTCAAAACCAATTTGTTCACATACAAGAGTTTAGAAGAAATACATGATGAATTTAAGAATAGATACTACCTCCAATCTTGACAAAGGTGGGGTTTAGTTCCTCATCTCCATTGTTGACAGCAAGAGATAGAGAGCAAGTTCTTCTTCTTTCAATATTGTGTTTTCTAACAATGAATGATAATCTCCAAAAACCTCTCTCTAAGTTTTTCTCTTTTTCAAAAATGTAATGATTATCTTTTACATGCAACCATACACAGTGTCTCACACGCTACCCCAAAAGTTGTCTCCAAAACAAATCTAATTATTCAAAGCAGTTTGGTGACTCCTTACGTTCGCGCGCCAACAAGGGGCCGGCGGCCAGAGTAAATCTTGACTTCTTTGAGACAAATGCAGTTTGCGGCGCCAACAAATGGACGCGGCGCGAACTGAGTTAAATTGCATTCCTTTTGCCCTTTTCCTTGGTTTACCTTGTAATTTTCCTCAATCTTCAACTTCTTTCTTGCTTCTTCCTAACTTGCTCGCACATCCAAACCTCTTGTCCACAATTTCTACACAACTAACAAACAAGTGAAATACCAACTCAAAACATAATTAAAACAAAAGTAATTGCACATTTACTAAATTGTGTGAATAAAATTATGGAAATTCAATAAAACTTAGTTAAAGGGGCCAATAACAATGTATGAAAACTAATATTATTTGGTCCCTAATAACTCTCCCCAACTCACCATTTTGTTTGTCCCTAAACAAAAGTCTTGATAACCAAATTAACACACCAGAGAAGAAACATGAATCATTCAAAGACACTCGATTGGTTCAAAGTATATGGCCCTTCAGATCCACCTCGATACTAAGACAAAATATGAACAAGTTAATGGTTGGGTGCAAAGTACATACCAAGGAATTCAAAGCAATACATGTTAAACTTTAATCAAACCTACACACACATCATAGTAATGATGATTAATCATGAGGGTTTTCTTTCACTCATTTGAATAATTAAATCAACAACAACTCAAATTATGCGGCCATCAAAACAAATACCAAATCATGTGAAAAGTGAGAATCAAGAGGTCTTTCATAGGTTGTAATGTGGCTTGGGTACAAAGAAAGGGTGATATCAAGGGAAATCAAACAAAAGTGCCTATCCTAAGGGAGCATTCCCATCAATTCAAACTCAATAACAACTTTCTTTTTTATCCAATTTTTCTTTTCTTGTTTTTCAACAACACACAATCGGAAGCTCTTTTCTTACTTGAGACTAAGAAGATTTTCTTTTTACTTGCTCCATAATTTCAAACGTGTTCTATTGTTCTTATTTCTTTCAACAATATTCACTTTTCTTCACCTTTTCTAAAACTACCACCTTTTTTTTCAACTCTTTCATCTTACTCTCCACCAACTTTAGCATTGAGCCAAGATTGATGCAATAATGCTCCCCTAGGTTATAGGGCAGACCAGAAGTGAAACCAATTCGGTTGAAGGTTTAAATGAAACAAAAAAATTAAGATTCATTCATTCGCAATATTTTTAATTGAATTTGCAATTATCAATCGAATGAATCTAATACAAACTCAAGGGGTTGACTAATGATCCTACTCCTGAGGTTAATTGATTCAAAACTTTTGGCTAAGTGGTTTCTCCATAACAAACAATGCCTCTATCACTTTCACATTTTCACAAAAATAGACAAATGCATGATTTAGCATGATAAGAGCAGTTGAAATAACATTTGGTATCCCGTATTTAGTGCACAATGGAAGATTACCTCACAAATGGCTAAGTTCTATTTTGATTCAAAGTTGACATGTATCTCAAAGAATTCATGATAGGAAATTTGCACAAATCATCAAGCTATTCATGTTAATTCTAGAATCGATGAAGTGTACCTTGAAATACCGAGTACCAATCTCATCATCACCACTTGAAGTGTCCTAAACTTCCTTTCTTGCAACCGCCACTTGGTTCCTTCGGGCTTAACTTTATGAACAAGAATAATTAAACATTTTTTTTGTTTTGAAAAGTGGGGTACATCAAATTCCATAGAAACACATAATTATACTCACAACAAATAAACATACAATTAATAAAAAAGTCTTAACGGTGAATGAGAGCCACCAAAAGTAATGGTGAACGAGAGACACCACCTATGGGTACAATGACATCTTCCATGTCATTATCATGATTTTTCTCATCACCCACACTAGTAGCATGAACACCGCCTCCTGCACCCCCCATAAATGCTGACATGCCCTCAGGCCACTTAGAGAAGGAAAAAAATAAAGAGAGGTTCTCGTCGCTCGATTCGCAGTAGAAGCGGGCGTTGCGGCCTTGAAGCAAATTTAATTTTGGAAAAGTTTACGCCTACTTAGTTCGCGGTGCCTGACCATCTGGCGACACGTCTTGAAGCAAAAATTTAAATTAAAGTTTATTACCGCTCATTCCATGCCATGAGCAAGGTTGCAACGCGAACTCGGTTTCACCGCTAAGGATGCGATGCAACCAGCGTTCACGGCCTAACGAGGATCAAATTTTTGAAAAATGCAATCTTTGCATGACTTACAATTTTAATGCGAACCCAGATCATCGGAGAGGTTGCCTCTCGCTACAATTACTCTAATTATGAAATAAATACTTACTACGTTGGGTTGCCTCCCAACAAGCACTTTTTAATGTCGTTCGAGCTCGGCGATTCGGTGCTTGATGCTCGATGAAAGGAATGGAACAAACGTCACTCTTTACTCCTTCGTCATGGTAAACCTCCATGATTTCCTCCTCGGTAGCATCATTTCGGAAAGTATCATGCTTGTCCGTGGGATGCTTTATGGCTTCAAAAAGATTGAAACTTACCTCTTCATCTTGCACTCTTACTTTCATAAGCCCATCATTAATATCAATCATCATTCGGACAGTATTCATGAATGGTATTCCAATAATTAATGGTACATCATGATCCTCCTCCATGTCAACTACCACAAAATCCACCGGAAACAAGAATTTGTCCACCTTTACTACCATGTCTTTAGCAACTCCATATGGTGAAGTGGTAGACTTATCGGCTAGTTGCAAAGTCATCCTAGTAGACTCCATATTAACATTCCCCGATCTTTTAACAATGGATAAAGAGATTAAATTTATACTAGACACCAAATCAATCGAGACATTACCAATGTAAGTATCTTCAATAGTTCTGGCAAAAGTGACTCGTCCGGATCAATTCCTTCCTTGGGAGAGTTTTTTGGATTATGGCACTATAGCGGGCATCAAGCAAAATTGTCTATTTATCCTTGTACCTCTTATTCTTTGTGAGAATATCCTTCATGAATTTAGCATATTTTGACATTTGCTCCAATGCTTCGGAAAATAGAATATTTATATGAAGTTGTTTAATTATATCCATAAAGCGGGCATAACATCTTGCATTCTCCTTCTTTGAAGGTGAATGCGGATAAGGCAGATGTTGAATGGGAATTGTGCTCACTTTTTATTTCCCTTTTACTTTTCCTTGCATTCTTTCTTTCTTTTTTCTTTTTTATCTCTTTCTCTTTTTCAATTAAGTCATCCTCCATTTCTATTTCAACTTCTCTTTAGGATCTTCCACCACTACTTCATCTTCCTCATTTTCAATTATACTTCCACCTCATCCTCCTCTACAACTTCAACACTAATTTCATTCTTCACCTCTTTATCACTTCTAGTGAAAATTTCTTTGCAATACTCCTTCGGGTTGGTATTAGTGTTGGCGGAAAGAGGAGGCCCCGGTTGTTGTTCGGCCAATTGCTTTGTAAGCTGCCCCAGTTGATTTTCTAAGTTATTGATGGCAGCCACATTGCTCTTTTGGTTCTTCATGGAAACTTGCATGAATTAGTTGAGAGTGTCTTCCAATTTTGAGCTTCCACCTTGAGATTGTTGACTTTTAGGATTTGAACTTTGATATGGACTTTGATGTTGATAATGTTTATTGTTGAATCTTGATGGTTGATAGCCTTGGTTGTTCCTTTGATATTAGTTGTTGTGGTCTGGAGGTTTCCTTTGATATCCTTGAATTTGGTTATTCCATAACTTCTTCTTAATTAGGGAATAACAGGGTAGGATGATCACCTTGACAAAGCTCACAACATGCCACTTGATGCTTAAATTGAGCTCCTTGTATCTCTTACTTTGTTGTGGGAGTTTGCACATTTGTTTAGTGAGTAACTCCACTTGTTGCGAAAGTAGCTTGTATTGAGCAAGAATGGCGTCATTGGTATTTAATTCAAGAGCACCCGGTTTCCTTTGTGAAGAACCACGATCATGTTGAATTTGAAGATCATTGAGTGTCATCCAGTCAATAATAACTATAGCATCCTCCTCACTTTTTGACATTAAAGAACCACTCTCGGTAGCATCTAAAAGTGTTTTGTGTACCGGTTGGAGTCCATTTCGGAATATATGGATTTGAGTAGGTTCATCAAAACCATGACCTTTTCACTTTCTTAGCATAGACTTGAATCTTTCCCAGAGCCTCATTTAGAGACTCATTTCTCCTAGAGTAAATACCGCAATTGTCGTCTTAGCTTCCATGAATTGGGATTGTGGAAAATACCTTTCTAAGAACTTTTCTTCTAATAAATTCCAATCCTTCATCACTCTTGGTAATTGATCAAGGTACCACTCTTTAGCTTTTCAATTAAGGAATATGGAAACAATCTCTTGAATAGTGCCTTCTCACCCTTCTTCTACTCTATTGCACTCGCAATCTCATAAAATTTGGTGAGATGTGTAAAGGGTCTTCATGATCCATTATGGTGAGCGGACTTGCATAAAAAGTTGGAGGATTAGGTCTTCATCTACAATGTTCCTTCCACCTTGATCATTACGAGCAAGTTGAGGCGGTGCGCCTTGGACTATTAGCGAACATTTTGAATACGAACTACACCCGCTTGTTTCCTTCAAAGTGTCTACACACTTCCTCAATTTGATTTGTTGAAGAATTAGATGTCTCTTCTCTTAGTCTCCTCTCTTGGCTAATTTTTTTCTTCTTCGTGTTTTGCTATTGAGCTTCCGAATCATCCTTTCAATTTCGGAGTTGAATTGAAATTGTTCTTGATAGCATTTTCCACGTACATAAAAATCTATAAAATTAGCAAACCAAGTTAAACACAAGAAAATATTAATAATAACAAAACTTAAAACAATGAACTATTGCAATGCTTGTAATATCGAGCATGATCCAATGTGGCGCTTGATTTGTTGAAAAGTATTTTTCCAACAAATATTTTTATATCGTATCCAGAGAAATTGGGTGATATTACCGTCGTTCTATAGTTACTATCATTTTAAGTTTACAAATTAGCAAGGTTGTTTATGTTTGGATAGTTATCCTTCAATTTTGAAATAAGACTAAAACAATATAGATACAGTTTTTCTCAATTAAAAACATTTGTCAATATTAGAGTTCACTATTCAATTTCATATGTTTCCTTGAATTTTGAATTAAGACTAGAACAAATATGTGAACTCAAGATTATTGAACATCTTCTAGTATCCTCAATATCATTTATTTCTAAATGATATTGTGATATTCATTATATTAACCTTTAGGCGATTTCTCCATCTAAATATTAATCTAAAAATCCTTAGTGGTTGATACAAAGAAAAATAATATGTAAATCTATTTCTACAATTCATATATTACTTGAGAGAATACTTTAGAATAGAATTTGAATCATCTTTCTCAACAACAATCCAAATCAAAATATTCAATATAACATAAAAGATTCACTCTATATTCAAAACCAATTTGTTCACATACAAAGTCTAGAAGGAATACATGATGAATTTAAGAATAGCTACTACCTCCAATATTGACAAAGTTGGGGTTTAGTTCCTCATCTCCATTGTTGACAAGAGATAGAAAAGTTCTTCTTCTTCCAATATTGTGTTTCTAAAATGAATGATAATCTCCGAAACCTCTCTAAGTTTTCTCTTTTTAAAATCGTAATAATTATCTTTACATATAACCATACACTTTCTAATATCCAAAAAGTAGCCTAAAAAGGTGCCTACTTTACTACCCAAAATGTCTCCAACAGATCTAATTATTCAAAATAAATTTGGTGACTATACCGCGATTCGTAAGCAAAACAAAGGACGTATGAAACTAAGTAAATCTTGACTTCTTTGAAATAAACACGATTCAGGCGCCATGTAGTGGTAGCGGCGAGGCTGAGTTAAATTGCACTCCTTTTTGCCCTTTGCCTTGGTTAAATTGCACTCTTTTAAGTTGAATCAGGATCTCTTCAATTCTTTGAAATCGGTGGGCATCTACGGATGAAGAATGGTGTAAGACTCGTTGCCTTGATGTTCCACAATTCTTTGGTAGGATAACGACATATGGCATCCGCAAGACTTTGAGCGCTGCTACTTTTATTTGAGAGTAAGGTTCCCAAGGATGGGTTTTATACCCCAAAATCTTGGTATCAATCTTCTTCACCATACCCAAGCATACAAACCTTAAAATAACCATGGAGATTGTTGTTGTAGTCAAATACAATGCCTTGGATAAGCATGTCATGAGGACCGTCTCTTGACATAACCAAACCGACGTAACGCTAAAGAAGGATTGTAAGTGATATATCCTTATGCCAATAGGTGGTACATTAGAATTCTCCACAATGCTCAATGAAAATGAAGTCCTTTTGAGAGTAGAACACCAACGGATATCTGGATGAGAGAGTAACATCAACATTTGAGACCATTTCAAACCTTGTTCATTCTTCATCAGATCAAGGAAGGTCACGAACTAAACCACCGGATAATAACGGTATGCAACACATGAGAGTTCCTTGTCTTTTCATAAATGCGGGCGTGGAGAATCACGGAATATCTCAGAGAAAGTAGGCACATAGTTATGAGCAAAGGAATATCCTTATGGAGTTCACGTCTATGAATTGATCCGGATTAGGAAATAGCAACAAACCATAGATTAGCACAGCCAAAATGTCTTGGCGTGGAAAATTATAGACTTTAAGAATTCGAGCCTTCTTTATCAATCTAGCAAGCAAATCCTTAACTCCACTTCTTGTCTCCCATTGGCTTCATGTCTTCAGTTTTAGGTGTAAAAGCGATCAATATCTTCAAAACTTCGGACTTTTACGAGCGGTGAATGTTGTCGATCAATAATGGGTATCCAAGTAAGACTTAGAACTCTTCCATTGTAGGTATCAACTAATAGTATGGGAAAGTAAAGCAATGATGCTTCGGATCAAAAGCTGGAATCGATGCTCATCATGTCTTCTTCAAAACGGAGGTAACCAAGTCGAGTAGATAATCGTGCCTCTTAATGAGCTGAGATTGATCGAGAATTTTTAGACTAACTACTTGATTTGAGAAGGTATACCACAAAGTTTATTGGGATAGTCTTCACGAAGCCATAACCCTACAAAGCGAGCAAAGATAAATCCACAGGTCCTTGAAATGGTTAGAAATGATATGATGTTATGATGTCATGATGTCATGTTTAAATAGAACACCTGAGCAATTCACACGCCCTAGGTTTAAGGCTTGCATGAGGTATATGTCTACTGCCAAAGTCTAAGTTGGTTCAAACATCTCCTAAAATTATAGCAAGTTCTAGGAATCTCGTATCATAGATCTTCGCGCAGCTTTATTTTAATACGACTACCAAATGGTCGGCGAAACATCCGAAGTCGAATCAATGATCGTAGCATCGGTATCAGCCAACCACCAGTCTGCACGGTAAGTCTATCTCACTACCTTTTAATGGCTAAGATGGGTCAATTAGGATTCTAAAAGTTTAGTTAGTGCTTGATGACACCATGGATGCCAAATATTTCCTCGTGAACATGAGAACATCGGGACATCAAAGTGTCCACTAGCAGTAGCCATCATTATAACCGTTTCGTTCTCGCGAGAGACATGCAATGATTTATTGCTACTTGCCTAAGAAACACAGACCCGGTGTAGGATCCCCACAAATATAATACCAAGCAAACCTTAAAAGTAAAGCATACAAGCAGACCGATGATTAACAATGATCTAAAGCACTGTAACCTCTCTCTGGGGTGTCCCAGCCAGTCGTCGATTCAGTAACCGGTGAGAGAATTGACTTGTTTGTTTTGTGTTTTACGCAAATGTTGCGGATAGCAAGAGTCTCCACCGACTTTTATTTTATCCAATAAAGGAAAGGTGAAAATAACGAGAAAAGACCTTTTATTGATTACGAGTTCGGGAGGTAATTATGAAAAGTGAAGGTATTAGCACCTTTTCCATCGTAGTTATCTCTGAGCTCTTAATTGCTTTAGCTCACTTTTTAAAACTCGCTTTGTGTGTGTGTGTGATTTGAAAAGTATTTTTCTATGTTCAGGCCTGATTAAGTTTTTGTGTTTGGGCTCGTTACGTTTTCTGATTTCAATTCGTGGCCTTTCTGTTGAAACTAGACTTTACTATGGTGAATTCTTTTTTCTAAGTTTTTGTTACAATTTTCTAATATGTTGCTTATTGTTGGGATGGAACTTGTAATTAGTTATTGCACTGTGATGTTTTTAAGTTTCACTGCGATCGCTTCCTTACCTCTCTTTGTGAACCAAAGTGAAATGCCTTTTTTCTTGTGTATTTTGTTTTGAGATTTGCAATAGCGGTGGTTTAGCCGATGAATTGAATTTTGATTTTGTGAAGCAACAATAGCTACGAGGGTTTGAGAAAATTCTTTGTGGATTTCACTTGAATAACTATGATGAGTCTTTCTGATTATCCTTTTCACACCCTTTGTGAACCAAGGCTTATCTTTTTGAGATTTGCAATAGGAATAGTGTATGCGATGATTAAAAATCTTATTTTGTTGAGGCTTTGAGATTATGAATATGATAGAACCCAAACCTTGAATTCGATTCTTGCCATAGATCTCTAATGATGAAAACTTAGATATTTTTCTTGAAACTTTCTATTTATGTTTTTACCTTGATTTCTAACCATTTCTTTTTCTTTGTTTCATGAATCGCAACAATGGCGAGGTTGAACATGAAGAGAGATCAAAATAGGAGGTCTTGAAGATTAAGTGAACTTTTCATAGTTTAGAACACTTTGTATCCATTAGGAATATTGGTAGTTCAAACTTGTAATTTGCACTTAGAAATGAAAACTTGTAATTGGTGATGAAGTTAGAAATAAATGTATTCAAACTTTGTACTTGTAAACTTGAATAATAATAAAACTTTGAGTAACTTGGAACTCTTACGCATGAATGAAAAGAAATGATTTAGAAACCGTAAAGATTCACTTGAAATTCGAAAAGCTTGAATTATAATCCATTTAAATTATTGCATAGAAGTTGATATGAAGAACTTGAGAACTAGTTTCCTTTTGAAACATAATGTGTTCCTTGCTTGAAATAGTTCTTGCCACCATAAGCATATATACTTTTGAATAAATTAACTCAAGAAGATCCAAATAATCCAACTTTGTCCTAATTTCTTACAAGCCTCAAATAACTTGATTCCACTAAATATCTTTAAAAGCTTGAATGCATACTAACCCAACAAATTCAATCCTTACGGAACAAAACCACATGTTCATGTAATTTCAATGAAACTATTAACTCAATTCAAATTTCAAACCAACTTGTGTTCCTCGAAAATAAGCAATCTCTAATCATGATAATTCTTTTGTTGTGATGAACGTAAACCTCTACAAATATTGATGGAAAAACATATCCTTGAAGTAGAGTCCTAATTTCTTGATGATCCTTAGTTGATGAACTAAGATGTATTGATACAAACTCAAAATAATAATGCTCCAGAAATTTGTCAAGATAGGCGTCATACGCTCTAGCAATCAAAAACCAAGCACAAAGCCCATGGATATGAGAAAGTAAGATTCAGCGCCAAACCCTTGTCATCTTCAAATCTATGATAACACAACCATCTTCTATGCTCAAAGAAACCTACTGGGTATCACCTCAAACCCAAAACCATAAAACCAATGATATGAATGCATGAATGTTATTATTAAGTATAAGACAATTAAACTCGAAGTTAGGAGGGAAAATTTTGGGGTGCGACAGAATGGCCTGAATTGATCTGAAACCTTGCCTGCTAGGTAGCTTGAGAGCCACGGATTTTTGAGCTTTGTTTAAGATTTGGAGGCGGAATCCGTGTCCTTATGATCGATATCTTGTGCTTATGTAGAGGACTTAATTAGGTCAATATTTGCAGAGAAAATATATGGCATTCAATGAGAAAATATTTGATTTTACAATCTTTCAAATTTGCATCAAAAGCTTCCAAATTTTCTTCAGGTGTGTTGGGTCACTCATTATAGAACAGAGGGAGTAATAAAAATGAAAATAAAGTAAAACAATTGTTTAACCAAAAGTATTTATTATTTTAAAAGAATGACATATTTTTATTTTATTTGTTTAAAAATCAAATCAAACAAATAAAATAGATAAACAAAACAACGTAAATGGATTTGAAAGCGGTAAAATAGGGGCTAATAGATTTGTATTGGGCAACTTTGAGGCCAACAAAAAAATAAACAAAAATAATAAAAGACTTGGGTTGGAACAAGCAATGTAGGGTGCTAAAGGAAATTCGTTGTGGGTTGGATAGCAAGAAGGCCCAAGACCACATTATATTTTTATTAACTTGAATAAAAGAAAAAGCGTAAAAAGTAATATGGCGAGTTGGGCTTGTTGAGGGAGAGCTGAATAAAATTCATTGTTCAGCAAAACAAAAATAAAAGAACAAATGAGATAAAGTGACAACGAATAGGCTTAGAAAAAACAAAGAGAACTTCTTATCTCACCCTATTTAAGGTAATAAAACTTTATGTAAAACCAAAAACTCCTTCGAAATGCATTTTTAGGCATATTTTTTTGAAAATTCATGTTGGAAATCGAAATGTAACTACAGTTTGGAACCGTGTTGCATTTCCGGTTCTCGCATAGACGATTTGACCATAATTTTATGCAGTTTGTTGCATTTACAAAATAAGATTTCAATTAAATACAATTAATCGCAAATTACTCATAAATATTATGTTCCAAAGTAAGGTACACAAAATACTCCTCAAAGTGTTATCAAAATAATTCAAAATATGGAAAACATAATACTATTAATAACAAAATGCATCTAAAACTATCGGACTCTGGTATGGATTAATGTCATATTCTCGACATTCATGCATTACCTCTTGCGAAGCCCAACCTCCACCATGATGGCATCCAAAACACCTCTAACATCAGAGCCATCGAAATAAACCTATCAATACCCGCCTATGCAATCTCCACAATACGACGACACCTAGGCAACACGTCGGTGACATGATCGACCCTAGCCTGCTCATCCACTAGAATCTCCGTATGTGCTGGTCAAGGTGGGTTACCTCGAGCCTCTCGTACATGATATGAATGAGACACCCTAAAGAATCATAAGATATAGCCATCCTCATAGCTCCAATCTTTTGTTATGGTACCCCGTGCCGGGCGAGATGGTTAAGATAATAATCAACATATCATCCTTATCGCCTGTTTCACCATGGGAGGATCATATTCGGATGGTGGTTTGGGAATGATCGCATATATCCAAACCGCATCATGCACTCAGCAAATAAGCATTTGTCTTGCCACGACCAACCACCCCATGAACAACACAATTCGTCAAAGGAACTATCTTTATGAGCCTCCCATGCATGGACATATATCCTCATAGGCCAGGTGGTCTATATACACCACTGAATGGCTTAGTCGTCGGTTCCTCAGTGGGTCGAATGAAGTGACGTGGTTGAACCTCTATATATGTAGGCTCAAGTGACCATCCGGATACGAGGAAATGTTGTAGGATCCAGCCTAAAATGTTACCGTCATTAGTAACTAATGAAATCAAAGTAATTTACATAACTAGACAAAAATAACTTAAGAGTAAGAAACGTTCAGTAAAAGTGTGATGTTGTCGTTTATCTACTTTGTATTCCACTTTATGCACTCGGACAAATTTTGGTACAAATACACCAAACAAGCCCTAGTTCCACCCCACTAAAATTGGCAAACAACCACATGTACATGATATCGGTGTAAGTGGCACTAGTGTTCAAAAAATGCATACCAATCGATATAAAAGATATGCCCTCATAGCATGTCCTATGTGTTGGGCTACCGATGATTGTCACCAATACGTACGCACTAGCTCAATAGTGAACACCCTACGCTTAGCAAAAACTAACATGACACCCACGGGTTTTGTCGATATCCTCCATAACACCCTTTGAGTAACCTCAAGTACTCCACCAATATATCTAACACCTCCTCTTTGTGCTCTCATGATCTAAAATATCCCTCTAATTGAAAGGCTGATAGACAAGCGACATCCGAGGGTGATTGTCATCTCACCATGTGGTAGGTAGAACGACGATGTCTCGTGATGTCATCTCTCAACAAAAGCGTTAACTATACCATGAACCGCATGAGACCAAATCACGCAGCCCAATAAGGTGCGAAGCTCCTAGAACCATGGCTCGGGTGGTATGGATCGATCTTTCGATCATGGTTAATAATCTTCGATTGGATCGTGGTCCTGCATGCATAAATAAACACGCAATAATTAAATGAAGATAATACTTAACAAAAAAAATTAACACAATACGTAACAATTGTTAAATGAAATATTCACTCTCGTCCCATAAGTATTCACATGGTCCCGATACAAAGGCAGCAAAATTAGAAGGTCCTCCTCTAAAACCATTTGCCGCCTAGTAGGTTGTGGATGGGCCGCCTGCAGTGTGAGCTTTGGATGGGTCGTCGGTGCAAACTAGGTGGGAGTTGGAGCATATGTAAAGGGTGGGAATCTAGGTTGGAAGAAGAAGTTTCTCATGTCTCAAAGACAATTTATAGGATGAAGGAGGTGGAGAGGTATGGGTGAGAGTAGGTGGCTTGGGAAGGAGGTGTACCCTATGGGTGGGATCTGGATGTCTCGCCTAGTTCGGATACCTGCGGCGAGGACATACGTTTACGGGATGAAGGAGGCAAAAATGGGTGGACGGGAGACTTTTGCATGCTAGTCAACAGAGTGGAAGTAGAACACCATCAGCAGCGGGTGTATCTAACTCAGCATATCTATGAGCCTGAAAAGCCTCATTTATTTCCCTATGCGGAGTGTGTTGTGAAAGTCTTCTGTGTCGCAATCTGGAAAGTCTCTCAGCCATAATACCCAGAGAATAAAGGAACCAATTATTAAACAATAACACAATGTGTAAAAAAAGAGGGGAAAAAAGACTACTGCAAAACCGGAAGTGTATTTACAATTTTAGTTATGAACAAAACCGGAGATATACTTGTGGTGTGACCTACAACTTAAAGACAACGTCAATGGCGAATCTCATGCTTAATGTTGGCCAAAACAACCATTGATTGTCAAAATGGCATGACTAACACTTCCAGTATTGACTTCAAATGAGAAAAAAAAAAAGAAAAACCCACGTAACAACAAGTCTTACAAATGTGGAAACTAACTTAAAGAGTAAACTCATAGACCAATTGAATAGGTCTTTTATTAACAGCAAAAGAAACCACCCACTAAACCCACTAATAATTAGCACTACGTGCTAATTTCTATTCTCAACACTCTAGGCCTTCGGAACTTCTCAGGTAAGGTGTTATTTCTTCCGCTCTAATTCGCTCTATGCGTGGTTGCTTATGTTTGTGTTGAACTTGTTTGAAAATTTGTTGCTGTAGCTTCTGCATATTTATGGACTTTGTTGCAAGTTGGTGTTACTGAAGGAAAGCTAGAGGAAAACTTGACACATTTTAGCAGAGTTTTCTTTTTTTTTTTTCTCCCGAATTTCTTTCCCCTTTCTTTGTGATTTGAAGGGTGTATTTATAGGTGAATGAAACAAAATTTGAGAGAAAAAATTGGAAGATTGTGAAAACTTTCAGTTGGAGCCAAAAGTAGTTGATCTGTGCCAAGTTTATGGTGAATTTTCAGCCCTTCATTATTTTAAATGAGTGGTTTGGTTGGAGTTTGAAGACTAATCTAAATTGTGAAATGTAACTAAATATTATGTGCTTGTAGTTTTAATTTTAAAATGAATAGATTTCTGGTGTTTGCTGAGACTTACTGTAATTGTGAGGTTGGGTATTTGTGGTCCCTCCAATTGCAATTTTTCTTCTTTTCTATATTAACATAATAAAAGTGTAATAATTATAAGAAAAAGGAAATGTTAGTAGTAATAAAAAAATTAAAGTTACAATGCAACTAAAATTAGAAAAGACTAAAAAATGATTTACATTTTAATAATAATAATTCAAAAACTTAAACCAAATTATTTATAAAAATAAAATTTTAAAAGACCAATTTAAATTTTAAATTAAATCTTTGTTAGAAATTCAATTTAAAATTGAATATGGTTATATTTTGATAACTCGAACCAATTTTGAAGATGAAATATCAAAGTTAATTGGACTATTAAATAAGAATGAATAAATAACCCAACAAAATAGAAATTAAAAGAATGAATTAAAACTAAAAAAAAATGTAAAAATGATCGATTTTTCAAAAGGTGAAAAATATGCGTCAGTTGAAAAAAATAAGAGGCAAAACATATGGTATGACAGAAAGGAAAAATACTATTTTTGAAAATCATTAATAACATAAAAGGTAGAAAAGATGCTTGAAGCACTTTATATACTCCTCGAGCATTAAGGAACATATATCACCCTACACCATTATCGATAGCGATTAAGAATGAGAATAGACCAAATCGGCTAACATCGCCTATGACCTATTCTACAAAGACCTAGGCCAATCCATAATTTTTAAATAGAACATACCTAGTCACTTTTTAAGTCTTTTTAGTTAAAAAGACTATGCCTCATTCCATAAAAATAGCCTTTTAATTCTACTAGACTAACATGTTTAAATAAATATAAGTAATTTTGTTGTTATTATTATATTGTAATTTAAATTCAAATACAATAATAAAACATAGTTACCTTGAAGAATTTATGAAAGTAAGCTAAACACGTCTTATAAATAATGTCATAAGTTATTTTCACAAGTTTTTAAATAAATAGTATCATAAAACATATTTTTTAAACCAAAAAAAGAAGAATTCAATAAAAAAGGAAAACTGAGAACACAAGGGGAAGACCGAACCAAAACCTCTTAAGAAAAAAACCTAAGTCTAGGAATACGACACTTGTCTAGCATGTAATCTTTTTGTATCCTATTATGAACATAATCTTTTACATATGCAAACAAAATGTTAATAGCATTAATCTTTTAGTATTTTAGTCTAGATATATATGAATTAATTTTGTGTTTATATATGTTTAAAAATAGATTTCTAAGTAAGCTAATGCTAATCGAGACATTTGAAAATGTCGACTCAAGCTTAAAAATATGCTTATAACAGGATATGTTGACTTAGACATTATTATTTTTAGCCAAACTTAGGGTTGGTAAAGTCTAACTCATCCAACCTATTTCAACCCCTAATCATGATCTCCTTGAAAAAGTTCAAAAGTCACTCGTACTACAAGAACAATTGACATCATTATTGACTAGTATAGGGAGACATGTTAGTCATTTCCAACATTACGTTAAAACTTACAAGGGAGACATTTAAAGTGCTTATTTTGAATAGTGATAATGTCCCATCTTGAACTTCCTCGACTACAAACTTTGTGGTCGAGTAAAATCTGTCGAAACCCCCTTGCTAAGCGAAACAAGGGCTTAGGAGAAATTATTCAAGCCATCCACAGAAGAAGACAAAGGCCCAAATGGAGAAGTGAAGTGTTGAAACTAGAATTGAAAAATCCTTTCTTCATTAATTATGAAATCTTTCACGCAAATACCACATCAAACACTCATATCAATCTAATAGTTGATTGCATGTCATGTCGGTTCACATCCATTAGTTGCCAACTATTTTTCTTATTTAAAGACAATAATGTATCACTTCCTCATTCAAAGCTATTTTTACTCTCATACTATTTTAAATATTGAGTGCTACCCTTCACAATCAACCTCTCTCAATCACATAAAAGCTCTACAGCAGAACAAATTTTAATTTTACCCTTTTAACCAACTCTAATTCCAACATGAAACTATATTTTGAAGATAAGATATTTTTGCAAATGGGACTTTTCTTTCTAGATGATTGTATAACATTGTTTTTATAATTATTATTTAATAAAATAAATAAATATATATATATATATATATATATATATATATATATATATATATATATATATATATATATATATATATATTCTAGAAAAATGATTTTAATATCATATTATATATGGCCTATCTAATAGAAATATTTTAATTCTTAATTTTATTAAACTTAGACTAATTAGTTTGTTTATTAAGCAATACTCTATATTTCGTATTAGAATAGATAATGAATGAAATGTTAAAACAACTATCACAATGCAATTATAACTGCCGTAATTTTTCTGACGTAAAGTGTATGCGATCGTTGATTGCAAAAAGGGTGTCGAGTTTCTCTAAGTTGTGGAAAAGAAAGAATTCGTGTGTTTGTCAATGCTTGACACAGTCATAATGGATTGGGCTTAGAGATGTGTCTTATTTTAAAAAGTCTTCAACTATTCTAGAACATAATTAAAATGTTTTTTAATTTGATATATGTGACTTATTTTTAGAAGATTGTATAGTAAAATAATTTTATATAAAATAATCTTTTATTGAATTAAAATATTTATTATAAAAACATTTTAAATAAAGACATTTTATTTTCTAATTTTGTTAAATTTAAACCAATTAATTTGTTTATTAAACAATACTTTATTTTTATATTTAAAGACTCTATGGAAAATAATTATATTTAATATGATATTTTATTAAATTAAATATTAATTATACAAATATTATTTTAATATATATATATATATATATATATATATATATATATATATATATATATATATATATATATATATATATATATATATATATATATATATATATATATATATATATATATATATATATTTATAAATCTAGACTAATTAGTTTGTTTATTAAACAATCCTTTATATTTCGTATTAGAATAGATAAAGGATTAAATCTTGAAACAACTTTGACGATACAATTATAATTGTTTTTAATTTTTCTAACGCAAAGTGTAGGTGATTGCTAATTTCAAAAAGGTATCGTATTTTGGTAAGGTTAAAATGTGAGATTTTATTTGTTTGTCAATGCTTGACGTAATCTTAATGATTGTGCTTAGAGATAGTCTCAGTTTTAAAAAAAATCACTATTTTGTAACACAAATGTAATATTTTTAATTTAATCTATGTGACTTATAATTTTAGAAGCTTTTATAAAATAATTTTATATAATATGATTTTTATTATATTAAATAATTTTTATAAAAGATAGTTTAATATATATATATATATATATATATATATATATATATATATATATATATATATATATATATATATATATATATATATATATATATATATATATATATGTGTGTGTGTGACATCTCAAATAAAAATATTTTCTTTTCTAATTTTATTAAATATAGAGTAATTAGTTTGTTTATTAAATAATACATATTTTATATTAAACTAAATATTTTTAGTCCTATAAAAAAAAAAATAATTATTAGGTTCCCCATATCGTATTTTATGTTTTTGAGTTCTCCTATAACAAAATAGTCTAATTTGCATATGTGGCATTGAAATTATGAGGTGACATTTTTAATTGTTGTCACGTTATTAAAGATAGACCTAAAAATATATATTTTAGAATTAAAATTTATAATATATAATTTCTAAATAAATATTTATAAACAAAAATAACTAAAATAATTAAAAACGTTTAATTATTATAAAAAAAATTTAAATTAATAATAATAATACATTTTTAAATATTTACAATGACGTGACATCAATTAAAAAAATGTCACGTCATAACCTATGCAAATTAGACTATTTTATTATGGGAGACCACTAAAAATATATGAAATATTATATTAGAGGACTTAATAGTTGATTTTTTTTATAGAGGGACTAAAATGTTAAAAAAAATATATATAGAGGGACCAAAAGTGCATTTAAGCCTTTGTATTATTATAGATAAGGAATTTAATGTTGGGAATGGGATTTACTACCTTTTAACGTGGGAAAGGTACCATACCTTTAGCCTAATGCAGATGGTTGGATTTATCTTACGGTGTTAATCTTGCCACATGCATAACAATTGTTTTCTTTGGAAAAAAATATTTGGAACCTAAAAAAAACCATTTCACTTTTCTCAACCCACTAACTTGCCGTACGCCATTGGCTCTGCCGCCGTGAGAGACGCCTCCACCAATAATCAATATTTTGGTTTTCACTTTCATATTTATTGTCGGTCGTCGCCGTCGCACTCCTTGTTTTATTTCTAGAAATTGAATGAAGCTACAAGCAATTTCATGTCGTTGTAGAGTATGTAGCATCATTGTATAGTAAATCATAATGGATAAATGATAAGGTTTGATGTTGTTTCTACCACATTGTTAATAACTAACAACATATTTTTGGTCAAAAGAATACATTGCACTTTCATTCAAACAGAAAAAATAAATGCTCCTTAGATAGTTTGCGGTAGTAAGGCAATTTGTTTGCATGCGGTGGAGGAGCAATTCCGGTGGAGGCTTGTGGTGGTGAAGCATATAAGATTTCGATGGGTTTTGTAACGTGTTAGGGCGATAAAAGTATTGAGAAAATATGTTATTTACTCTTACGTTTTAAGGAATTTTACATGTGAGTTGATTTAGTGCGTTAGATTGAATGGACAAAGGATGGATTGAAAGGCATCGTGCCTTTTCATTTAAAGGCACACAATCCTTATCAGTAATGTTGAAACAACTGTCATAATGGAATTATGATTGCCTATTATTTTTGTGATGTAAAATGTATGTGATAGTAGATTGCAAGAAGCATGTCATATTTTTTTTGTGGTATAAAAAAAAAAAAAGTTCAACGGTTCTCTGTTTACTCATATTTTTTTATAAAAATTCATCTTTTCTCTCTTTTCAAAGCAACAACCAACACTCATAAAAAGTATGTCAGATGTTGTGATTGTAGAAATTTTTTACTGCAACCAATCCAAATTCTCTTAATGAATTGTGTTTAGATATTTCTTAAGGATTTGGAGGCTCTCAAATGACGTTGTTGAGAAGTTTATGGATAAATCTCTTAAGATTAAACTCAACGACATAGTTCGATCACGAGGTATTTAACTAACATGTATTATTAACATCAACGTCTTTTCCACCTATCGTATGTACATTGTTGTGTTGTTCACATGTAGCCTACATTTTGTGTCATTGTTGCTACTACTGACAAGCTATTGGCATCGGAGCATGGATGGTGCTACACCACATGCTCAAATGTCCCTGGTGGCTAAAGACGACAAACCTCCTTTTTCGAAGGGCCGGACACCGAATGAAGGAAATTTTGTGGGGTTGTTTCTATTGTTAATTAAATTAGTCTATTGTTTGATTAAGGTAATACTCTTATTGTACTTGATTGTGCCTCATTCTAGGTATAAGATATTCTTAGAAGTCATTCATGAAGGTAATCTGCAAATTTTGTGTTCGGGATCGTGAGGTAGTTGAAATTGGAGACTTGTTGTGAATCGAAACAACCATGATAGAGGTTAAATTTGGTCCCTAATATTATCCATCCTATATGTTTGGTTATATTATTTATTCCACCAATTTGTTGTGATAATTTCAACTTAGTAAAAAGTATGATTCATCACGTAATACCGAGCGAGAGAATAACGATTACACTCGACTTCCACTTGCCCTTGATGCAATATTAGGGAAGAAGTTTGAATTCAAGGTCAAATGGGACTGAAATGGAATATCTCTTCCGCCATCCGTTCTAAATGATCAACCTCTCATTGATATGCTTGAATTACCATCGATTGATAAAGCAAGTTTTCTCTTTTTCATACTAAATTACACATTCTTTATGCGTTTGTCGTTATATAAATTACTAATGTTATTACATTCGAACAGGCATCCGTCATTGAACACAACTCGCCACAACACGGGTTTGTGCTATAATCTAATTTCCCATCTTGTTTATATGAATTATATTTGTATTCTTTATTGTGTTTTCTTAATGTATTCACAACTATGCCCACTGAGCTCAATACCTCTGTTTCCATGCGAGTTATTTTAATTTATGTCATTCGTTATGTTTTGCTATTTATATTACACTACTTATAAACTGTTCCATTTGATTCCACTGACATTGATCCCAAAATTTTCATTATTTTTGTTGTAAGATTATCGAGAGTGTTAGGGAGGACCAAAACGAACAACTTAACTATGTTGTAGTCGGGTTTTACACAAGTCTTACAATATTTATATTTCTTTTTCACTACAAAAGCCTCAATCTTTAATATCCCTTTCAATGCAGGGAGAAATCACTTCACATAGGTTCAGATCCTTCTCGCCTAAATCAAATGTGAAAAGGATGTCTCGGCCGTTCGAGCGATTCTTGATCAAGCTTGATGCGAAGGATCTATATTCAACTAAACTGAAAAAGTCTCCAAAGTAACAAGAAATCTGGAACCGAGTCAACTATTGGCGGTGGTGTATTCTATTTTTGTTGGGTCTGTTGGCAACATAAACTAGCATTATTATCAATTTAAATGTGGTTGTATCATCTTCACCAATATATAATTCCCCATGTACCTTTTTTTCTAACTAGATGCCATCAAACTTTGTTGGCCTATTACTTTTACTCTTAATATTTTGACTTATGTAATATTGACTTTGGTAATATTCCATGCAAACTACATTTGGAATCGATTGTATACTATTTTTGCAATCTAATCACCTTTATTATGTGTTGTTAATTTGCTTACAGTCCCTTCATATACGTCTTACCTATATCAATTATTCTTTTCAAAGTATGCCAATAAATATATTTTCAAGTACATCCACAAGGACATATTGAATTCGCCTTCATCGTTCAACAAACCCTCGTCAAGCATAATTCATGGTAAACCATCGGTTGAGCACATATTTTTCATCTTATTAGCATTCCTTCTTCATCTTGATTGCGGTACAATATCTAGTTAGTTGTAAATTCCACATATCTAGAAGCAAGGAGTGACATACGGCCAATTTGTGACCAGTTTGCATACCACAAAAATCGACTTTGGAAGCCACGGGAAAAAGGCTATACCATTGGCCGGTTGATTTGGGTCCCACTTTCAATCAGCGGATTGTTTTATCTTCGCATGATGCTAATTGTTGTAAAAGGACCTACCACTTACGACGACATTAGAAAGGTTGGCGATAACCAATGTGACTCTTTTAGGGATCGTGTTTTGCTATAGGCTTTCTATAGGACAAAGAGTATATTTAAGAGGCAAATGGATGGGGTTCAGCCATTTTACGCACAAGTTTTTGTTGTCATGCTCATTGGGATGTCAACAGACCTACTCATGATTGGAAGAAGTCATGGGTTTTGTTTTCGGATGGTTTGTTGCACAATTAGAGAATTTTAGTTAATGGCAAAGGTCAATTAAAAGTTATCAATATCATTCAGCCTCCCTTTTTTCCTAAGTCATACTCATGCAACATCCTACACATTTTTCTAATTCAAGATATATTCCTTTTGTGTTCTTCCCACTTTTAACATTACCTTTTCAAATGTCACAAATCTTATGTTGAGTGATGAACAACTTATTAATCTCACTTTATGAAATTGAGATCCTGCATCAAATAGAAGAACCCTTCGTGACTTCTACCCTATACCATATCCGGATGATTATGTAGAGCAACTTGGAACCGCTTATACATGATGAAAGTAGTTATGACATCCAAACTATAAAAGACAACTTGCACACTTCATGTTGCTTACGGTATGTAAATACAATTTTTTATCTTTCCACCTACACAATGACTTCATTATTTGTGTTGAAATATACTTCATCCAATTAGATGAGCGGTAGCGATATTTATGAACAAATAATGAGTGGCATTACAAGTCGAAAGGTGTAGTGTTCTTTACGCACGAATACGGTCTTGGGGAAACGTACATGTGGAGGACACTATGCAATAAGATGGGACGAGGCAAGATGCGAAACTATTTAGGTAGGCCAAATTAATAATATGGGACGAGGCACCTCAGGCTAACAAGAATTACATAAAAAACACTCTGTATAAAGAATCAAAACGCAATAACCGTCCAAACTAGCACTCAATTCCTTGTTTGATTGCATGGTAACATTGATATATAAGAAGCTTTAGTGTTCATTTGTTATTTCATATCAAAATTCATGTAACTTGTTGAAGTTGGAAATAGAGGTGAGACCATGTTGGTTGAATGAAGAAGATGAATTATGGTTGTGTGATGAAGTTGCACTAATGGGTTTCAGGTTTTCTAGTTGCCGTAATGAGTTTTAGGTTTTATAAGTATCATATCAAAAATGTATAAACAAATTGAAATGTTTATAATTAGCTTTACCCAATAGTCCTCAAAATTTTAGGTGTCATTGCTCTTGAAAAATAATTTGGATTTGGCCCTAATAGCATGTTTTGATAATTTAGAAAAATAATAATAATTCATGAAAGAAATTAAGAAAAAATTAAAGAAAACGTAAAATAAAAAAGTTTATTAAAATTAATAACATATGATGTGGATTTTTTAAAATAAAATATAATAATAAAATATTACATGGATTTAAAAATATTAAAAATACACGGACCGCCACATTGGGAGTTAAGAAAGCATCTTACCTTGTGATGTGTCAATTCGGTTGTTTCAAGGAATCGAAAATTACGAGGGAATTTTTAAAAAACTTTACTAAGGGCTAAAAGCAAAACTCGCTAACATTGCGAGTGTTGTATATTTAATCCTTGTTTTTATTACTAATGGTATCGAATTGCTCATAAGTTCTAGATTTAAAGTAGTCGTTTCGTCTCTTCTTTCATAGCTTATATCTTGTCTGCAGTTTCTGGTGTTGGTGGCTTTTCTTTAGAGGATGGTCATATCAACATGTCATACTTTGTCTTCCTCAAGTTTTTCAAAGTTCAAATTAAGCCTTCTAATGCGCCAAACATTACTGAGGTTATTTGGAAGCCTCCTCCCCTCAACTGGGTAAAGATCAACTATGACTGAGCTTTTATTAGCAACCGAGGAACCTTGGCGTGTGGAGGAATTGCTAGAAATCACGAAAATAATTTTTTGGGTGCTTTTGCATCTCATTTGGGTCCCTCCAAATCTCTCATTTTTAAACTTTCGGGAGTTATGTCAGCTATTGAGTTCGCCAATGAGAAGGATTGGAATCATCTTTGGTTGGAAATAGACTATGCGACAGTTGTTCTTGCTTTCAATCCGCCGTACACAATGCCTTGGCAAATTCGTAATAGATGGTTAAATTATGTTCATATCACTGGGAATATATATTTTGTTGTTACCCATATTTTAAGAGAAGGGAATAGCAGTGCAAACTCCCTTGCTAACATTGGTCTCTCGATCTCTAACACAATTCACTATAGTTCTATTCCTCTATTTTTGAGAACAAATTTTGTAAAGAATACGCTAGATTTGTCTTTCTTTAAATTTTCATCTTGTTGAGAGGATTTTGGTCTAATTCTCCTCTTTTATTCCATCTTTATATATATATATATATATATATATATATATATATATATATATATATATATATATATATATATATATATATATATATATATATATATATATATATATATAAAAAATTATAATAATATTTTATTAATTTATATTATTATATTATATAATATTAAAAAGCTAAATTTTAAATTTTTAAATGTGTGACATGTCATAACTATTTGGCGTGATATTCTTATATCAGTGCTAACTAATCAAATTTGAAGGTGATAAAAAATTCAAGAGATGTTAAATTTAGGAAAAAAACTGTTTTTTATAAAAAAGATTAAAAACTTATAAAATTAAAATAGGAGATCAAAATGACATATATTATTTATTTATTTATAAATGTGATTTATACTTTCTAGGAGACTGCATAAAAAATAATTTTTTACAATATAATTTTTTATTAATTATACCATTATTTTTACCTTATATTGTGTATTTTATAAAAGTTTACATCTATAATAAAAAAATTTAAGGGTTAAATATATTTTTGATTTTTATAAATTACTAAATTTTGTTTTTAGTCTTATAATTTTTATTTTTTATTTTTGATCTTTATAAAATTATTATATACGTAAATTTAGTTCATTCTATTAAATTAGTGTTAATTTTTGAATGTTTATTTTGCAAACATGTTTAGAATGTTATAAAAAATTTCTTTAAAAATAAATTTAAATTTGATTTTTCAGTCAAAGTTTTTATTATTTTTATTGATATCTTTTGAAATTTAAAAATTTTATATTTAATTTTCTTTTTATTTTAAAAAATTCTAAAATTTATTGAAGAAATATTTTATAGTATTTTAAACATGTATGAAAAAAATTATTTAAAAATTTAAAATTTAAAGATAAATACACTGTTTTTAAATTTTTTAAAAATAACATACACTAAAGTCATATACACAAATTTTTTGTAATGGCTAACTACAAATAAAACTTAAAATATTTACAGAAATAAAAACATATTTAATCTATATTAAAAATGATTAAAAGTAGCCTCTAAGTTATGACTATACTCATATATTTCAGGGTTGAGACAAAACCATGCTTTTGGTGACTTTGCCCCATTTTTCCTCTAATAAATATTTCTCTCTCATCTTAACAATAAATTATATTAATTTCTGTATTTATTTTTAAACTAAATTTACCAAAAGCACTTAACATTAAAGGTATCCAATCCCCTCCCATGATTTCATCCCATCCGTTTGGTTCATGGTTAAAAATATTTACAAAATAAGAAAATTATATTTCAATGTTAAACATAGAGAAATGATATTAACACTGAATGTAAAAAAAATCTTAAGTGTAATTTTTAAATATATTAATATGTTATTAAAATTCATATATACATATAAAATAAAAAAATAGAAGAGAAATAAAAATATTTGTATACGGTTGATATATTGTATCACACATATGATATCAAATATTAAACGTTCAAATTACACTACTTTTAAATATATTCAAAAAAGTTTAATACACCATCTTAAACATATATATTTGTTAGTTGATTGTTTCGTCAAAATACGATAAAAAAAGTTATAGATAAATAATGTACTAATGGACACTAAATAATTTATCATTGAATATTAACAAATATTTTTTCTAAAAGGATAATGATGACGGATTAAAAACTCAGATTGAACCGGTCAGTTGGTCTGGTCTTTAATTGTTGGATCTAATGTGTCATTAAACCGTTGTGAATTGGTAAAAATTTGTGTAAATTAAAAAAAAAAACAGTAATATTTTTAAACTGGTGATTTAATTGCATTTTTTTTTAATTTTAAAAAAGTAAAACGAAGTCATTTTGAATATTTTATTAAAAAATTTTAAAAAATAATGATATCATTGACGGAGAAAATATCGCATATGCAGGATATTTTATTGCAGATGATTTTGATATTGAAGAAATCTCAACATTGAAATAATTTTTCTTCTTGAAATTAAATTTAGTAAACAATGAATTTATTTTGTTGTACTGCTTCAATTATATTATGTTACATTTACATTTTATTTATGATTAGACTTTGTAATTTTATATTATTTTGTTATATGTGATATCTATGTTTAAAATTTAAATTTAAATTATGCACTTATAAATTTTTTTATGATATAAAATTTTCAAAAAATATAAGTGTTAGTTATATTTTGTAGAGACATGTTTTATATCTATATAATTTTATTATAATAACATATCTATTCAATTGAGTTATCCGATTTAATCATGAGATCGATCAATAATTTAATAATTTGATCAATAAACGAGTGACTCAATACCCTCATTAATTTACAATGTGATTTTTAAAACACTACGATAAAGATTTTACAATTTAAAAGCAAATGAAAAATTATGGTGAATTTAAACTTGAACCTTTTTTTTATATATAAAACTTTAACTCTTTCAATCAATTGAATTGATTTAAGAAAAACTTGAGAAAGGTTTTCTTAACAATTACTCCATCTAGTAAATAAAATACTATTAAATTTTAAGTTTTGCAAGTCTAACGCGATCCTTTTCAAACTTGTAAATTAAGAAAATATTATACTGTAATTTATTAAGACAAAATGGTTGCATTTGAATTTTTTATTTTATAATCTCACATTAGTTGTATAGTGGTCTTTCTTTAAATTTATTTTAATTAGTTTTTTAATTAACCATTTTTAATTCATAAATAAAAATAAAAATATAATAAAAAAAGTAATTAGTGCCTTGCATTGTAAACGTGATGGTAGCATTTTTTAGCATAGGCAATGGCAAGAAAAGCATTTTCAAAAGCAAGTGTTGGTTGGCAATTCGTGTGAGCCTAAAATAATCAAATTAAAAAACAAAAAGTCAAAACTGAATTTCATAAAATAAGGAAAAAATATTAAAAAATAATATTAAAAATTATATATAAATAGCAGACATAGATGGTAGAAATGACTCAATTGTTTTATCATACTAGCGACAGTCACAGAAGCTGGGTGTGTTCAGGATCCTATGGTGGGGTCTCATCTAAGGTTGTCACTAATATTTTCTTCTCTTTGGTGAGTTTAAGAATTGTTCAAATTCTTTACCATCGTTGTCAAAAACAAAGTTGATTTGTTTTTGTTGTTTTTTTTTTCTGTTCATGTTTGTGTTATTTTTTTTTTCCTTTTTGGGTTTTTTAAGGTTTAAGGCAAAGGTTTCTTCGAGTTCTAGTGTCATGTTTTTCTTATGCTCATTCTGAATCTATGATTCATCACTGTGTTTAGTTTTTTTTTTTTTTTTGTTGAGCTGATGGTGGTTGCGGTTTTTGGCTAATGCTGTCGTTCTTTTGGTCGTGTGAATTTTCTCCAGAAAAAATAATCAATAGATTGAAAATGTATGTCCTGCGAGCAGCGTGACTCATGCGTCGTGACTCGTGAGTGTCGGTCGATGTTTTATCTTGACACAATATTATCACGTGTCATCGATGTTTTACATCGACATGATATTAATAGAAGTGTGTATCTTGTCTTAACGTTAGATATTGCGATGACATCAACACATATGAGTCTCGTGTCTCTTATGTTTTAAGATTAAATATAAAACATTCAGACGTTATCATGATTTTAATTGTTTTGAAATTAAAGTCGGTGGTAATGTTGTTTGTGTTAGTACTTTAAGATAAAGTTAATTGAATGTCTAACAACATCAAAACATGTAGGTTGTATCTCTTACGTCTTGATGTTAGACATTGACATCTATGTGACTTTAATTTTTGAAATTAAAGTTGAGAATGACGGTGTTTGTGTGCTTAAGAGAAATTTATTCGATCAACACATGTATCGTGTCTCTTACATCTTAGCGCTTAGCTTGACACCGACTCTCTCATACATTTCAAGGTTACACATTGACACAACCTCAAGACATTAGCAGCGTAACGTTGATTAGACACTGACACAACATTAACACATATCATGACTTTAATTTTGTAAAATTAAAATCGAAGACGACGTGTTTGTGTTGATGCCTAAGAGAAAGTTTTGAGTGGTTGAATTGGTTAAAAGAGAAAAAAGGTAGTGGGAAATGCTGGAGAGACAGAAAAGTGAAAGATACAGACACAGAAAAAGGGGGCCAAAGTAGGATAATTTTGGTATAAAATTAAATACTGAAAGAAGCAAAGGGTTAAGAGTTAGAGGGTGACAATTTAATGCTGTAACATACCCTATTGGTTTTAAGGGTATTGAAGGGTAGGGTAGGGGCCTGTTTGGTGCTTTGTATTTTCATTTTGTAACGCATTTATTGCAGAAAAACAGAAGGTGGAGGGTGGAAGAAAGGTTTAGAGAGAAAAAGGTGTTACAGTTGACCATAATGAAGCTTATATAATTACTACAATTTACAACAACTCATCCATTATCTCATACTACTCTATAAACTCTCTCTTCGGTTGCTTTTATTTTCAGTATTAATTTTTATTTAATTCCATTTATATATTCCTTATATTTCATTCTTATAACCATTCAATTCAATTTATGAAACACAGTTACCAACTTGACCAGAAACTCCTGCTTTCTCTTCTTCTCTAGCTTTGGACTTTGGTAATTCTCTCTCTCTCTCTCTCTTTGTGTTTTCTATGCTTCATGAATCATGATCAACTAGTTTCAGAGATAGTGGGAATTTTTAACTTTTTTGGTGATTAGAATAGTATATGTTATGAATTTTTTAATCAATTTTTTATGTTGTGGAGGCTTAGGGATCTGAAACAGGGATCTCTATTGATTTTCTTGACCATGTTCCCTAATTTTGCATCATAGGGATTGAGGTGTGAGTTGAAAAAAAACAACCCAGTTGGTGTTTGTTTGCAGTTTTCACTTTACTTTTTCTGGAGTTCTATACATGTTTATTCTGTTCAGTCAGATCTATTCTATGCTAAAAGCCAAATAATTGGTAGGGGCTTTTTTTTTGTAGGCCTTTTGATTTAAAATTTGGGTTTGTAATTTTGTAGTTGAAAACCTTCAAAAAGTTGGGTTTTTTTTAATCTTTTCTTTCTTGTCTTGTTACACTTTCTGCACTGTCTTTGGATTCTTCTTCTGAGAATTCTTTTTTTAATATATATTCTTAAACTAAATGAATTTGATTGGTGTGTTTAGATGATTTTTGGTTGCATGTTAGAACTTAGAAGTTTGAGATATATATAATGGTCCCCATTTTTACTGATTCTAGTGCCAATGGTAAACTTTTTAAGTTCTACTTTCTTAGTTCTTTGGTTTATCTTATAATTTGGGTTCTTTTCAATGGCATTTTGCGACGGAGAGTAAAGTTTACTTGCGTATATGGTAACTTGGAATAGAGTGTATTAGCAAAACTGTGGGTGGATTCTTTTGTTTCTTATTTGTTTTTCTTCGTATACTCTTTTAAAATGGGTTATCGTTCGGTAGCGTTGAAATGGAATCATGATGTTAGTGCTTGGCTTTCGATACTATTTTAAAACATTTTCGTTATTGGTTTTTCTTCATGAAGTGTGATTGTTATGGTTTGTTACTTGCTAATCTAGTTTTGCCTGATTGCTGATTCACAGGTTCGCGTTGAATATTGTATGATCAGATTAGTCTCTTTGATTGAAAATAAGCAAAATAGCGTTCGTTTGTGCGGTTTGCAAACTCATGTATTCAGATATTAGAACTTCATGAAACTAGGTAAGAAACTGTTTATTTATAATATCTGAAATTAGGGTTTTTTTTTGAAGATAAAGCTCTCTTTGAATCGTATTGCTGATATGGAACCTTTGAAGATTACCAATTTTATCTAGTGAATTAGGTTTTTTTGGATGTTATGATATTACTCCAAATGATGTAGATTCTTGAAAATGAATTAGGTTAGTATTTAACCGATGAATTAGGAATATGTTCATGTTACTTCTTTGAATGCCATTAATGTTACAATGAATTATGTGCGGTGCTTATTATTTAAAATTTAAGCCTAACTAATTCATTTTTCACTTGTCGGAAAACGAATGTACAGAAAGTGAATTATCTTTCCGCCAAATGGGCGTCGAGTTGGAATCTCAATCGTTTGAATTTAATGATAGTGATCAAAACTCGCCTAGCTTCATCGCAGAACCAGAAGGCAAAGGAATATGACAACAGAGACTCGAAGAATGTAAAGACCGAAAAGTATGACAGCATTGTTGATTTGAAAAAGGTTACGCACAGGGTAAAGGACTCACATGAGCCTGTATCTCATTCTTCAAAGGATATCGGATCATTTATGATGTTTGCAAATGATAAAGAATCGGTTAAAAGTCCCTAGCTGCTTAAATCTCCAATCCTCAGCAGGTCGATAAATTTCAGAATCGGTAGATGTCCATGTGAACCGAACTGTTGCGAATGTGAACCAGAAATGGAAGTTTGTTACAAAGAGAATAGTTACCATGTTGTGAAGGATATATGTGTTGACAAAGGAGTATTTACGAAGCATAAATTCATGTTTGATGAAAGTGTCGATGGAGCGAATTATGAGTTCTTTCCATCGGAGAGTTTCGATGATAACCGGAATCAAAAGACCACACTGGTATCAAGGTGTTAAATGAACCAGAAACTGATGATTCTGACGAGGCGTCTTCTAATCATGATCAGCACAATGATGTGATACACAAAGACGACAGTGAGATTGAAGATCTTGTTGATAACTTCACCAAAGCGATGGATTTAGAAGACACACAAGATGCTGTACCGACTGGTGGCAAGGATGAACAGGTAACCAAAGAATCTAAATACTTTCTTTTGAAACATATGTCCAATGCTTTTCTGAAATAACTGATCAATTGCTGAAGATTTCAATGCTTAAGAAACATATCTATTTGTATATAACAAATCTTTTGAAACTTTCATCAAAGGAAAAAATATTGTTCGCTTAAATTGTAATGTCTTCGTTTGGAAATTTGTTATTTGTTGGTGTGCGATGTAGTGCATGCATAAATATTTATGCATTGTTTTGCAGCTTTCCGTTGAACATGATTCGCACTCCCAGTTGAAAGACGCAAATAATATGGTTGAGGAAGAAGTATTGACAAGTCCCGCTTTAGGATTAACCGACGATGAACCGAACAGTGATGATCGTCTTGGGCCTTCAGCTCCTGCGGACTGTGTCAAAAAGGAACTTCACCAATTGGGTGGCTGTAACTGCGATGAAACTCAACTTCCTTTCACTACCGTTGAAGGTTCATCTAGTGATTTTTCCGAAATTCAGCAAGCTGAAACAAGTCAGATTCACAATAGCATTGGCGAGTCAAGTTTTTCCGCCGCAGGCGCAGTATCAGGTCGTATAAGTTACTCAGGGTCTATACCTTATTCTGGAAGCATCTCCATTCGATCCGACAGTAGCACTACCAGCACCGATCCTTCGTTTCCCATGTACACTTCTAAAAAACCTTTTAATTCAATATACTTATCTGAATGGAATAGTTTAAATGGAATAATTTATAGATAAGGTTCTAACGGGACTTGATTTCGATCTTGTGCTTGCAGACTGCAATCTGAATGGAATAGCAGCCCGGTGAGAATGGAGAAACCTGATAGGAGGCACTACCGGAAGCAACGCAACTGGAAGGCTAGCCTTCTGTGCTGTAAATTTTAAGAGATTATTATTTTCTCATATAATAGGTTTAGTTTAAAATTTATATATACCATTTAAGTTATAGTTATTCACAGTGTGCAATAGGTTTAGTTTGCCTGCTGCAGATTCAATGCCCCGTCGTCGTGATTTAGAGTCAATGATCTTATATCTTTGCTGCAAGCAAAATGTATTGATTCTACTTTTGCTTGCATCTGAAGCTACATTCTATCTTTGGTTATACATGGTTTTATTGATTTTTTTATTTATTTCAATGGCAAACAGTTCTTAGTAGATAATTGATTATTTTATGTATAATTTAGCTTAAGATTTCAGGTAATAAGTAAATTTCTACAAATGATCAAAGAACAGAAAACAAGCATTACATGAAGGTTTTAAGGCCACATTATAAGGCCATGTTTGGTTAGAAGTCAATTCAGGGTTTTATTGATTAACAACTTTCATGATGATGGTTCCATATATAAAAAAGCAATAAATAAGACAGTACCATTTGATCCAAACATAAAGGAAAGTACTTAACTTTAACATCATTGTCATTATATTATATAGATATAGTGGATATTGTGAATTATGCTTTGGCAAAATCTCTGTTGACATTTTCTATTCAGTTCTTGTGTTTGCTTTAGTCTCTTTAGAATCTTATGGCTTTGTTTGGCTTTGGATTCTAGCATTCAAGAGACTAATATCATATCAATGATGATTTTAAATTCACTTTTATGAATCAATTATTTTATTTTTTTTAAGTTTTGGGTTTAAAAGATACACTACATCTATTATCCATTGATTCTACTAAGATTGTTTTTGTTCACTTTAAAGAAAGATCACATGAGCCTTGCATCTATTATATACTTATACTGATTCTACAAACTTTTTTAATGTTCACATTTATTAAGTATAAATCAAAGTGATTCATAAGGTGTCAATTATATCCACTCAATTTTAATACAAAATGGGTTCATTGACATTTTGTTTTGTATGATAGGCTCCACCAAGCACACATGCATATTGTATGATTATATATGTATGATTATTATTCTCTTAGGGACATATCCAAGCGTGGCTCCAAGGAGATATAAGCCCCACCTCTATTGTGCACATCCATTTTGTTTGATGAGTGTTGAATTATTGAGAACTTCAACAACTTCATAAAAACTTCTCTTTCCCTTTAATACACGAGTGATTTAACTCTAGCATGTGTAGAAAGGTTTTTCAGTCTTTAAATTAAGGGTGAATAGCAACTAACAAGAAGTACGCACGAGAATGAATGTATGAGGGAATATGCTGATGCAATAAGTATTTTTATTCAAATAAAAATAAATAAAAATTAGTGTTACAACAATATATTCAAGTTATCTTCATATATGATTTTTTTATTTCATTATTTGTTAAATAGGAAAATTGAAATATCATAGAAAACAAAATATGTGTTACAACGTAGTTTGGTTCTAATCATATCTCGAGTTTGATGATAACAAGTGAAATAAATTTTGTATAGTAAATATGATCTACGATAAGTATTGTTTTCATTTCAGATGATGTTCGACTCGCACTCTAAAATTGAAATATCAAATCATGTTGAGCGGATAAAGAATTAGAAGTTCTAAAGATGAAAGGAACTTACGAGCGAATGACTTAAAGAAAGAAGCATGCAAACCTCTAATAAGAGCAAGTTAAAGCAACCTCGTAGAAGCTAAGATAGCAAAGGCTTACAAAGATAAAGAAAAATGAGTTATCAAGACGTCATCTTCTAAGACAAGTTCGTTCTGCTTGCAGTAATTAGTTAATTTATTAAGTATAAGTGGAACAAAGTTTAAGTACACAAGTGGAACAACATTAAATGCACTCTCTTAAAAGTTTCAAGCTATATATAAGTTCAAGCATTCAAAAATAACGTCTTATCATTAGAAAATTTATCTTGAACAAAAATCAAGCAAAGAATACTTTGAGTTTATCATTTTGTATGAGCTTAAGCGTAGTGTAAACCATCACGTATGTGATAAAGCTTTTTGAAAAAACTAATACTGCTATAGAAGTTACTTTGTAATTGTTCCTTGAGAGACCAAAATTCTCAAGAGGACTAGGACTAGAAAGTCTTAGAGCTTACTCATCATGAGCTTGGCTGTAATCGTATTGTTAGTCACGATTAGTTGTGCAATTGTAATTAGTTTTGATTATAGTGGGTTAAGCCCTCGTTGAGATAGCAAAATCACCTTGGCGGGTGGATCGAGTAGTTTGAGTTTCAAACGAACCGGGATAAAAATAATTGTGTTTATATTGTTGTTAAGAAAAAGAAAGTCAAAAGAGGAAAAACTTATTCAATCCCCCATTCTAAGTGTTTTCTTAACCTTTAATTGGCATCGAGCTCTTGGTTTTGGGTGCAAACACTTAACCGTGTGGAAAAGAACCGAGAAGGAAAACACTATGGCAACTAATCAAACAACAACACAAAACCTCCTCTTTGATGGAAGATTTTGAATATTGGAAAGATAGATTAGAAGTTTCTTTCAGGCTATGAGCACCTATGAGATATGGTCTAGATGGCTACACACATCCGATAGACAAAGAAGGACACAAGATTGATAGAAAATGTATTATAGAAAATAGATTTTAAAATTCACCTCAAAGCCAGAAATATCCTGCTAAATGCCATTTCAAAAATGGAGTGTGAGAAGATCGCAAACAGAGATCCTGCACATGGCATTTTTGAGTCTCTCAAAATGTCTCATGAAGGAAATACCCAAGTAAAAGAAACTAAAGCTCTGGCTCTCATCCAGAAGTACTAAGCCTTCAGTATGGAAGAAAATGAGTCAATTTGAAACAATGTTCTCAAGATTCCAAACTTTGATTGTTGGCCTGAGAGTTCTAAACAAAGGATACACCAAAGCAGACCACATCAAAAGAAGATCATCAGGAGTTTACCTAGAGGATGGGCACCAATGGTCACTGCATTCAAAGTTTCAAAGGATTTGAATAATGTATCTCTAGAAGAACTTATCGATTACTAATAAGTGACGAGATAGAACTTGATGAATATGAGCCCCAAAAGAAAGGTAAGTCATTGCCTTCTACTAAAAAATATGAAACTAATGCTTTTCAGGCTAAAGAAGGAAGCTCTGAAGACTCTGCATCAGAAGAAGATGATTTATCTCTTTTTTCCAAAAGGATCAACCAGATGTGGAAGCACAGGAAAAAGAAGTTCAGAAACTACAAAAGATCAGAAGATAGAGGAGAATCTTCTAGACATAAGAAGTCTAGCAAAAGATATATCATCTACTATGAATGTAAAGAACCAGGACACTTCAGAAGTGATTGTCCTAATCTGCAAAGAGAAAAGCCAAAGAAAACGTTTGGAAGAAAGAAATGTATGATGGCCACCTGGGATGATTCAGAATCTTCTAAAGCTGAATCTAACTCAGAGGATGAACACGCCAACTTAGCCTTTATGGCTACCACAACAGATGACTCCGGCTCTGAATTAGAATCTGAAGAGGTATTCTCTGAATTTACTAGAGTTGAACTTGTAGATAGTTTATCAGAACTTCTTGAAAACCACAGTCAACTCAAAATCAAATACAAGAAACTCAAAAAGAGTTTTGTATCCGAAATTGAGCAACTTAAAGCAGAAAACTCTGAACTAAAAGAAAATAATGTTAATCTCAAAGAGGAATCTCAAAATGTTCAAAAAGTTTCTAGTCCAGATACTGCTTCGAGTTCAAAAGATATTCTTAAAGAATATGACTCATTTAAAAATTTCTCTAAAGCATAGATAGAAGCAAATGGCTTCAATGACCTATGGTATTAAGTGGAAACAACAACAGAGGAATTGATATGAAACTCCCGAGGAAAAGAAACATATAAACCTAAACACATTGAAATGATTATCACTTATAAACCATCGCACAAACAATTTAGTTTTGGTCACATACATGATATCAAATATACATCTTACTCGAAAATTTTCATGCTAAACCAAAGTTCAAACAAAACTTTAGAAAATCTAACCAAAAGGACCCAAAAGATATGGGTACCTAAGGAGAAAATAATATATGTTGCAGATGTCCTTAAAAGAAAGTTGAAACACCAGTCATGGTACTGGACTGATGCTCACAACATACGACGGGAAGAAAGTCTATGTTCCAAAGTCCAAGCTTAAATATGGAGGAGATGTAAAGTTTGAGGTAACCGAAGAAAAGATTATATGTTTTGGAACCATTGGAAATGCCACAAAAGTGTATTTTGGTTGGATACTTTAACGCTCAAAAGTCTATAGAGTGTAAATACGAAAACTCGATTGTTGAAGAATCAATCAAACTCGATGATGATAAGCTTGGCCATCAAAAGCCAAAGTAGACCTAAAATTCTGCAGTGTACATAAGTTCAATTAATAAACTCTAAAATTCAAGAAAACTCGTAAGATCCTCCTATTGACAATGCTCTAGACAACTTAAGAATTTCCGAGAACCCTCACGTAAAAGATTTCTTAGAATCACATCAAAGACATCTAGAAGATATGATTATTGGAAAGAAAGATGATCCCATAAGAACAAGATCCTCTCTCGAAACAATGAAGAATCACTTTTGGATTGGTTTCTCCGATTGAACCAACCTCAATAGATGAAACTCTTCAAGACAATGATTAGATTATATCTATGCAAGAAGAACTTAATCAATTTACCGTAAATAATATATGGGATCTAGTTCCAAGATCTAAAGGATTCAATATCATTGGAACAAAATGGGTATTCATAAACAAGCTAAATGAGCAAGGAGAAGTTGTCAGAAACAAGGCACGACTGGTTGCACAAGGTTATAGTCAACAAGAAGGAATTGATTATAATGAAACCTTTGCCCTAGTCGCCAAGTTAGAATTTATTAGATTCTTAATTTCTGTTGTTCAAAATAACGCCACTTTATATCAAATGAATGTTAAGAGTGCATTTTTAAATGGTGACATAGAAGAAGAAGTTTATGCCCGGCAACCTTCGGTTTTGAAGATTCAAAATCTCCCGAACATGTTTATAATTGAAAAATCTTTATACGGTTTAAAACAAGCACCCGAGTTGGTAAGAACGTTAAGTAACTTTCTTTTAGAAAAGAATTTTACCAGAGGAAAGTGGACACAACCTTATTTCAAAACATTTAAAATGATATTTTAATTTGTCAAATATATGTAGATGATATTATTTTTGAACTTAATGTCTCTCTTGGAAGAGAATTTGCTAAGTCTATGCAGTAAAATTTGAAATGAGCATGATGGGAGAACTCAAATTCTTCTCTCGAATTCAAATAAATCAGTCTCCGTAAGGTACTTACATACATCAAACAAAGTATGTTAAAAGTTCAAGAAATTCCAGTATCGAAAGTAAAGAAGCAAAAACACCAATGCATCCTACATGCATCCTGGGAAAAGATGAGGTAAGTAAGAAAGTAGATCATAAGCTCTATAGAGGTATGATTGGATTTCTTCTTTACCTAACTGCGTCTAGACCAAATATATTATTTAGTGTTTGTTTATGTGCAGATTCCAATCGATCCTAGAATCTCACTTAATCGTTGTTAAACAAATCTCGAGGTATTCAAAGGTACTACTAATGCTGGATTATTTTACAGAAGATCCAAAGATTTTAAATCAGTAGGGTATTGTGATGTTGATTTTGCTCGAGATAGAGTAGAACGTAAGAGCACCTCTGAAAGCTGTCAGTTTCTGGGTGAAAACTTGATCTCTTGGTACATCAAGAACAAGCCACCATTGTAGTATCAACAATAGAGGAAGAGTATGTAGCTACTGTAGGTTGTAGCACTCAGATGCTCTGAATGAAAAGCCAACTAGAAGATTATCACCTCTATGAGCTTAATATTATTATCTTCTGTGATAACATCGCTATATGCCTATCTAAAATCCTATTTTACATTCTAAGGCAAAACATAGAAATTAAACATCATTTCATAAGGGACTATATTTAGAAAGGTATTTTAACTTTAAACTTTGTAGACATGCACCATCAATGAGTCGATATCTTTACTAAACTCTTTTTGAAGATAAATTTAAATTCATTCTAAAGAATATTAGTATGTAATTTTGTCTTAAATGAAATTTTGTTTATTATTATTGAAGTTCTTTCTTAAATGAATGTTTTGGTTAACATCTCTCGTGGTTAGAAGAAAAGTTAAATCGTAAACCATATCTAGAAGTTCAAATATTTTCTAAATGTTTCATTATGAATATGGTCTGTAAGATCATTACACTTTCAAAATTCCTTTTCACTTTTCACTCTCTTCATCTTCAAACGTTTATGCACTCGTGTTTCTCTTCTCTCTATTCAAAAACCCTAAACTTAAAAGTTCAACAATGGCTTCATCTTCATCCTCTCACCTAGATACGCCATTACAAACAACCAAGATACAATGTTACAAACAACCCTCAACCCATCATATAAACAACCCCAACAATCGACAACTACATCACTCTAGCAAGAACGACGTTGATTCCCTACGATAGCTTAGAAGTTATTTGTGAAATGATTATTGATTTGGAAAACCTAAGGGATAATGGGTTTAACTTGTTTCTAGCGGTGGAATTTCAAGGATGGACCAAATTTTTGACCGTCTGGTTGGGTCTATGTTCCCACACCTTGTTAAAGAACAAATTGGGTAAGCAAATCTCCATCACCAAAAACCTCATCGAACATTGCTAGGTCTTAAAGGAGAAGGAGTCATAGGTGTCCAATGATGGAGATTTGATATGTCTGAGATATACGAATCTTCACTTTTGGAAGAGCTCCAACAAAATTAAAGATTTGAAGGATCAAGATAAGATCCGGGTAAGATTATTCACAATGCATTCATCATAGAAAGGAAACCGCCCCGACTACATCAATGTAGACCAACAATACCTCCTGCTCGCCTTGGAACCAATGTTAAATTAATTTGCTCCTATCTCTATTCAACCATCTGTGGACGCATGTGAAAGAAACCAGGGAAGAAGCAAGAACCAAAAATCCTAAGGCCAAAAGAAATTGAACCTCTCGTCTGATTGATATCGAGTATTCGACTAAGAATGGTCTCGATAGCTTATTTAGAGGATACCAACTTACTTTAAAGAATTGGACCCAATTTGTAAGCTCGAATGGGAAAAATGTGAAAAGGAAGATTATTGATAAACTTTTGGTTGAACATACTCCTTACGTCTAGGGAGTTGTCCAGAAAAGGAGAATCCATCTAGACAATTTTCCTTTGTTCAACGCTGGTGATCATGCTGCAAATATTAAAGAATACATCAGAAGATGCAAAAAGAAGAGCATTC
Source organism: Vicia sativa (assembly GCA_021764765.1). NCBI lineage: Eukaryota > Viridiplantae > Streptophyta > Magnoliopsida > Fabales > Fabaceae > Vicia > Vicia sativa. The sequence continues at coordinate 253,332,469 of CM038793.1, forward strand.
CCATTGATCCAGCATGGCTTCAAGGCAGAGATTCACCAAGTCCAGTCAAGAAAAAAAAGAAAAGAAAAGCAGATGGAGGGTACTTACAAGACCCAACAAAATTCGTAAAGAAGAAGAAGAAGATCTGTGTACATCTTCGTAATTCTACTGTTGTAAATTCTGAAAATATAGTAACATCTGCCTCACACACCACTCAAACTTCTAACCCTACTGCACCACAAACTCTGGGAAACATAGATGTAGATATTGACCTTACCACTTCACCAAACCTTCAAAGAATTAATCCTCAAATTGCTCAAGTATTATCTGACATAGATAATTTTGAGGTTTCAAATATGTAAGTTCCACCCTAAAAACTCCCACACAATCATCACCACTCATCACTCCAATCCATTCACAAAATTCTCAAAATTCTTGTTTTTGCTCCCACCAAACAAATCCAAATGTTTTTCCAAACATCATTTCAAACATCCTCATAAGATCATTGTCACTAAAATCCATCAATGGTATGGTGGATCTTGGAGATTTCCGTGAATAAATGTGCCCGAACACCTAATCTCTTTCTTCACTCTTCCATCCACGAATATTTTGTTGTGCCCAAGTCTTCACAACACATTCTTCATTTTCCGAACCTACCATCACCCAATCTCTCCAAATTACACCAACTTACTCTCCGCATCAAACCACCATCTCACGTAACTTCCACTTACTCACTCTCCGCACTCAAACCACCATCTCTACGAACTTCCACCACCTCACTCTCCGTAAAAACTTTCTTCAATCCATCCTCGAACCTTCACCTTCCCACAAAATTCACCTTCCACCTGTGACCTCTAAACCATCAAACATCCGACTTTCTAAGGACTTTAGTTGATCTCGAATCACTACCCAAAAGAAAGTTGTTCCCAAAACTATTCATGCAAATGTTAGTATACTTTCGTAAATTTGAAATGTAAATGCGTGGTTGGATAGAAATGTCAAGGAAGATTGTGCCATCAACTTCGAACCCACTGCATCCGATGCTCGGAAAACATTTAGAAGGGAGATTCAACGATGAATCCCTTTAAACTCCAAAGAACTCTGCTACCTCATGTTCAAGTGATGAAATCTTCAAACGAGTTTTGATCCAACGTTTGAGACCTCAACACCAATGGAACTTGATCTCAAGTTCCCATGTCTTGAGCCGCTAGTTCTTCTTCTACAATGCTTTTCCTAAGACGCTCAAACTCGCTAGATGGAAACCTAAAGGAAATGAAGAAGGAAAACGAAGTTGTTCGTGAATGCCCAGAAAAGCAAGACGAGACTAACAAAGAGATAAAATATTGATGATTAAGCAAGAAGAATCCTCTAATGAAATCAAGAATCTTCTTCTATCTATAGTCTCGTCAAACTTTGTCTCGGCCTCCTTGAAACTTATGTGCATCAATTTTGACTTTTTTTTCTTGTTTTTGAAACCTATGGAACCATGCAGCTTTTGGCATCAATATTAAAATATTTTGCCTGTTTTAAAACTGCTTTTTTTTATTTTTATGCTTTTGATTATGACAAAAGGGGAGAAACTTGTGATTTTGATCCGATTAAATATAATGCTTATTGGGACTAAGTGTCAAACCTTTCTAACAATAATACAAGTGTATTTGCTTCTAAAGTATGCAGAATATCTAAGCTCAAAATAAAACTCAAACGGAAAATCTAAGCTCTAAGCTCCAAGCTCTCAAATGAAAAGTCTAGAAAGTAAACTCTAAAAGAAAAGAATGCACTCAAGGAAGTTCTACCTTGTATTTACTCTTTTCTAGTATTTATCTCAGGGGGAGATTTTCACATATATATAAATTTTTTTAATCAAAATCTAAACGTTTTTGTCATCATCAAAAAGAGGGAGATTGTTAGAACATAGTTTGGTTCTAATCATATCTTAGAGTTTTGATGATAACAAGTGAAATAAATTTTGTATGGTAAATATGATACTCTAATAAGTATTGTTTTCATTTGAGATGATTTTTGACTCAAGCACTCTGAAAAGTGAAATATCAAATTATGCTGAACAAATAAAGAATTAGAAGTTCTAAAGATGAAAGGAACTTCTAAACACGCACGCTGAAAGAAACTTCTGAAAGAACCATGCAAATGCAACCTCTGATAAGAGGAAGTTAAAGCAACCTCAGTTAGAAGCTAAGATAACAAAGGCTTATATAAGATAAAGAAAAAATGAGTTATCAAGACGTCATCTTCTAAGACAAGTTCTGCTACAGTACCGTTAATTTATCAAAGCTAAGACGACTGAAGTACTCAAGTGGAACAAAGTTCGAGGTACATGGAAAACACAAAGTACAAGCAGATAATCAACATTAAATGCACTCTCTTTGTTCAAGACACGCAACGGAAAAATTCTGAAGCTATATATAAGTTCAAGCATTCAAAGAATAACAAACGGTTATCATTAGAAAACTTACGCTGAACAAAAATCAAGCAAAGAAATACTTTGAGTTTATCATTTTTGTATTGAGCTTAAACGTAGTGTAAAACATCACAGTTGTGATAAAGCTTTTTAGAAGCAAACTAATACACTGTTAGAAGTTACTTTTGTAATTGTTCCTTGAGAGACCATTGGGTCGATTTCAAGAGGGCTAGGAATAGAGTCTTAGAGGTGTTAGTCAGGCAGCTGGCTTGTGCACCGTATTGTTAATCACTACGCTTAGTTGTGTAATTGTAATCTTTGATTATAGTGGATTAAGTCCTTGTTGAAAGAGGCAAAATCACCGACGGATGGACTGGAGTAATTTGAGTTTCAAACGAATCAGATAAAAATAATTGTGTTTATATTGTTGTTAAGAAAAAAAATCAAAAAAGAAAAACTTATTCAACCCTCCTTTTCTAAGTGTTTTCTTAACCTTCAATATGTACACCACATTATGAAATTTTGAAATTATTATTTCTCTGAAAAGATAATAAAGTGCATAGGTTATATAAAAGTAACAAAAATAAATGATGTGTATCCTGCATGCATAGACAAATAACAGTATTTCAAGGCATTACAAACTCTCTAATAATAAATTCGTGCATACGCATGAGTTTTGGTATGGGCATGTGTTGTTTGTTAACAAATTTGAGTTGATGAAGTTAAAAAAAAATTCATAAAAAATTATGACATTATAAAAAAAGACATAAAAATGGATAAATGTGGTTGAGAAAGAAAATCAATTGCATATACATATTTTGGGAATAAATAGTAGTTAACATATTAGCAGTATTATATTTCATTGAAGTAAATATAAATGATAAGAAAATAAGGAATTAGACATTATAAATAAAAAATTATTTGAAAAAAAGAATTTAGTAATGAGAGTTTATAAGTTTGTGTCAGAAGACTATTCAAATTAGTCCCAATTACTCAATCAAACAAATATAAAAGCAGTAAGATTTCAATTTGAGAATTCCTTATTCCAACCATTAGAGAAAAACACCCTATACAATTTCAAAAATACTCTCAAAAAATTAAAAAAATAATTTTGATTTAATTCATTTATTTTGAGATACATCCTACAAAAAATAAAAAAAAATGGAATCGAAAATACATTTTTGATACAAATCAGAGATATATTTTCGATTTTCAACAAAAAAAACCTATACACCCCAAGTAGTTCATGCAACTTTTTTTTTTGTTATGGCAACAAATTTGCTTTTATTAAAAATTAAAAATATATTTTTGATTTGTATAGAAAACAAATTTCTGATTTTTTTTAAATTCAATTTAAAAACAGTACGCATCAGAAATATATTTTCAATTTTAATATTTTTACATAATACCTAAGAAAATTATAATACCTAAGAAAATTATAAGATGAATTGAGAAATTTTTTCTGAGGATGATTGAAATCAGAGTGAATTCTCAAATGTTATGATAGCCTCTCAAAAGTCCGGTGCAGCTGGAAGGTATGAGTTTCTGTCGTATATTACAAAAGAAATATTACTACTTGATTAATTAAAAATGTTATACTTGGACTGAAAACTATTAATCTCTTTTGAAGACCAATAGTATCGAGTAGATCTTTGTGACAAACAAATTGATCATAAGATAATTAAATTATATCTGACTTTAAAACAAAAAAATATCAGCATTGAAACCATGGTCATATCTATGTGCTTCAAATTATAATAAAGATTTTAGATTGCAAATGTTTATGGTTGGTAGATAGCATATAAGTTGGGGAAAAATCTTCAAAGTGTTATAGTAACATTTGTTTTGAGAATATCCTAACAGTAATAAAAGGATCGGATAAAAATATCATTTATAAAATATTCATATAAAAGGTCTAAAGGAGAAAAAAAAAAGAAAATAGCAATAAAAGGATTGATAAAACATCATTTATAAAATATTCATATAAAAGGTCTAAAGATGAAAATAAGAAATGAAGAGCTTGTGATAGTTAGAGGTAAAATAGACTAGGCTAAGTTAGGCTTTATAAGTTCTGAGTCTAGCTTTATGATAAACTTACAAGGTCCGAGATCCGATCTATGGCCTATTATAGACTCATTTATTTGGTCTCGATTCGACATTTTTAAAAGTCTATTTAAAAGCCTTTTTCTCATTAAGGTTTTCAATAAATTCATTTCTTCCATTTCAAAATGACCGCTGTTTCACTTTACAATATAATAATGATTACTAATTTTCAATTGTGACCTTTAATTTTACTCTCTACACTACTTTCAATACATTAATAAGGTTAATTTTATAAATGTGTAATGTCTATGACAAACATCATTTCATTTCTTTAATTTGTGTGTAAAAACTTTAAACATTAATATTTTAAAATAGAGAGAGTATTAATATATATGCATGTATATGTCAACCTATTTAACCTTTTATTATATATATATATATATATATATATATATATATATATATATATATCTGAACAAGTGATCAAAATCGGAGACGGTCGGAGTGAACGAAGGTCCTTTGAGCAAGTTGACGTTGAGGATGAGTGGTGTACTTGCAAGGCACCGATGCTAAAGTAAGCAAATGTTTAAAGAAGAGGGTAGAAAATATTAGAGTTTGAGTGTAAGGAAGTGATCCCCTGCCCTCGAAGATATGAAGGTTTATATAATAATCTTAGGAAGATCCTCATTGGCAGCTATATTAGGGCCGAGATATGCGGGTCCGCAAATATAGTCTTTGAGATGACTAGGTCAAAGTAAGCAATGGCGCCCGTAACTAGCCGTTGTTTCCGCAAAGGGAGTGTCACGGACATAGCTCGATGCGGTGAGCGCGAATCTGCTCGACAGGGCGCTGGCAAGAGACCGTGGTGGCATGCGCTCCAAGCAACTAGAAGCCCCAATATCGACACGGATCTCACCGGTTGTATTCAAGAACGTGACCCGCCTGACAAGCGTCGGGCCCGTAATAGTAGCCCCAAGTCGCTTGTGTCCGTGGAGTGATGACTTGATCCAAATCGCATAGCCGAAATATTCTATTTGAGGAAACGAGAATCGCCTAGAAGTGAAAGGTTGGAGAATTTGGGGTTTTCACCGGTGTGACCTCGAAATGGTGCATTAATGGCTTGATGCACTTAGGTCTAGGTGTAATGATGGATTCCCTAGGTTTCCTAGGCGCTGCACACGCAAGGGGCGTAGGCTATAAAATGGGCGAAGACTCCTTACTTGTGGATTTTATTTCGATTAATCTGCTCGTACCGACTTCATCACTCATCACTTTGAGGAATTTGAATAGTGTTTTCTAGAGTCATCTTCACCTTCCAACCGCATTAGTGCTTGATTTTCCATCGTGATGCTTTGATCACCTTAAATGGTATGTTTTCGAACTTGGTTCAATTTCATTTGGTTAGGTTTGAAATCCTCGTCCGCATATGAATGCATGCGGTTGGGTTTTAGTTTTGGGGTTTTTGAATGGCGGTGAACGGTCGCCTATCAGTCCCATTACTTTGATTACGCCGGAGTTTGTCTGCATGCTCTCTTCCTCGAGCCGAGGATCTCGCCTTGATGATAACTTGTCTCAGAGAGGTCTATTGATCAAGGAGATGGATCCTCGTTCGTTCGAGCCCTTTCACTTGGTGAGTAGTGGAAGGGTGGATTGGACACTGTTGAGCGCACCAACTTCCTCTACTTCAGTATTATGATATCGAATATACTGAGGACAACGGGGTTCCGGCATGAGCACTGACGACTTCCTCCGAGGAAAATTCTTATGATGCCACTTGGGGAGGAACTTATCTCGGTCGAGTCATTGGGACGCTTGTTCGACCTGGTGACCAGGATCCCATTTCCTGGGTGGCTCCGGATGTTTGATTAAGAGGATCATGCTTTACTACACGTCCGAATGAAGTTTTCGATGATGTTGATCGGTATGATCCTGAGGGGGAGGAAGTGAACGAGGGGGAGAAACGAGAGGATTGGGCTGTGTACATTCATGCAGCTGAGCATCGGGTATGCTCGATATATGATGGGGAACAAATCCCAGTGTTCGATATTTGGTTCGTGGAGTCGATTTCGCCTCCCATTTACCGACGGTGGCGTGTTCGATCACCTTGTTTGCCTCCATCGCAACTTCATCCGAACGATCGCCTTTATCAGGCGGAGGCCGTGTGAATACTTAGAGATAAGACCCACCCTCCCATTGTTTTCATATTCTCGGCTTCAGAGGGGTCAACAAGACTGGTAGTTCGATGGAGTTAGTGTCGTTTGACAAGAGAATGAGAAGCTTTTCAAACCCTATCAAGAGTTTTTTGATTCTTCAAAGAGAAGTTCACGCTGGTCCGATCGATCTCGTAACGAGCTCTTTTAACATGTTCAAAAGCACACCTACTGCCTAGGAGGATGGTTCCCAAGATGAACGAGTGAGGGAGCGGGTGCATCAACTCGATCTAAGTTTAACTTTCATTGGAAAAGGAGTTCGAGCAAATGTTGATCAAGACGCGTGGGCTAAGGAAGAGTTAGATTTCGAGGATATGCCTGGTCTTGAGTGTCAAGCGCCCTATGTCGAGGACTCGCCGGACCCAGATGGGGCAAGGAGAAAATCCGTCAGGAGAGGACGGGCCATGTCTATGAGCCCCCCACTTATCAATGTGAGAGATCCTTCTTAGCGTAGAGATCCTAAGGCTTACTTGGATAGATGTTTTATTATTTTAATTATCCTCGCATCCTTTCTTTTATGCTATTGATGAGTGCTTCTAGATATCCGATCTTATGCGGCCTTTCTTGTTGCAGCTAGGATGAATCACGCAGAGCACATAGTTCTAATCTTCGATAAGAAGAAAGCTAAGGGGACGGGATCGCCAAATGAAACTAGGGGTTTCTAAGACTGTCCGGAAATTCATCTAAGGAAGCTGGCTTTGTCCCTCGTGTGACTCCTTTGAAGAATAAGAGGGTGGAGGTGAAGGGATTGTGGATCCGACCGGGGAAAAAGGAAGAGGAAATTTGATCTTCTCCATGTTGGCACGACCGCTTATTTTGAGAAACAGAGCATGGTTTTGCCCCTGAATGGATCTCTTTTGCTGGAGGAAATGGACCGGTCAAAAAGGCGCGCTAAAGATACGGATGGTGGGTGCGCTGCTTTTGAAATGGCGATTGCTTATTCGACCGGGTCAATTCCCGAGGTTGAGCGCTTGAGCCAGGCCAAATTGAAGGAAGAAAATGAGCTTTCAAAATCCGGAGGAGGCTCGGAAAAATTACCTCGAGCTCAAGCAAAGGTCGAGGAACGTGATGCATCCCAAAAGATAATGGTACCCGACAAAGTCGCCCGATTAAATGTTGACTATGACCCGAGGGGAACCCGAGGATTTAGTAGGTTGAGAACTGTATTTGGTCGGGCGCGTTATTGCATGATGACGCTGAGGCTGCTTCGATGGGGAGCTTTGAGAATGTTGTGGCCCAGATACGGGCCCTTAATCCATGAGTGGAGTTGGTGACTGATGGGATGAGAGTCCATTTTTACGTCGAAGAAGGTGAGATAAAGAGGCCCGACTTCTTTGATGAAATGATTGTGGACGAGACTCAGCTGACCCCTGGAGATGATCATCCTACAAAGTGATTTCCTTGTTGTTTTTGTTATGTTTACTTGGGCGTATCCCATTTATGTAATGACAATTTCCAACCTTTGTTGTCGTTCTGTATCTTCCATTTTGTTGGCACGGAGCCCCCATTCTAAATCCAGGACAATTTCGCCTTTAATGGTCGTGGATGTAATGTTTAATGTATTTTTGGTTTATCGCTCGTGGTGCATGTGATATTTTGTATTTGGAGGAACGCTCGTTATTAGTGCATGGTCTTTGACATGATGGGAGACTAGTCAAAGCGGCTAGTTCATTGTTGGACTCATTCGAGCTCAAGCTTTGATTAAAGGCATGAGGTCGGTGGCGTAAATGTCTCATCGCGATTTAGGTGTCCTCCGCCAGGTACTTTAGACAACGGGCTCATTTGAGTCTCCTCAGGCAGAGATCTAGCTCATAGGTTAATGGAGCGAGTATCTCTTTATATGTTATGATGTCGCACAACGCCGGGTACCAAGGCGAGCGGTGATGTCGAGCTATAAGAACCTAGATGGTTCTTTGTGTCAAACATAGTGTTTAACTATAATATTGTTTGAGTTTTTCAAAGATTCAATGATCGAGTGTTGTTCCCCTGTAAATTTTCAATAGTAGGGCCTCATTCCTGTTTTGACGAGACACGGTAGGACCTTCCCATTTGTTGAGCTTCCTTCGTAGAGCTCTTAAGATTTCGCTTATGACTAAGCTTCCGACGTTGAATTCACGGGGAACTTTGGCGTCATTGAGGGCTATTCTTTGTTTGAGCGATGTTTCTAAGGAACTCTGCTTGTATCTCTTCAATTAGGTCAGTTCTTCCTCAAGGATTGGTCGCTCATCTCAACATCGAGGGAGATTCGATTCTTTCGAAGGTTCATAAATTTCAATCGACGATTACTCGGGTTCCATAGGCGAGTCGAAATGGGGTTTCTCAGACTAGTGGGAGTTTTGTAGGCCCGCAGTATGTTGTGTAACTCCCACCCATTTCTTCTTTAATTCATCCAACCTTCGCCCGAGTCCGCTAATATGACCCTATTAGCGGATTCGCCACCGCTCGTTAGTGTTCACGAGAAGAAATCTTACACCCATTCGGATGGACGATGAAGCCTGTTTTTATCGCTGAATTGTGTCCCACGGTGACTATGGCTTGGGATGCCAAATCGGGCTAATATATGGCTTAGGTGATTTTATTAATGCTTCGCTCTTTATCCACCGGGAAGTTGTCGACACCCACTATCCATATTTGCCTGCATGCTCCCGAACAAATGGCTCGAGGATGTCAAGTCCCCACCATGAGAAAGGCCACGGAGAAGAGAGGGATTTGAGCTCGCCGGGGAGCCAGTGTGCATGTGTCCATGCTGCTGGCACTTGTCACATTTCTTTATGTGTTCCTAGGCGCCGATCCGCATGGTCGTCTCAATAGTAATCACTCGAAGGGCTTTTCTGCCATACTTCTAGGTGTTAGGCTCCATGCCCTCATGTATTTCTTTAATATGTGGCACTCTGGTTTCTGGACGATGGCGAGGGGTGAAGAATCCTTCAGAGTTTGTCTTCGAGGATGACGCACGAGCAAGCTCTTTCCCGATGACGCTTCTTTCTGGGATCGCTGTGAAGGTTCGCCGGTTAGATATTTGTAGACGGACGTCATCCAAGAGATGCTCTCTTCAATGACGAGTATGTCATGACCGAGATGACTTTTCTCTATGCTTGGTCGAGGGAGTATTTCCTGGATCACTGACTTGTTCCCTCCTTTAGTCCTCGATCACGAAGCTTGTATAAAATGTCTGCACGAGCATTATGTTCTCGAGGGATAATGTATCTCAACTGAAGTGAAATTGTTTTGGTGTTTTTGGACGAGGGTCCAATATTCAGTCAGTTGGTTGATTTTGACATGATATTCTCCCCGAACTTGGGAGGCTACGAATTGCAAATTCGTGAGGATTTTGACTTCTCTTGCTTCTATGTCCTCGCGCCTGTGTGAGACCGGAGGAAAGTTTCGGCGCTTGATTATGGAAGTAGGGAATGAGAGGGAGAGGATACATCGATGGCGATTCTCGCTCTGCTTTTCCAGATTATACTGCCTCCGGCTCGATGAGCTAAAGGCACCATCGGCCTAATATGGTCCATTTGTTGGTTCCTTCGAGCGTTAGGAAAGTCATTTTGGCCATGAAGTCTGCAAGACTGCTTTCGAGATTTCTGTTGTGATCTCGGCGTTTAATTTATAGTTCTAATAACCATTTGAGCTTTCTTCCGCCTTGTCTGGTCGACCTAATAGTTGTTTGATGGGTGGTCCGCTCGAACTATGACGATGTGTTAAAAAGTGGCGAGCCGCTCCTTGTAAGTTGACTAACGCGAAAGTATTTTTTCAATTTGTTGGTATCTTTAGTTCGGCCCTTGTAAGGCATTGCTCGTGAAATAGATAGTTTTCGTCCTTCCCGTTTTCAAATGAGCGCTGCGCCATTGCATCCAGAGGGGTCACGTACCAAATATAGATATATTATCTCCTCTTTATCATGTTGAGATAGAAATGGGTGATTGGGATTGGTTTACTTGAGATGAATTAAGGCCTCGCTTTGCACCCTCGGTCCACCTCGAACGGAGTTTTCTTAGTAGTTTGAAAATGGGAGTACGTGGTTGGCCGACCTCGTGACGAATCGAGATAACGAGGTTAGCATCCTGCTGAGGACTTGTGGATTTTTAGACTGAGGGGGAAACTCGAGAATGCCCGACATTTTCGGTTACCACTTCGTCAGGTGAGATAGAAACCGAGGAACTTCGCCCGGACTGAATGCACTTTTTAGTTGAACCTCATTTTGACTCTTCTTGCTTGGTTGAAGACCTTCCTAAGGTGTCGGAATGATCAACCTCCTCTGGGATTTAACGATTATGTCGTCCATGTATACCCAAGTTGATTCTCCATTTTAAAGACTTTATTCATCATCCGTGGTATGTCATACCGATGTTTTCATAATCAAGCATTAGGTTGTAGTGATAATTGCTTCATTCGATCATGAAGGCCGATAAATTTTATCCATTAGAATTTGGTTATAGCCCGAATAGACGCCCATAAATGAGAGTAATTTAAAACATGTAATTATCAATGAGCTATCGATGTCGTGGGGTAGGCCTTTTGGACATGCCTTATTAAAGATCTTAATAATCAATGCAACATGCGCCATTTTCCATTATTCTTTTTACCAAAGACATGGTTGGATAGCCATGTATCGACTACATAAAAATTGGCTTCTAGAAGGTCCTAGTGCCTTCTGGCAGCCCCGTTTTTTCTCGACCTCACTGCTACTGCTACGACCTTAAGGGCGTGGATCAATGGTGGGTGGACATGCGACTGGGTCGAGGCCGGGAATCTTGGCTGCACTCCAGCGAAGAGGTCGGCGTTATCCTCGCATGCTTAAGTCGGGTCCCTCGAGCCATCTCGAGAGATCTGCTGATCCTGACCCTTTGCTGGGTCGTCACCCAGTGGAGCGAGCTCAAATCCCATTTGGGATTGGACATATGTGTTTCTCCGGGTCCTCCCGAAAGTTACTCGAAGTGAGAGTCTTCAATCATAAGGGCTTCCCTTCCTCCTTTCTCGCCAGTCCTCCGCTCCAGACGGTGTCGAGGTCGATGGTGTCGACTGAGGGAGGCGCTCGGGTCATGGGAGACGGAGATCGACTATTTTTGGTCCGGGGTTGAGGTTGATGGAGTCCAGGCCTTTTGTCGATGCTTCAAACATCTTCGGCTGCTTGATGTCTCCGCAACGCTACACCTCCCGCTTTGTTGTATAATATTTCTCTTATTGTACCGTGGATGGTATAACAATCAACTCAATGAAGTGTTGTGACACCCCAATTAATTCGATTATTAAATAATTATAATTTTAATTATTAATTTAATTAGAAATGTAATTATTAATATTTTGGACTATGAGAATTAATTAAAATTAAAGGAAAGTGGAATTATTAGTGGTGTGAAGGAAAAGTGAGGTGTGTAGGAGTAAAGGCCTCTACTCACATTAATTATTTTATTTATTATGATAGAATAATAAAAGGAATAAAAGAAGGAAAAGAGGAAAAGAATCACTTTTGGGAAAACTCACAGCACGTGCAATTGAGAAGAGGAAAAGGAAGGAGGAAACCAATTTGTGTCGGAAGCTCAAGAACCCACAAGGTAAGTGATTTCGATTAATTAATGTATTATCGGTTTTGAATTCATAATATGGATCATAGTATGTTAGGGAATCTCAGTTTAGAAATTCTGGTTACTGTTGAGATTTATCCCTATTGTCCGGATTGTAGAACTTTGATTAGTATGATATAGGGTCAATAGAATGAACAAAACATGTTATATTGCATGTTAATGATGTTAATTGAGTGATTTTATTGTAAGTAACGTATGGGTAATGCTTTCTGGAAAGAATGGAAAATGATTTTGGAAACTGTTGTCACAACCCATATTTTTGGCTCAGGAGTCGTGGACCGGTTCCCAACGGGGAGAATCCAGTTCCAGCAGGTAAAATTGAAACCGGGTATTTGAATCAGAACCGGTTACTCCCTGGGAGGAACCAGTTCCACGCAAAATTTTCCAAAGAAATTGATTTTTTCTCTCGGGAACCGGTTTCTACCGAGGAACCGGGTTCCCCATATTTTTCCAGGAGCGGTTTTTTGAATCTAGGGAACCTATCCTTGTGGAGGAACCGTGGGTTCCATCAGAACTTTTGAAAATTCCAAAACTTTGAAATTTAACTTTCAAACCCTGTCCGCTTTCAAGCTACTGTTGACGTTGTTTCTTAAATTTAATATCTATTTATAAATGAAAAGATTTCCTATAACTTGAAATTATTTTGAAATGAGTCAAATTCAAATAAGATTATTACCGACGACATTGGTGTATATGCAAAGAGTGGAACCCGTGTGATGGATGTATTGGCATTATGTGAATGAAAGGCATGTTTATATTGCTGTTGACCGTGTGCAATTAAGTGAGATATCATGCTGGTTTTGATTAGTTATGATAACGTATTTCTAGACCGATTTGATGTTGCATGCTGGTGATGTGCGGGCATATGCATTTTTGGTGAAGTTAATTCTACTGTGTGGAATTTGACTTGTATTGCCGCAACTGCACTCCGGTGTGATGGGGTGGTTAGGCCGGATTTCGGTCCGGTGGTTACAGGAAATCTAATCGATGATTGCTTTATCCGTTGATGATGGATCGCCAGTGACTTGGTCACAAGTTGGTACCACATGCATTGTGTTCGCTTTTTTAGCGTTTGTATGGAATTGTAATACGTTAGGATGTCTTCCAAGTTGTTACAATTTTGTTGTTATTTGTTGTGCATAACTGGCTCGTATGGTTGTAAACCGTATTAAAAATCAATTGCGCCGGAGGTGAAATATGCTTGTGATATATGTTGATTTAAGAGGCTTATATGCATGTTAATTATGAGAAATCCACCCTTTACTTTAATGATTTTGCATTAAAGGCACCCGAGTCGTGAGATGGTTTCAGCTATGTTATTTAAGTTCATGGTCGTTGTCATGCTCGATAGTTGTAACATTAGGGAATGTTTAGTTGAGGAATTATTTATTATTCAATTGTTCTTTGAATTTGGGAATACTTATGATTTGGATTACTCCGCTTTGGTTTATGGTATTTTTCCATTGTAAGACATGGTCTTAAATTGATTGAATTATTTTAATAATGACCTCAAAGGTAGTATGGCTATTGTTTTATCAAGGTTTTATTTATTTCGTAATTGTGACATCCTCGCCTGCAAGTTAACTCATTAAATATGGTTTAATATTAATTTAATTAATATATATTCGCTGGGTATTTTAGAAGGGGTGTTACAATAGTGGTTTAGAAAGCATAGTCGGTCGTGGTCTTAGTGTCGTTATCCTTTTGTATGCGATCAGTGTAAAGTAACACTATCGATATTTCAGTGCCGGATGAGATTGTTTTGTAAATGTTACAGAACAATGGCTGGAAGATAACGAAGAAACGATGATGCTATTAATCAAGCTTGGAATGCTGGCCGGGTGTGTTTCGGAGGGAATCACAGGAGTCGTATTGGTGTCGATGCATAATCGGGGAATTTTCAGAGAATAATCCTCCCATTGTTCAAGGGTAAATGATCCCGATAAAGGTTCAAGTGGTTGAAGGAGATCGAGAGGATCTTCAGAGTGATTGATTGCTTGAGGAGCCGAAGGTGAGTATGGTACTACATGTTAGCAGAGAAGCCGATGGACCTGTGGTTGCTACCAGACTGGTAAACGAACAAGAAGATGGCTTTTGTTGACTCTGGTCAGGTTCGTGGAGGGCTTTTTCTCGAGGAGGTACTCTCTCAAGATATTGGGTAAGAAGGATATTGAGTTTCCGAGCTCACAAGACAACAGTCGGGTGAGTGAGTATGCTTCAAGTTTAATTTTAATTGGCTAAGTATTATGCTCATTACACTAATTCATGCGTATGGAGAATTTTCCAAATGTAATAAGCTCAGAATGGTCTTCTGATGAGATCAAACTGTGGTATCGTGTATCGCCAGATCAGGGTTTTCTAATTTGGTAGACTGTAGGATTTTTGAGGAGGATCTTGCTAGTACTAAGTCGAATGCCTGAAAGGGCGTCAATAGAAAGGCAAGCACAGATGCATCATGGTGTTTCCTATGATAGAGTAATCGTGAGATCCGGTGGTTAAAGAAGTCTAAAGAGGAGAATCGATTCTTCCATTAAGTGCTACAAGTGTGGTGAGAAAGATAATCATATGGTGGACTGCAAGAGTAATGATAAGAAGTGTTTCAAGTGTGGAAATCCGCCATGGGCCAATGATTGAGTGAGACAGGACCGTTACAATCGTGGTGAAGAGGGTCATACTCGTCTCGGTACAAAAAACCCAAAAAGGAACAAGCTGGTGGTAAGTGTTTCCTTTGTTCCGGATCGTACTGCTTTATTTATCGATTGATTAAAGGTACATATTTTATTAATGACATTCTTTGACGTAATTCTTGATATCGAGCAATAATAATTTTTATTGCTTTGATCAGGTTAAAAGATCAATTTGGAAATTTCTAATAGGGATAAGTATATTGACACCCTCAAGGCCGGGTTCAAAAACTACTTCATGTTCAGAGAATTGTCCTATTGTGATTTTGGTAGGGGTTTTTGGTACGATCTAGAAGTGTACCTACCATAACAAATTGGACATCATCCTGAATGAAATGGGAATTCAACCGTGTTATATCAACTCCTTAAAAGACGGGTTATTTTCAAGAGGTTAAAAGTCGAAGATGTGACTATTCGCCAAATGATGAACCAGTCGTTAAAGATGGTGTTGTGGTGTTTATGTTGTATTCTCAATAGAAACGGAGGAAAAGGCAAAGAGTGATGGATTGCCGCAAAATGAATTTCCGTATGTTTCTAAGACGTTAGTGAATTCAAGCAATTTATAGTAGGTAGAATTTTACTATAGATTTGACCCCGGAACTAGTCCTGTCAATGGCGCCACCGTATGTCGGTAACTGAATTAGCCGAAAGCAGCAATAACGTTGGAAAAGTTGCTTTAGAAGAAGTTTATTCTTCCTAGTGTTTGGAAAGGAGTCTTGCAATTGTTGGTTAAGAAGAAAAGAAGGCTCAATAGATTATGTGTTGATTACTATTAGTTGAATAAAGTTGCTAACCAAGAATTGTATCCTTTTACGAGGATTGATGATTTGATCGATCAACTAGTTGGAGCTTGTATTTAGTAAGATTAAATGAGGTCCGGATATCATCTGTGAAGACGAGGATATTCAAAACCGCATTTCAAATTCCAGGTATAAAAATTACTTAGTATTTAACATGCCGCTTTGGAGTCACCGATGCACCGTGTTTTCATGGAGTATATGAACAAGATATTTCATCAGTATTTGATAAGTTTGTGTGGTATCTATTGATGATATATTTTAATCTATTCAAGAATGGCGAAGAACATGCAGACATCTCGTAGTTGTATTCAGATTATTGAAAGAGGTTAAAATATTCGGAAATTGTCCACTGCATCAGAAAAGATTAAGATGATTCAGGAGAAGATGAGAGCTTCGTAGTCGCCGAAGAGTCACGATAAGAGGAGGAAAGATTCGAAAGTGTAGCAAGGAGAACATGTGTTCGCGAATATCTGATGATCGGTATTGGTGAGCTAAGTCCAAAAGTTGACTGCTTTATTGGTCCTCGCTTCAGATTACTGCCAAGAGAGTTGGGAAGGTGGTATCGATGCTTTGTAATTATTTGCAAATTTGCATGAAGTTTTCAATATATTAAATGAAGTACATTATCGATCCGCCTCATTATTCCTAGTAGATGATATATGGTGTACGAGAGTAATTTGACTGCGAAGCTGTACTCATGAGAATCGAGGATCGAAGTTGAAACAGCTATGCAGGTAAAGAGATAGCATTAAGTGAAAGTAGCTTGGGAGGACTAGCAATGGGAATGTCACTTGGGAGTCGAGAGTCGATGAAGGACTCAGATCCCAAACTGTTTAAGGTATGTTTTCGAGAACTAAAACTCTTTTTAGTAGGGGAGGTTGTATATACCCAATTAATTGATTATTAAAATAATTATAATTTTTAATTATTAATTTAATTAGAAATGGTAATTATTAATATTTTGGACTATGAGAATTAATTAAATTAAAGGGAAGTGGAATTATTACTTGTGGAAGGGAAAAGTGAGGGTGTGATGAGTAAAAGGCTCTACTCACATTAATTATTTATTTTTTATTATGATAACAATAAAAGGAATAAAAGAAGGATAAGAGGAAAAGAATCACTTTTGGGAAAACTTACACTACGCAATTGAGAGAAGAGGAAAAGGAAGGAGGAAACCAATTTGTGTCGGAAGCTCTAAGAACCCACAAGGTGGGGTGATTGATTAATTAATGTATTATCGGTTTTGAATTCAATAATATGAT
Organism: Vicia sativa; assembly: GCA_021764765.1. NCBI lineage: Eukaryota > Viridiplantae > Streptophyta > Magnoliopsida > Fabales > Fabaceae > Vicia > Vicia sativa. The sequence continues at coordinate 253,349,454 of CM038793.1, forward strand.
CATAGTATGTTAGGAATCCCGCTTAAAAATTCTAGGTTATCGTAGATTATCCCTTATCAGGTTGGATTGTAGAACTTTGATTAGCCTGATATAGGGTCAATAGGAATGAACAAAACATGCTATATTGCATGTTAATGATGTTAATTGAGTGATTTTATTGTGTTGGAACGTATGATACCTTTTTGGAAAGAATGGAAAATGATTTTGGAAAATCGTTACGCTAATTGATATTTTTGGCCTATGGAGTCGCGGGGAACCGTTCCCGCTGGGAGAACCCGGGTTCCGGGGTGTGTAAAATTGAAAACTCAAGTATTTTTTGATCCTCAGAACCGGTTACTCCGGGAGGAACTGGTTCCACGTTAAAAATTTTCCAAGAAATTTGATTTTTTCTCTCGAACCGGTTCCTACCCTCCGAGGAAAACCGGGTTCTATACATTTTCCAAGAGCGTGGTTTTTGAATCCTTTCGGGAACTTAAGTTAATTTAGAGAACCGTGTTCCATCAGAATTTTTTGAAAATTCCAAAACTTTGAAAATTCATAACTAAACCAGAAGTCCGCTTTGTTTTCGTATTTTAGACGCTGTTTTAAATTTAATGCTCTATTTTATAAAATAAAAAGTGATTATTTCGACGACATTGGTGTGTTTGCGAGGAACCTGTGGGTGACGGGATGTATTGGTATCAGATGAATGAAAGGTATGTTTATATTGTCATAATCTGTGCATGATCATTGAGATATCATGTTTTGGTTTTGATTTAGAAGCGATAACTGCAAGTATTTCATAGATCGATTTGATGTTGCAGGCCGGTGATGTATGCGTATTATGTATTTTGGGTGAAGTTAATTCCCATTGTGTGTGAATTTGACTCAGTTCACAAGTAACCGCATCTGGGTGATGATGGGTGGTTAGGCTGATCGCGTCCGGTGGTTATGGACTAATCGATGATTGCCGATCCGGGTCGATGATGGATCGCCAAGCAAAGTGATTGGTCACTTGTTGGTACCACATGCATTGAATTCGTGATTTAGGTATGAATTGCAACATGCTGTGATGTCTTCCAAAGGTTACAATTCTCTTGTTGTTATTTGTTGTGCATAATCGTTTGTATGGTTGTAACTGCGGTATTAAAATCCTAATTATGTCGAGTGGGTGAAATAATATGCTTGTGATATATGTTGATGGGAGGTTGGTATGCATGTTAATTATGAAATCTTACACTTACTTTAATGATTTCGATTAAAGTTAGTTACCTCAGAGTTGGTGAGGATGGCTCTAGAGCCATACAAAGTTCAGTCGTGTCATGCTCGATAGGTTGTAACACTGGGGAACGTTTAGTTGATGAATTATTTATTATTCAATTGTTCTTTTGAATTTCATTGGGAATAACATGATTGGGTTTACTCGCTTTTGGTTTATGGTATTTTTCCTCACTGTAAGACATGGTATTAAATTGATTGAATTATTTTAATAATGACCTCGTAGCATGACTCACTGCTTTTATTGAAGGTTTTATTTATTTCCGTAATTGGACATCCCTGTTTCCGTATTAACTCGATTAAATTTGGTTTAATATTAATTTAATTAATATATATTCGCTGTGGGTATTTAGAAGGGTGTTACAAGTGTGGGTCGGCCGAAGATATATTGGTATAGAATGGGCACTCATGATCAAAACTGTTTTAATTCGACCTACCGCCCCCGACACCAAAAGTTACAATCAATCTCTGATATCCCCACAGCCTTTGCTATGGGAGCCCGCCAATCTCAGAGATACGAACCTAGATAAAGAGTTAGGTGTGTCCTTCGCTGAGTTGTAGCATCTTGAAGAGTTGGATGTGTCACGATATCAACCGAGCTTCCTGGTCGAATAATATGCGCCTGACGCCGGTTATCCATTCGCGCCATGAGTGCATGAATGTCCGCTGGGTGCCCCCTGAGCTCCTCCCTGTGTAAGGCTAAAGTGGATGACTTGCCTGATCTTGTCAAGGGTAGAGCGCCTAGATTCGAATCTGCCCAAATCGAGGTCGCTAAATCTTCTTTTTGATTGATCCGATGGAGTTCTTGGTGAACCCTCCACCGGATATGACCATGGCCGCCGAAAGATTCCTGCGCCAATGGGTGGTGAAGTATGCCGGTGATATCTAAATCGGGAAGAATAAGTCTCCGACTTGGATATTCTCATTGCCACGCATAGAAGACTCCCTCCGTGGGTTTTTCTTCCCACTTTGTTGGACGAGGTTTCTTCTTTTGCAGATTCCTTTTTCTTGTACTGTTTGAGATGTCTGTCTCTGATTAGGATATCAATCTCATCCTTTAGGTGGATGAAGTTGTCTGTCACGTGACCGCGGCTCCGTGAAATTCAAACTTGTTTTGTTTGTCTCTGCCAGCCGGGTCTGCCGAGGAAAGCGTGACACGCCTTTGTTTGAATTCAAGTTCGGTCCGCTAGGATACGCCCTCAAGGAGAGTGCGTGAGGTGTAGTCAATGAATCGACCCATCGGCCCTTTGTGGTTTCTAGAATCAATGAAGTTTGTCTTCCGTCAGTTCTCGACGAGATGTCGGGGGTCTTCATTCTGAGCTCTTGATGTTCTCCCTGCTGCCCTGGTCTCAAGCGTAGCCTGGGCCTTCCTTTCCTTGCATTACCGATTTCAGGAGGAAAGCATCCAATGTGGAGGGAGTTTCGATACCCACAGCCTTCACGAAGTCGCCACGAGGGCGTAGTCCTTTCTAGAAGATATTTTCATATCGTCTGTAGTTGAGACTTGACTTTTTTGGCTGAATCCTCTCGATATATGCTCTGAGAGATTCTTCTTTGCTTTGAATGATGGTTTCCGTGGATGCTTCCGACTTTGGGTGGCCGGAGAGGTGAAGTATCTGAATAGTCTCCCAGATGCTTCCGTGGATGTGATCGATCCGCGGGCATTTTTACCACGCCATGGATCCTCTTCTCAAAGTTACAGGAAATAGTATGGCTCGACGAACTCCGCGACAATCGAACAGCAAGGCATCAATGTTCTCGATAGGTTCATGGTTCGCTGGAACCGCCGTATTGATCGAGCCGGAGGTTTCCGCATCGAGAGAATACAGGATGTCCATTGCAACCCGACAAAGAGACCGCCATGTTCATCTTCATCACCGGTCGAGAGAATGATAGAATGATTATTTCGCTTTGTTACAGCGTAGAGTTCTATTTCCTCCTTCATTCGTGACGGGATTCTGCGCGATACCGTCTGCTCGCCTTCTTGTGCAAGGGAGATCCCCAATATTTCTAAGGTGGGTATGTCCTTTTTTCATAAAAGATCGGCCTGGGAAGTTCCTTCTTCGCGGTGTCTTCTTGGTGAGGACTTCGAAAATGATCGCTTTAGGTCTCCTCGAGGAGGAGACGATGATGATTTTTTTCTAGAGCATCGATGTGTTGGCTCGCTGGAGGAGGAGGTTGTTAACCGACCGAGGGCGACAAATGGTATATAATGCCGGGTCCGGTGCATTGATCGATAATGGTGCCTAGGGTCGAGGGTGGCGGGTCGTTAGCTTGATTTTGACGGCCATCCAAGAGAGAATCTTGGTTGCCAATATCTTCTAACTGGGATGTAGTCCCGCCATCACGGTGTTCAATGGTGTCCTGACGAGGAGATAAATTAGTCATGTCCGCCTTTCTTCGACAGTGAGAGAACGGTCTTGCCGAAAGGAGTTGATTGTTGTTATCAACCATCTCGTTAGGGAATTTCGAGAGTATCTTTGATCTTCTATTTCGACGACGAATGAAGACGGGAAGATAGTTCCATTCAGACGCGGCTTATTGATCCAATAAGTGATCGAAGAGACAACGGAGTGAATAAAGGTCATTTCGAGTGTTGATTTTGAGGGGAGAGGATGATGTACCGCAAGGCACCCATAACAAAGTAAGAAATGTTTAAAGAAGAGGGTAGAAAATATTAGGGTTTTCGAGTGTAAGAAAGTGATCCCCTTACCCGAATATAGGTTTAGGGTTTATATAATAATCTTAGAAGATCCTCATTCGATGCTATATTTGGCCGAGATATACAGTCCGTAAATATACTGTGTTTTAGATGGCTAGGTCAAAGTTCAAGCTATAGAATTAGTCAGTTGTGTCGGGCAAAGGAATTCTAGAAGGAAGAATTTGTGAAAATTGGATTTGTAAATTTGAAAATGACTTGAAAATTATGGTTATGTAATCTCTAAGTTTCAATTTCAAAATCCTAGCTACACAAATATTTTTGTAAGTTCTTGGACATTTTGGAAAGCTCGAACAAGATCTATAACTTTCATGTTTTGAGAGCTTTTTGAATCAAAATGGATCTAGGTGAAAATGGCCATGAAAATGGTGAAAACCATGTTTAAAAACTTGAAACCCTAATTGAAGATCAATTCGAGAAACGATGGAGAATTTGAAGATCAACATGATTATTGATGAAGATAGATCATTTAAGGTGAGTGGAGACTCAACCCTAATTTGATCATATCTTCAATAGATGAATTTTTTGATGAAAACTCCAAATTTGCTCAAGGAGCACACATTCCAATCTATCTACTCTAAAATTATTAGTGATGCAATGATGTATACGTGAATGATATGAGATGTAACTAGGTCAAAATTGGGGTATGACAATATGTATCACATTAGATTTGTTTAGCTCCTTAACATCTGCTCTTCAATTGGTATCTATTACCAAGAGTAATGTTCTAACATCCTATGAACATCGCTCCATCTCCTTGGAATTATCATCATCTCGATAATCTTCAAGGTATTCAACTTGCATGTATGTATATGAGAACGCTGATCAATTGATACCACTGTCCTTATTACTAAATGCCTTATGAGTGGACTTGAGGAAACATCAAGTATCTTTTAACACTTTTAATAGGTTGTAAGATCTCGCCAATATTCTCGTTGGAATAAAAATAACCCCAGGATTATTCTTCACTAGGGTCAGATCGGTGTCATACCCCAAATTTTGACTAATATACCACCTTACATTGCATTGTTGCACAACCAATGGTCAACAAGATTAATCTCCTGTATAGTATCCACAAAGTCGAATTCGTTTCATCAGATTTTCATCTGATTCAAGCTAATTAGGGTTTGAGATTTTTCACTCCATTTGATCTATCTTGGATCAAAACTAATGTTCCTTCAATCCTCGTGTATCCATTTTTCATAGACAATCGAGACTCGACCAATTAGGTTTACATAGCTTTCTAATTTTTTGAGCAGTACTGACTTTTTGACAGAGATTGTCATTATATTTTTATATAACATCTTGACCTAATTTCTCTGGATTCAAAAATATCATGTAGGTTCATAGAATTCAACAATTAATTTCGTAAACGCCCCGATGAATTTTCATCTCACAAAAGTCAAACTTTGACTTTTTGGTCAAATTTTTAAAATAAAATTTTCAATCATTAAATACTTCAAATGATCCATCATGATCATAAAAAATCAAAGAATTTGAAAAGTAAACAAAAGTCAAAATTTCTGTGTTGAAATTTCACATTTTTTCCAAACTTCTAAAAGGAATTTTTCACCTGTCCAATGAATTTGGAAAACTCAAAACATGAAAGTTGTAGATCATGGAAAAATCTTTCCAAATGTCAAGAACCTCAAATCCATGGAGGCTATGCTTTTGAAATTGAAACATAAGGCTCATGACATGATTAAAGATCAAACATCAAATTATAGGTCATCATTTTGAGTTTTCATCTAGAAGTCAACTTTGCCAATCCTTGACTAATGGACTGATAAATATCAGCTTGAGGATAAGAATTGAAGATTGATCAAATTGTGAAAATTGCATTATGGTAAAAGGAAGTTCCTTTACCTTTTAAAGTCAAAAGACCTTTTACCCTCTAAGGTAAGTTCGACCAAAATGCCATTCCTGGTCAACATTTGCAGTCCTATTTGCCTATAAAAAGCATCCAAATTAAGAGAATGCACACCAAATTTTCCAAGAATCATGCTTTCTTTTCTTCTTCCAAATCAAGAAACATGATGAACTTTTGAAAAACTTGCAATTTAAAAATCAAGAAAATCCTGAAGTTCTTTTGGTGTCAACCGTTACATAATCATTATTAAACTTGTTAAAACTTAAAAATTAACTTGAACAAAGGCTGGAAATCCAAATTGTATCTCATGAAAATAAACTTCAAAACTGAATTCAAACTGAAAATAGGGCTTGATCCAAATGGTGTTTTTGATCATTGAAACATCACTATGCATCATAGAATGATGAAACCATTAATCCGTGAATCAACACCATTAATATCGATTTTTGAGTTTTGTTTTGCTGACTGTAGGTTGACTTGGTTGGAGAGATTGGAGCAAGTTCGAGTAAGAATACTATCCACAAAGCTTCCACATGCCGATGGAGGTGTAGCAATCAAACAAGCCTCGAAACACGGTTTGCCCGACCGACTCTCACTTTTCCGTGTTAGAACACGAACTTCAAACTCCATATTCTTTGCACCAATTGAAAAACTCACGGCCAATCTTCTTCGCCACACCTCTAACGATCATAGCCCCTCAACAAAACCAAGAATCATTGAACAAACATCATTTAATTTGGATTTTAGGTTCTGTGTCTTCAGATTTCAAGAAATCAAAACATGATAGGCTAACATAAATGAAATTAAGAGGCACCATCATGTTAATTATGAAAAATCGAAAGCAACTTTGATGTTTACATCATTGAATTTGGTTGAGAAAGCAAGATTTTGGATTGAATCAGCTAACTGAAATCAAAACTATGAACCTGTGCCGCGCGTGTTCTTGGTGTTCTATTCAAAAATTCAAATAAGGAATATCATATTAACGCTGGTTCTTTCCATTAATCAATATCTTAACACGCTTGGTTTAGTGCGGTTTCCTGCTTGGCTTAAGTCATCTTGCCAAGGTTCTCAAATTCATGGATTTTAAAACCCACAGCACCAAATTTTTACAAGGTTTTATATTTTCATGTTTTTTTATCAAACTTCAACAATTTTTAATTAATCAAAACTTCCTTAATATTTTGAGATGATTTTTTGCACACTTGTCATTTAATATATATTTTATGATTATGTCAAAAATCCAAAAATTTTATCTGATTAATTTTAATCGAAATGAAAACGATGTTTTGAACACTTTTTCAAACCCTCCTTAAAAGGTGAATTTTTCAAGTTTTCGACTTCCGAGTTTTTTTTCAAACTTCTCATAAACGAGCCCTTACACTTCAAAACATTTCAAAACATTTTCAAATCATTCTTCAAAACTTTTTTCATCAAAAGCTTGCATCTTTTTACCATAATCGATCCAATCTAAAACGATAAATCAATTCGCTTTTCCTCGAATTTCTCGATCGATCACATGGCCTCCCTTATGGTGTAAGTCCCAACTTTATGTACATATTTAGTTTTACTTGTACATACTCAAATTATCATTGTTAATATTCAAACGTAAACAATTCTCTCATTTGTTTTCATTCGCTTGCTATATACGCTGAATCCATTGGTTTTTAAAGAAGGTTTCTCCCTTTATAAAGTTTTCTTTAAACCAATGGGCCTCCTTATGGTGTAAGTCCCAACCCTTTATGTACATACTAGCTTTATTTGTAATATTATTCAAACATCTTTGTCAGTATTCAAACATAAACAAATTTCTTCATTTGTTTTTCATTCGCTTGTTTATATCAATCCATTGGTTTTAAAAGAAGGTTTCTCCTCGAGCAAGATTTCTTTGAAACCAACGGGCCCATCACGGTAAGTCCCATAACATTATTTTATGTACATATTATTTCTTTTGTACATATCAAACTTTTGACAAATACTTTTACAAACTTTTCATCCGTATACATAAGTACGATAGTTAAAAGAAACTTTCATCCGCATACATAAGTACGATAATTAAAAACAAACTTGTTATCTGTGAGCTTAACTTGGATATTTCTTTTCAAAACCTTTATCCGCATATAATACAGATACTCTTTCTTTTGAAAATACTTTTACGTAGTATAAACTTTGATCAATCATTTCGCTTCATCTATACATTTTACACCAGTCACCACGGGTATTGAAAGGAGCATTATTCGTGGAATGCCAAATCATCGGCCTCCCTTACGGTGTAAGTCCTTAACCCTCCTATGTACATCCATCTTTGTCTCCAGACATAAAAACTGTTCGCATATAGTTCATTTCCTTGTACGTCAAACTTGTGAATAATCAAGTTAATACTGCTTTTTAAACGTCGTTTACGTACACTTGTTTATACTTCATAAATCAACAGAATAAACATCATGCATTGTTTATATTTCCTTCATAAACCCTGTGAATTCATATCACACACACACACACTGCTTATTCAACCGGCCTAATAAATAACATAATTAGACTAATCAATAGGTTCCCGAGTTTAGCCGGGCTTGGCTTCATACAAGACACCTATCAATGAAGGCTTAGCTCATTGGGCTTATACAAGATAACTCATCTCAGCATGGGTCAGCCTTCTTTGGGCTTCATCCAAGAAACTCTCCCACCGTAGTTAGCCTCCGCTAGTCTCATATAAGACAAACACTCCCCCGCTGAATACCTCCTGTCGCTTCGCTCAAAAGAACCTCATCGAAAGTTTAGCCTCTCTGCATCAACAATGAAAGAGACAGGAAATATCTTTAATAGCTTCCTTGGGCTTCCAATACAAAGAATCACCCGCTTAAGATAGAACCCTAAAGGATGGTTTCCGATGAAATTTCTTTCAAATTCTCGAGAGTAAAATTTCCAAGGAAATTGATACTAAAGTCGTAAAAGGAAGAAGGGTGAAATATTTCGCCAAAGAAGAAAGGATCCTATAGCTTCCTATTGAGCTTCATACAAGGACCCCTCGGCTATCTCTAATGCCTCTCCGCTAACAATACAAGGAAAAATGGGCTTCTTAAAAGCATCCCTTTAATCCAAGGAATTTCTAAGGAAGAATTTAGAAATCTATCATCTCTATGGAAGAAGAATCTTATCTGTTGGCCTCACATTCAATTTCAAAATCCTTTACAAAAACTTTTCAAAGTTTTCAAAAACTTTTGAAAACAGTAAAACATCTCTAACTTCAAGTTTGGTAATTCTTGTATACCAAGCAAAATGCCTAATACTTAAAAGCTTAAAAGATTCAATCATGTTTTCAAACATCTTTCTTAACATGTAAGTTTTAACGCCTTTGTACACTCCAAGCAAAACACCTAATACTTATGATGAAAGATTTTAATGAATCAAACTTTTCAAAATGTAATCCGAGTGAAATAGATTAGATACATTTTTTCATTGATGACATTTGTCTGTCTCTTTACCAACATCCTGATGTTTGAACAAGAAAATTAGGGAATATATTGCATTGATTTTCAACATCCTTTTGAGAATACGTAGCACAAGGTCTCATCCTGCCGATCAAATTTCTTTCTCGATCAAATAAACCATAAATGATCAGAGATCCAGATCAAATGCTTGATTCCCAGATGTGGAGTTGATGTATGAGAAGATCCATGATCTTTTATGAGCACAATAATAACAAACCCAGAATCCCACATAACTATCACTTAAAACCAAAGGAGAAACTTTCCCAATCATAGAAATAGCAATTAAAACACACAAACATATCAAAATATATTCATATATAGTTTGAGATAACTACATATATTTAGGTGTTCCATCATTCCTTTATATACCAACCTCATACCAGAAATGTTCTAAATCCTACGCCTAGTTTATGCTTAGTCATTATCATCCCAATATCAATTCAAGGTATTTCAACTTTCCATTTCATAATCATTAAACCATCTTCTTTGTATTGAAAAATAATAAAGCTCATGGAAATTCAAGTATCTTTATAAACAAATCAAAGATTTAAATCTCTGCGCACTTAAAAATAACCCTAGGATTATTCTTTCACTTTTAGGGGTTGTAACAGAGGCTATGCAAATGTAATATAGTCATACTTCAATAGAATGTTGTAATACTGTGGGAGACTTTGAATTTGTTTTTCTTTTTATCGCAAATGTTATGGATAGCAAGAGTCACCACCGACTTTTCTTTTATCCAATTAAGGGAAGGTGAAAAGAAAAAAAAGATTTGTTAGATTCTCGAGTAAGGGAGAAGGTTGAAAAAGGAAGGTATTAGCACTTTCCATCCCGTAGTATCTTATCTGGCACTTAGTTGCTTTAGCTCACTTTAAAATTTGCTTTCTCAGTGTGTATTTGAAAAATGTTTTGAAAAGGCTTCGCTTTGACTTCGTAATGATTCACGCTGGAATGTATACTAAGTGTTTGGAAATGTTTCATTTTTAAAATTGTTTTAACTTTGACAAAAGTGTGAGGTGTGAAAAGTATTTTGATAGAGCAAGCAACTAAAAGTCTTATTACCTACCCGTAACTGTCGCTTTCGTGTTATTTTATTTTCCTTTAGAATAGTGCTATCCATACCATTAGTTGGTAGGTAACCCTATTCGATGTAAGAGGGACATTCAGGGACATCTGATGGTCATGAAGGCAACTTCAGGAGTATCCTAGCACATTCAAGGGACGATCATCACTGTAGGGCAACAATGAGGGATGAGATCATGTATTCGTAGGCCAAGGACCTATGATCTTTGTATCAAGGGACTATGATGATATGTTTGTAGGCAACGTGCTAGGATACCTCACGCTCGAGGGACTCGACCATTTATTTGAAAGGCAACAGAGAGAATAGCCTAGGGGTGCATATGTGAAGAGAGTGTGTTAAATTCATATATGTTATCTTGAAATTAGAAGTGATCTACGTTCATTTTATCTTGCCACACTAGTTGCTAGCAGCTTATATGAGTGGAAAGTAAATCATGGAAAGTAAATCCCACGCTATTACATGGCTTTGGGGCGCTTACATAAGATAGGAGTGAAAGTAAATCCTAAATAAGCTATTACATCCCATGAGCAGCTAAATAATATTGAAAAGAATGCGAAAATTAATCCTAACTATTACAACCGAAGCGTATACATAATAATCGGAAAAGAAAAGAAATTCGCATAAGAGAAAATATGTTAGTAAAAAAAGATTTTTGGAGTTAGAAAAAAGTTTTTAGGTTAGTAATCCTAATTAGATGATAAAGCAATTTTTGGGAATTTTCTGGATTGGTTTTAGTAAAGAAAAGCAATTAAAAGTCAATTTTATGGTTAATTAATAATTAATTAAAATATGCATGCAAAAATATTAATTTTTATGTCAAAAATTAAATAAACATTTTTCTATCCTAAATGCATAAAGAAAATTTTTTTGGTGATTTTTTAATGCATTAGAAAATTGTTTGAAAAGAAATTAAATTAGAAAAGAAAATATGAGAAAAATATGAAAAATATGGTTAGTTTTGCAAAAGTTTAAAAAATAATTGCTGGAGCCAGGGATCGAACCCAAGCCTTCTGGGTGAACATGCGCGCTGCTTACCACTGGACCAACCTGCATTTGGTGTTAGTGATATGGAATAAAAATATTTTAAGGGAATTAGTTTTATGAAAACCAAAAACCGCGCCAAAGCTTCAGTATTTTCCCATTTGAATTTTTTTCATGGCTTTTACCTACGGTTTTGTCCGAGTAACAACCTATAGCGACGGCTTCGTCATTACTAAACCCCTCAGATATTTCAAAATCACATAGCAATATAAATTTATGATGATTACATGGATCGATCGGTTTGGCCTCCCGAGTGTGATGGTACCACCGTTTTGGCTAATTTTGCCTAAAACGTAAAGCCCTAATTGACCTTAAAACCTAACAATGGTGGACTCCGATTCGTGACTAAAACACAATTAACCAATGCAGAAAGCTTTGAAACTTCATTCTAAACACAAACAAAAATCAAAACATGTTAAATATGCATGAAAATCAAAAATCGAATTTGAAATTTTAAAGCAAACCGTGATCCGAGGTTGTGATTCGAGGTATCATTGTCAGTGAGTATCTCGAATGGATCTGAGGACCTCCGTGAATCGATTGCAAGGCTTGGAATTGATTGAATTGATCTAAAACTAGGCTGCCAATTGCTTGAATGCCACAGTTTTTGAAGGTAGGTTCTTGAGGCCATAATTTTGTTCTTGGTGCTCAGGATGCATCATGTACTTATAGTAGAGTGAATTAGGTCAAGAATCATGAAGAAATTATATGCCAATCAGTGGGGAAATATTTGATTTGGTATAAAACCAAATATTGCCTTTTTTGATCAAATATCATTCAATTCCTTTGCCAATCAATGAAATTTCGAAATTGACAGCTTGTATGGCTTGCTTGGACCTCAAGAATGAGAGAAAAAATCCATCTTGCAATTAATTTTGATTTTCTATCTTTTATTTTAATTAAATTGGCTTTTAAATGATTAAAAATCCAAAATAAATAGAAAATAAAAGATAAATTCGTGTCCTTGGGCTTGGAGGTTCCAATTCATTTAAGGAACATGTTTGAACTAAGAAAAGTTAGGCCCATTTGCAAAAATTTTGATTTTGTCAAGTATTTCTCTTTAGGTCCTCAAAATGCTCAACTTGTGCAAGGTGTATCTTGCTCAATTTTTAACATTTTTGGGTGTTCTTGGACTTTTTAGAAAGATCAAGATGTCCTCTAAACAGCCTCTTTGGTTTCATATCAATTGAAGTTTCCATGCTCATGAAAACTTCCTTAAAAAGTTGACTTTTGTTGACTTTGAAAACCGTGAATGTTTTGATCCATAACTTCCAAATGAAGCATTTTCTCGCCCAAGCTTGGAGACATGAAGTTGTAGAGAATTTAATTCTCTTCAAAATGAGATGTGGTGGAAAATTTGATAAAGTATGTGGAAGTTATGCCTGGTCAAAGTTCTCGTTGACTTTTGTCTAAGAAAGCCCAATTTAGAAACTTTGACTTTTGATCAATTCTTGACTTTTCTTGATGAATCATGATCAATCCTTGATCAAATGGTGAATATCACTTCAAAATATGGATGTTGACCAAAATTATGAAGTTTGACTATATGTTGACCACAATTGACTTTTTGTCCAATACAACCGACAACCATCCGGCATTGCTCGAGGAAACTTGACTTGTAAGGCTTGAACTTGACATGGAGGTTCTTGAAGCATATGATGAGGAATGATGACAACTTTGTGTTAGAGGCCCATCTTGATTTGAGAATGGCCAAAACCCTAGTTTGGGTTGATTGTCGTGAGAGGGTCCGGTCAACCCTCAGAAATCTTTGAGTATGGATATGTGAAATATCTTGAGAAGTAAGAGGAAAATGGGGTATGACAAATATACACAATGATTACTCCATAATTCACTTGTAAGCATAACACATAAGGATTGAAAATAAATCAACCCTACAATAAGCTTGCCTCTCCACCAAGCAACAAATAAGACCCAATATCCTGACTAATATGGAACACATAAGCACGTGGTTACCTTATCAACAGCCTACCTCATGAAGGTTTTGACAATCTTTTCTCTGCGCTAATTATAGGTTGAACAATACAATTCAAAATCCTCACTCGCATGAAGTCTTTGAATTTAACTTTCTTGTTCTAGCATCATTATCTTCTCTCTTTAAGAAGTACAAAAGTTTTGGTTATGTTCTATCTTTCACAAATAGGTCCATCCTCCACTTCAAGGGACCATACAATATAAAAACTCCTTGTTCAAACAATCTTCTACCTTGTATACAACCAGGAAGTATCCCCATGGACCTCATCCAGAAATAGACAGGATACCTGCTCTGATACCAATTGAAATTTGGTTACAAAGACTCGTGGATGTCATGACAACTGATCCGACATTATAAAATAGACAAGGTAGAGTATAAAATCAACAAAGGCAAATAACAAAAGAACACAAAGAGTTGTTAACCTAGTTCATTCTAACCAACCTACATCCGGGGCATACCAGTGGTAAATGAAGTTCACCATCAGAAGATTAATTCGTAGGGAAACTCCATGTTTACATTCCTCACTTAATCGACTACTCAATGACCCTCTACCTAAGATACCACACTTAAATATGAGAACCTCCGCTCACTTCCAATCACCTCTTGATATCTATCACTATATCATACCATTAATCGTGATCAATCCGCTGGTTCTAGCATAATCACAGATACCTCACACCAAACACACTAAAACAGTTTAAGATACCACACTTCAAACACATATAAAACCACACATGTGACATTAAACAAAAGTCAATTGTTTCACAATTTCTTCCAAGGATACAACTACACCCATTGCTTCACAGTTTCGCATGAGTATAATCCTCGCCACAAGTTTCGAGGTACAAATCAATGACCATCCCACAATCCGTGGTTCACTTACATGGCTAACCATAAAGATTACATCTTTCTAAAACTGCTATCTTATAAAACTAGGTTATAATCGCTATTTATAACCTATTACCCAACAAGATTGGGTTTCAAAATAACAAAGATAAGTCAGAATAAACATCTCATAGCTATAAACTTTTTAGAGATAAACAAGCGTATAACTTATGCTACAATAAATGTCTTTGATGATCTTTCTCCTTAGCTCTTGGACCTCCACATCTGCCTTTAAAGTCACGCTACATAAGATGCATAATATTCCCAGAATATTCTGCTCTAATTAAAACAGATAATTGCAACAAACTTAATAGTTTCTGTAGCATGATGTCCTGATGTCTGATGTCTTGACATCTCATATGGCATGCTGTTCCAGATATTGAAACTTTTCAACACAGCATGTTATAGGAATTACATTATTTCTACTTATATTTGTTTTACAAAATTTAGCTAACCCTTAAAATTGTGGAACTTACAAGTGATGTTTGGTATTGGCGGCGGGACAAAATTAATAGCCTCAATATCGAGCAACTCTTGCACTTTATACTTCAGAGCAATTCAGTTCTCAGTAGTATGCCCCTTCCCATAAGAATGATAAGCATAACGAGCATTTGTATCAAAATTGTACGACATCTTTGTAGGGGCTACCTTCCATGGAAGCGGCTCAATCATTTTCAAACTTATCAAATAGTTGAAAATCTCAGTATAAGACATTTGCAACGAATCAAATTTCTTAGGAGGTCTCTTTGGCCTTTGCTAATTACCTTGGCGAGGTGCATAAGCTTGCCTCTGAGGCGCAGCAGTAGTGGGAATAGTTGGTCACGACTTTGTGTGTCTTAAAGACTCTAGACCGCAAGTATACATTCCTATCACGCAGTAGCTTTAACTACATTTCGAATCCTAAGGGACTAAATGTCACCTATCGCTATCTTAGGTTACTACGTAAATCTAAGGCTAACTATGTAATTGATTTGGTTATGGAACCTAACGATTATAATCTAGCTTAGATTCAAGGGGATTATCCTGTGTAATAGATGGACTTCGGGATTTAGCAACTCCTTGTCACAATCGGATTATTAAAACAACTTTCAAAGAGAAAATATTTGTTTGAAAACCTCTTCTCACACTCTCGTGTTTATTGATTCGATCCTATAATTAAACCTAAGTGAGTGCTCTCAGATCATTTGAAGTTTAAAATAGTTTTTGAAACAAATAAGATCTAACTAACTTAAAAGTGCTCTCACCGTATTTTAAGTTAATGCACATTACCACTATCCGCTTATTATCTCAAACTCTCGTTATTGATCCTAACTTCTATCTCAGATTTTACTCGTAATAAAACAATTGGTTATTAAAATGGTAATTGAAACCGTAAAATTGTTGTTTTAAAAGAGTTGCTCAATTGATATTTCTAAACTCGCCGGCAATATGACCTTACATACCGATAAACTAATTTAGCCTAGCATATTATAATATTCAATAATAGAGCAACGGAATAAATAACATCGACAAAATAAATAACCCAAGCATTTCGAGAATTTTGGCATGAATAAATAAAAAATCAAATTAAACCCGAAAATAAAATTGCGTAATATTTGGCTAACTGTGTGTCTCCCCATGTGTCGGTGAGATTTTCCTTTATTGCTCGAAAAATAAATGCAAGAAAGAAAATAAAGCACGATTCTAAAGTTCGCAGTAATCCCTGATTTGGAAATTGCTACGAAAATAGAATCGAACTAAGAAAGGTAATTGAAACCGATCAAAAAGGAAAATAAAAAGTTAAATAAAATTCACTAGAAAATGAAGTATGGAAACCCTATTTATAGACTTGGAGCTCGCTTGGAAAATAGGAAGTGTGATTTTCCTCCTTCGATTCGCCTCCGTAGCGATCGCTACGGACCGTTGAAGAGAGTGACGGTCGTCACAAGTTGCTTGGAGAAGAAGCATCTCCCCGCATCGCAATCGTTAGGGCACGTGTGGCAAGGACGCTTTGTGATAACCGGTTTTTTCAAAATAGGTTATTTTAAAACAATGAAGTCACCACCTAATTTATTTGGTCCAAAGGAACGGAAAATATAGATAAAATTCACAAGAAGGATAAGACGGACTACATGACCAAAATATGTGGATTCGGTGTCTGCTATACAAGGGAAGGTATTAGCACCTCACATCCATCATACTCGATGGGAACCATTTAGTTTGTGTGTGTTTACATGTGCTTATTAAATTTTCTAACTTCTAAGTTTAAGAAAGGAGAAAGAACAAGGGTGTTTATTTTTGATTATTTTGAACTCACAAAGACATCGTGATCTTGTGCCTCACGTATCGGTGTAATGGGAAATTCAAAGTTCCTTAGTTCCTCTTAAAAATGTCTTGGTTGGTTGTGTTGATTTTATAAGAAATTTTTTTGATGATCACATATGAACGAAAAAGAGTTGAGTGAGTTGAATTGATTTTAAGGAGTGAAACGTACCGAAACATTAGGCTATCATCTAATGATTCAAATACTAGAAATTGGTGAAGTGAAACGAGGTTCATGTTATTAAGTCGCTTTAGTGAAATAAAATATTTAACTTATTGGGCTATCATCCAATAACCTAAATATTCTAAATTCGATTAAATCATGAGGCTATCATCCAACAACTTAAACGAATCCCACTATGTTATTTTTGACGCGGATAGAAGTTTTTAGCTTATTGGGCTATCATCCAACAATCTAAAGACTTCAAGTTTGTTTAAACTGTTGGGCGATCATCTAACGATTTAAACAAACATCATCCAATTTTTTTTATGAAATTCATTTTTGAAAACAAATTCAATTAAATTAATTTGATTTTTAAAGTGTTTTACGAGGTTTTGGTATATGGACCAAGAGAGGTTGAATCGGGTCATGATTAATCAAGTATATGGACTTAATTATCCTCGTGAAGATAGGTTCTCCTATCCCCAACTATGAAAACCTTGTACATGAATAATTGGTATATGCACCAATATTTATTCGGGTTATGGTTAATCGATGCAAACTAGGGCTTTGTTAACCTTGTGAGAATGACCATGCCCATTCTCAACTATGAGACGCTGAGGAATTTGGTATAAGAACCAAAAATAAGAAAATGAAATTAATTGTATCAAGTGTCTGTGTACATTTGTGGATAATTCATATAAGCATACACCACGATTAAAATAATTAAGCACACAATACACATCCAAATCCTTAAATAATTAAGAGTAGATCTTTTATTTGATAAAATTAATTAATAATTTAATCAATAATTATCAAATAAAATAATCTTAAAAATAATAATTATTTAATACATAAACACAATTTATTTTATAATTTAATAGAAATTAAATAAATAAAGTAGTTAAAAGGGTAGGGTGTAGAAATAACCTATATTGCGTAATCGGAGGTGCGTAAAAGAAAACTAGTCAGGCCCAAATAAAGGGTGAATATCCAACCAATAAGTTGTTGTATCATCCAGCGTGGTAAGCAAACAAGGGTCTACATAAGTTGACGAATCTGGTGCATCAGATATTGCAGATGATGATGACACTTTGATCTGAAGGCTGAGATTCGAGGGTGCACTATAAACCCATAATAATGCATGTAGGGAAACCAAAACTCCTATCCTCCGGTGAGTGATAAGTGACACTAGAGACACACTTGTCACCCACCGATGACCCATAAATCTCCCATTATCAATAACATTATCAATAATTAACATAATAATCAGTAAATAAAAAATTAACCTAAATCAAACCCATAACCCACTTAACCCTAAAATAATATTAAAACAAAACAAGAATAACCTAAATTGTATGATGTTACTCTATCGCTCATGACTCTCTTTTCTCTCATTTTCCTCTTATTATCGCCACAGGCTATTTCATGTTTCAGAACTTCATCTTTCTTGCCGCTTTCTCACTGTCAGCGACGCTCTCCGATTTATGATCTCGTCGGAAAAAATCTACGTCTCTCTCTCTCTCTCTCTCTCTCTCTCTCTCTACGCTGGATTTGTCTTGATCCGGGAACTCATTTTGATCTCTCTCATTTCGCCATTTTAGATGGCCAGGTAACAACCATGCCGAAATCTCCCTACGGTGACGGGCAAGTAGAGTTTAAATCTTGAATTTTTACACCATTAGATTCCCCTTCTAATCACTTATTAGTTGTTGATTTTACAGATAACCAAGGGTTTGACCAAGATCTTGAAGCGGTGTTGGGAACCCTAATTGCATAGATCATGATTTAAGGACAATGATGATGGATTTGGTTTCTAAGTATTCTCCGTGAGATTGTTCCGATTTGTTATCTTTTCCTCTTCATCTTTATCTCAAGGGTTAGGTATTTTGGAAAATGATGAGTAAAAGGTTAGGTTTTTGGCTTGATGCTCTTTGTAGTTTGCGATTTTTGTTTTCAAATTTGGATCTATATCCAAGCAATGAGGCTTTCCTTATGGTTTTTCCTGTATGTCCGCTTAGGGTTTTCGTGAACAGTGTGGCGCCTCAAAATTGTGCATTGAATCTCTTTATAGTGGTGTCATGTAGGTTTTTTCCTGATTCTGATTTTTGATATGTTAACTTTGTTGTTGGTCTGGACATGTAATTCTGACTTGAGTTTTGATTTATGTACTAGTTTGACCATGATGCTATACTGAGTTTTAACTGTGGTAAATTGCTTTTTCTCCTCCTTTTGTGAACAAAAAAACATTGTGTTTTATGTGATTTGCAATATTGTTGGAATGTTTCTGAGGCTAGTTGGTTTGAATTGATCCTTTTACTTACATTGTGAACCAAATATCACATTTGATGATTTGCAATGGGAGTAGTGTATTCTTATGATTAATCTTACAATTCTGATTATGAGGCTTTTGAGTTGCTTGCATATGATTGAAAAACCACCCAATTTCTGATTCCAAACATGAACCCTAATGATGAGCTTGAAAGAAATGGTCTTTTGAAAATCTTTGTTTTTGTCTCCTTGCTTTGGAATGTTTTAATTGTTTGTTAACGTCTTCCATTTTCCTTGTTTCATGAATGAGAGGGAGATGAAGATGGCAAGGAAAAAATTGAATAAGAGATTGCGGATGAGCTTGAAGATCAAACGGTGAAGTTTGGTACAAAGAACGTGACGATTTTTGAAGAAAGCGTGAAAGTTTTAAATCTTAGGACTTAGAACTTTTTTTGTAGAAATTGTAAATTAAGAACATCCTTGTAACAAACTTGTAACTTCCATGATATAGAACTTGAATGAATGATATTTTGAAAAGTTTGAAACTTATGAATGATGAATGAAATGGGATTTGATACTTAGGATCATTCTTGGATTATCTTGAACAAAAATTGATATATCATGAATCATAAACTTTGAATCTTAGTCTCAAACTTGAATGAATGCCACCAATAAGTCCTTTTAGGTCAAATTGCAACTTGTATTTCAAGATACCAATCATGGATGAATTTTCCACCTTTAACATGAATCCAAATTTTTGAGCAAAATAAATGTTTGAAGACTTTAATGTCATGATTATTTTGAATCTTGAATTCAACTTGAAAATCTTGTAAACTCATAACTTGAAATTCACATGAGTCTTGAAAATCTTGTATACTCATAACTTGAATTCAAGTACCTCCCAAATTTCATTTCCTTTTCTTCCAATTCATTTCAAAATTCAAATCTTTCTTTCAAATCTTGTCATTCTTGAATTCCTTATAAAACTTAGAAATTGGATGATACAATTTAAAGTTCATAAAATACTCTCCTTTGTATTATCTTGATTCACTATACTTGAACTCATCGCTATCTTTCAAAATCCTCAATCATGTTTACACATGAATTTTGACTCTAATTAAATGATCTCAATGTAAGAATCAATGTAAGAACAATTGATTATTAATCACTGAACTCAAAACAAGGTGAATGAAGAACCTTAATTCCACAATCCAATGCTCAGAGGAACATTGAGTGATACATACTTATTTGATGTAGGAGTCCTCAAACCATTGAAACCCTAATTTCAAGATCCTATGCCAAATGCCAAGTGAATGATATTTTAAGGGTGCAGATGAAACCAAAATAAATTAGGATGTGAGGCAAAATTTTGGGGTGTGACAGTTTCCCCTATTTAAATATCTTTAACAAGACGATTTGAAGAAACATCTTTGAATCGTTGAGTAAAAGATGATTTAAATACAACAGGCCCAAATTTGCCCTAACAACAATAAATGGGTATGATATACATGCAATTATGATGATAAGAGAGTGCAATGAACAAAGAAGCAACAATGATTTATTGATTATGCAACATGAATGAATGCGAGGGAGCAAGCTCAATCAAGGTGGTAAGAAAAAAAATATATAATGGGCTAAGTCTCCCAAAAGTTTTGGCATTTCTACCGACGGGTCTCAACTTCTTCTTTAACCAATATGTTTCATCTGGAATTGGCATCTAGAAAGGGTAACAAAGCGATCATTCAACAACGAGCTAAGATTTCACCTATTGAAGTATTTTGCAAATCAACGATGAACTATCTCCCATAATGAAGAGATTTCCATCCATTGGCATAATGAATCAATGATGAACATGATCTTATCATGAAGAAACTGCCATAAATTGGCATAATTAATCAACGAAGAATTTTCTCTTATCATGAAGGAACTTCCATCCATCAACATAATGAATAAATGACAAACTCTCTCTTATCATGAAGAAACTCCCATCCATCGGAAAAACAAATTAACGAAGAACTGTCTCTTATCATGAAGAAATTTCCATCCATCGGCATAATGAATCAATGACGAACTGTCTCTTATCATGAAGAAACTGCCATCCATCAGTATGAAACAAATTAACAATGAACTGACTCTTATCATGAAGAAATTGCCATCCATCGGCATATCAAATTAACTAAGAACTATTTCTTATCATGAAGAAACAACCATCAATCATCAAAATAAATCGAATGTAAGGCATACATAACCATATGCGAAGCCTCAATGATAACCATCTTTTCTTGTCAATAACCAATAGCAGCACAACATATAACTATATGTTGAAACTTACATCAACTTCTGTCAATCACCATCAACAGTCGAATGCAGCAATGCACATAACCATATGCAAAACTTCAACGATAATCATCATTTTTTCGCTATTAACCATTAGCAGCACAACATATAACCGTATGTTGAAACTTCAATCATTCTATTCCAATCACCATTAGCAGTCGAATGCAACAATGCACATAACCATATGCAAAACTTCAATGATAATCATCATTTTTCGCTATTAACCAATAACAGCACAACATATAACCATATGTTGAAACTTCAATCAATCTATGCCAATCACCATTAGCAGTCGAATGAAGCAATGCATATAACCATATGAAAACTTCAATGATAATCATCATATTTCTCTATTAACCAAATAGCAGCACAACATATAACCATATGTCGAACCATACATCAACTTCTGTCAATCACCATCAACAGTCGAATGCAGCAATGTACGTAACCATATGCAAAACTTCAATGATAATCATCATTTTTCTCTATTAACCAATAGCAGCACAATATATAACCATATGTTGAGACTTCAATCATTCTATGCCAATCACCATTAGCAGTCGAATGCAGCAATGCACATAACCATATGCAAAACTTCAATGATAATCATCGTTTTTCGCTATTAACCAATAGCAGCACAACATATAACCATATGTTGAAACTTCAATTATTCTATGCCAATCACCATTAGCAGTCAAATGCAACAATTCACAAAACCGTATGCAAAACTTCAATGATAACATTTTTATTAACTATAAAGAAGACAACATATAACCATATGTTGAAACTTACATCAACTTCTGTCAATCACCATCAATAGTCGAATGCAGCAATGCACATAACCATATGCAAAACTTCAATGATAATCATCATTTTTCGCTATTAACCAATAGCCGCACAACATATAACTATATGTTGAAACTTCAATCATTCTATGCCAATCACCATTAGCATTCGAATGCAGCAATGCACATAACCATATGCAAAACTTCAATGATAATCATCATTTTTCTCTATTAACCAATAGCATCACAACATATAACCATATGTTATAACTTTCACCAACTTCTGCCAATCACCATCAACAGTCGAATGCAGCAATGCACATAACCATATGCAAAACTTCAATAATAATCATCATTTTTCGCTATTAACCAATAGCGGCACAACATATAACCTTATGTTGAAACTTCAATCATTCTATGCCAATCACCATTAGCAGTCGAATGCAGCAATGCACATAACCATATACAAAACTTCAATGATAATCATCATTTTTCTCTATTAATCAATAGCAGCACAACATATAACCATATGTTGAAACTTCAATTATTCTATGTCAATCACCATCAACAGTCGAATGCAGCAATGCACATAACCATATGAAAAACTTCAATGATAATCATCATTTTTCGCTATTAACCAATAGCGGCAGAATATATAACCATATGTTGAAACTTCAATCATTCTATGCCAATCACCATTAGCAATCGAATGCAACAATGCACATAACCATATGCAAAACTTCAATGATAATCATCATTTTTCTCTATTAACCAATAGCAACACAACATATAACCATATGTTGAAACTTCAATCATTCTATGTCAATCACCATTAGCAGTCGAATGCAGGAATGTACATAACCATATGCAAAACTTCAATGATAATCCCCATTTTTTCTAGATAACCAATAGCGAACAACATATAACCATATATTGAAACTTCAATTCTTCGCTAATCACCATTAGCAATAGAATGCCACATAACATATAACCATATGTTCCAAACTTCGATGTTGACAAGTCTTTATTGATAATAACTATTATCGGTAGAAGGCCACGATAGTGTAAACAACTTTACAGGGGAATAGAATTAGCAAGGTCCAAACTCGTGATTAAAAAAATGGACAATTTCAAACTGAATAAATCGTCTTCCAATCATGCTTGATAGTAAACCGTAACAAAGATGCAATTCAATGAAGATAACCACCTTCAGCCATAAATGTTTTTAAAACTCCATGTTGGGAGAGATATCTTTATGTTTGAATAAGGCGAGGAACTCACTAGGAAATAAACACACCAGAGGCTCGTAGGGAGATTAACTGGGAACACCTCAAAGAATCGGGCCTATAGAGGATTATTGCCACTTTAAAACTTACCGAGAGGGTTGTTGTCTAAAAGAATCTGACCAGACTTTTTGTGCGAATAACATTGGGGATACCACAATGGTAATCCTTGCTGGAGAAAACTCACTTGGGGAGCAGGTGAAGCTTTATTGGGGAAAACTTCTCAAGAAAAATTTATGGGGAAGATCATGGGAACCGAGTGAAAAATTGCTGACACAAGAGTTAACTGGGAGTAATCGATCCTTCTCGGGTAGAAATTCAACGAGAGTTGAATATCTTTGCGATTTATTTCAACAGACTTCACTTATGGGAAGAATTGAGTCTTCCATTTGAGAAATAATTTTCAAAGCCCTGGTTTTGATTAGAATAACAACATTGAGTTCATCTAGAGAGTCCTGAGTCCTAGCTTGGGTTTACGCATGAATATGATATGTGTGAATGCAAGAAAATGAATGCATGAATGTGCTGGTTAATACATTGGTTATCAAACTGAAATTCCCGATGCTATAAGTCAGAAATATACAAGAAAATGATATCACAAAGATGATCGATCAAGCTCTGATTGTTGATTTTGCCGCTGAAAGGGATGCATGTTGATTCTTGTAGAAGAGAAATCATCAACTCTTGACTTGCTTGGGTAGATAATGACATGATGGAAATGCCCCAAGCTTGAGAATATGAATGAATTTGGCTATTCACCCAAGCATCTGCAAACTGAATATATCTAAACTCAGAATCTTATCTTGCCCCAGTCTATTAGGCCTTTAAGAAAATTTTCTGAAAAGGAATGCCCTAGTATCTTGTACTTATTAGTAACACCTTACTGATCGACAAACTTTAAGAGTAGCATACCTCTGTATGAGCTTTAGAGATGTTTCAAACATCTCGAAGCAGCCACCTCATATTTATTGAGTATCAGAGTGATGGAGTTCACTTCTATGTGAATGGCACTGTGTGAATCTTTGAGACTTCCAAGTCTCAAGTAATTTCTTCGATTGACCGCTTTGAGTAATGAACTCTACAAATATGGGAAAATCTTCCCACCACAAGCCTTAGAGACTTCTACGCCCGAATTAATTTCTTCAGATCAATTGAATCTTGCGACAAAACACGCCTCAGCCTGACTACCTCTTGAAAATAAATTATTTGTTGATTGCTCTTTTGTTTGGAGCTTCTTTGATGCTAAAATGAGGATTTGCAAATAAAATTGATTTCTTCAAATGGTAATATTAATGTAATGTTACATGCAAGGTTTTAAACCAAATCCATTATTGAGATGATAAGGAAAAGAAACAATGATTGTATCTCTCGTTTATTTAGATTATGAAATATCATGCATAAATTCATTACCAACACAAATAATTAGCAAATATCTTAGGAGTCAGGTTAACGCAACCTTGCTGAGTATGCTTTTGAAAGAAACCTTGCTTCAATTAGGTCTTTTGAGGGTTGTAACGTGGCCTGGTTCACGATTTAAAAAACAAAGGAGAAAGACTCAAAATTTATTTGGTGCCCACCCTCTCTTCGTGATGTTCTCCAATCCTAGAGAAAATGGTAGAAGAAGAAAAAGATTCAGAAGCTCCTATTTCAGACGTTGTTGTTGTACCTTCTGTTTCCACTCAGAAGAAAAGCAGAATTACATCTTCACACCTTGAAGAGTTGATTTTAAGAGATTTAATACTTAGTCACTAAAAATAATTTTATCTTAAAAATTAATTCTGCTAAAAAATAAAATTTGTAACAATACAAACATGAGTTATATTTTTAAATATAAATTGATTCTGTTGAATTCAATTTTATTAAAATTAATTATGTCAAAATAAATTTTATCTACTGCTTCATGCAAGCCAACAAAATAAGTCTCACCAAACTTTTTCCAACCTAAACTAATATTTTTATGATGCACAAATCAGAATTGAATTGACTCTAGGAGGTGTACCCCAAACATTTTCTTTATTTCAATTCTAACTAACTATGTCATAACAAGTGTCCTTGATGTTTGGCATTTTTTAACTTTTGGTAGAACACATTTGGACAAAAACTTACCTTGAATTACTACCTACGCATCCTCATGTTTCATGAAACATGTTTCATGTGCTTGGTATTGAAAGCCACAAGTCTTTCTCGAGGAACCATTAACACCTCTTGTGTATTTTCTTGGCTTGCATGAATGTCGGTCCACTTGAGAAGTTCGAGGGCTTTGAATTGTGGTACAAGTGGTGTACAACAATAGCATAATTTAATCCGTACAAGTTGCATCTGTTATGGAATGTGACTCCAAAAAAGTTACTAGCCTACCCTGCTAGCTAGAAAGTTCCATTCCTACAGGTCTTTGAATAGAAGAAAAGTTAGCAGCAGAACTTTTATATATAAAACAAATAGAATTCCTTAGAATCCTATTGTTATTAAATTTAGTGGCACATTTATGAAGAAATTCATATTTTTCATCTCTTAATTGCATTCATTAATTTAATTATCTTTTAAAAATATTGTGGTGTATATATAACTCAGATAGCCTTTTATGCAATTTAATGTCAAAATTTTCATAGATAAACTGTTTGTCCTATGATTTCATTGAGGGAAGGAATTTCTTTTTCATATACAATTCATCTTCCCGTTGTAAAAACTAAGTATTCTTATAATAAGCGAGTGTATTTTAAGTCATCTTAATAGGTTTCAGTAAATGTATTTGTAAAGAAATTATTTATATATATAGTGATTATTTCACAGTGCACTTACGAAACACTGAAGTGATTCTCAAATGCACTTTGAAACTTGCTTTGTTCGTGTCATTTTGTTTAACTATTATTTAGTTCAACTATAAAAGAAAATTCATTAACGAATAGTCACTCTTTTTTTACTGATTTGTTGTAAAAAATAATTAAAACGAAAATAAATTAAATGTCATTAATTGAATCAATTATTTCAATAATATTTCTTTCTACTAAAAATATAAGTTACATGAAATAATTAAATAAATCATAGTCAATTATTAACCCATGAATCAACCTAATCTATGTTGATAAAAATAAAATTTTACAATAATATCTATTTTTATTGATCTTACAAAAAAAACTAAAATAAAAAAATATGAATCAATTACTTTAACAATATTTCCGTCTAAATCAATTATATTAATTACAAATTTTAAATATAAATATTTTTCCTTCTGCACCGAGGAGATCGATTCACTAAGTTAATAATTGACTATGATTTATTAAATTATTTCATGTTATTTATATTTTTAAATCGAAGAAAATATTATTAAAATAATTGATTCAATTAGTAACATTTAATTATTTTTTTTCATTTTAATTATTTTCTACGTCAGATCAGTAAAAAAGAGTGACTTTTCGATTAATGATTTTTTTGTAGTTGGATCAAATAATAATTAAACAAAAATGACACAATTAGAGGAAATTTCAGAAATGCACTTACGAAATCATCTCGTAGGTTTCGCAAGTGCACTTGCAAAACAACCTCTAAATATGTTTAAAAATAGTTTTTCTCAAATGCACTTGTGAAACCCGTTGAAAAGGTGACTTCAAGTGCACACGAAAGATATTTTCGGTTTTCGATGGTGAAAACCACCACCATTGTATGTAAAGAGAATTCCTTTCATTAATAGATCAAAATATCTTTCTTAACCTCTATCATTTTTAAATTAGACAACTGTTATTTATACATCCAATCACATTCCAAACTTCACGATAGAGATATAAAAGAGAAAGAGAAAAATGGTAAAAAGTTTGAATCAATTTATAAGTAGAGATGTTAATTTGAATTATGGTAAAAAAATTAATTCTCATTACATATTATATAAGGTAAATTGAATCGATTTCAAAGATGCATATCTGATTTTTTTATAAAACATGAAACATAAATACAATAGTTGTTAAGAAATATGTCATCCATAAAAAAGATTAAATATATTTTTAGTCCATCTAAATATCTCAAACTTCGTTTTTAGTTTCTCTAAAAGAAAATTTTAAAGAATGGTTTTCTTAAAAATTAAAAATTTAAATTTTTGTCTCTTCTACAATCTAGTGATAGTTTTTTATTTAGCGACAGAATTAGAGATCATTTTAGCTACGATTTTGTTATGGGTGACCAAAAATTAAATTTTAAATTTATAAGAGGACCATTCTTTGAAGAAAAATTTTAGAGATACTAAACGAAGCTTGAGATATTTAGAGGGACCAAAAACATATTTAACCCTAGAAAGAAATATGGAAAAGTACAAAATGTGCATGCAAGTAACTAGTGTTTGCATATATACATTTGATGATAGTAATGCTAAACAAGCATTTCTATTCTAACAAGTGGTATTTAGAGCGACATCGATTCTTATGCATACTCAATTTCAATCAAGAAATGTATTTCTTGATCCTTGGAGGGAAAGGTAGCGAAATTGAGCATATTTTTATATGATCATGTCGTGTCTAAATATTTCATGCTTTTTCCATGGCAGATTCCTCAAAGTTCTTAACCCATGCAATTCCAAAATTCGATGGTTTTTATGATCCTTGGGCCATGATCATGGATAATCTCCTTCGATCCAAAGAATATTGGGAGATAATTGAGCATGGAATGACGGTTGCATAACCATACGCAATGAAGGAGTAGAAAAACTATAGACGAAAGCAGACTCAGGGATCTCAAAGCCAAGAATTATTTGTTTCAAGAAATTGATCGAACAATTCTTGAAACAATTATAACATGTGACACAACAAAAGATATTTGGAATTCCATGCGTAGAAAATATCAAGGTTCTGCGAAGGTGAGGAGGGCTAAGTTGTAGGCTCTACGTCGTGAATTTGAGGTCCTGTGCATGAAGGACATTGAAACAGTTAATGAATACTTCACAGAAAACCTATTTGTTGCTTATAATATGACTGCTCAAGGTGAAAAATTGGTGCATACCACAATTGTTAAGAAAGTTTTGAGATTTGTGACCCAAATTCAAATATATGGTGTGCTCTATAGAGGAAGCGAATGATGTTACAACCATGTCCATTGATGAGCTTCAAAATAGGCTCCTTGATCACGAACAAAGAATGACAATTAATCAATGAAAATAAGAAGAATAAGCCCAATCATTATTGCAAACTATGGTCAAGGCAGTGGAAATAATATAGCAAGAGGGTGTGGTGGTTATCGTGGTGGTGAAAGAGAAAGACCAAATGAAGATCGATTCAATGTTACAAATGTCATAAGATATGACATTAAAGTGAGTGTCCAACTTAGCAAGATAATGATGTCAATTTTGCTAGATTTGATGAAAGTGAATAGTTTCTTCTCATGGCAAAACAAGAAGTCACAAAAACTAAAAATCAAGTTTGGTTTCTCGATTCAAGTCGTAGCAATCACATGGTGGAAATGAAGGAATGGTTGTTCAACTTTGATAAAGAGTTTAGACAATAAGTCAAGCTGAGAGATAACTCCAAGATGTAGGTGATGGGGAAAGGTAACTTGAAACTTCAAATAAATGACATCACTCAAGTTATCACTGAAGTATACTACTTTCCAAGATTGAAAAATAACCTCTTAAGTGTTTGAAAATTGGTGCAAAAGTACTTGAGAATAGTGTTCAAGAATGGAGACTGCAGAATGCTTCACGGTGATAAAGGTGTGATCATGACCATTATAATTTCATCCAGTGATGTTTGTAGTTTCGTGCGTATAATCCTTCCACCGTGCACATTTCACTACAAATAGTGTCACGTAACTATGGCATCTTGGTGATTTCAAAACATTTAATGAATTATAATAATTAACTTTATTTAATGATTAATTATAATTCACAAGTGGTTGTATTGTTGTAGTGGTTATGACTCTTGATTTTGATTCAAATGTAAATGTCTTGAGTTCAATCCAAAAGTTGCATCCACCCGTACTTGAACTTGGGACGTTCCGATTATGCGATGCAATTGGACGAATACTACAACTGCTGGACCAAGGCGCTCGTTAGTAATGATTCTAAACGAGCATGTACTTATTAATTGTTAACAGTCAGTGATCAAAAGGATACTTTCCTTTACCAAGTGACACGAATTTCTATAACTAGAGATATTGTGCAAACTGAAAATACAATGAAAAATAATATATTTCAGTACCATAAATTATATCTAAATCATACTTTTATTTTTCTAGTGCACGAGAATAATTAAGAGAAGTTTATTCGGTAAAATATCGTTGATCGATATGCTTAATATGAATGTGCAATTCATATTAAGGTTTCTAAAGTATCATGAAGGGGATTCGCCGGTTAACCCATTTGCATCCAATTTGCCTAAATTGGGGGAGCGAATCGAACCTAAAGCTTAGTGTAAACACACGTTTTAGAATTTATGTTGTGCAACTTTCATCTATCATTTTCATCTTCTTCACATTCATGTTTTACAGCGGACCCCCAACACAAGATCTAATAATCTTTAGGTACGATTTTCGATTTGATTTATATTTTATTTGTGATTAATACAAATGTTGCAAATTTAAAGGAGATGATACCAACTTTCAACGATGGTGAAAGGTACACAATTAATTCATATAATTTTTGAATTATGAAATTTTGATTTATGATTTTTTGTGGTTAATTTGTGACTACAACTTTGATAGAGAAATAAACTTGGATGCTTCCTTATTCCTAATCATGGTGAAAGGTACATAATTATATTAAATTTATATATGCATGATTTATAAACTATTCAAGTATGTGAATTTGAACAATTAAGAATATATTTGATTTACAGTATATACTTAAATGTAAAGTACATGTTAAATAATAGTCTTTGGTGCAAGTGATTTATTTTAATTAATAATGTGGTTATTCGTGAATGAAATGTTTTAGTAAAAAACCATGATGTTGAATTTATGATGTATGATATTAGTTAGTAGACTATTTTATTTTAACATAAAAGTAGTATAAATAAAATGCTAAAATATTATGGGTTATGTTTAATTACATTTTAGCATGTAAGAATTCATTAAATTTAAAATGGTTCTTCTTCATTATATGGTTCTTCTCATTATATGTATCATAATGTGGAAATATTATTTCTTGTTCATCTAAATATTAAAAGAAATTTGGATATATTTTAGATTATTGAAAATTGACACGTATTTATGGAAAAAAAAGTATAGAAAATATTAATGATGTGAATTATTGTTCATTTAGCATTGTAATTTTTATTTAGATATACCATATAACATTGTTAAATATGAAACATGAATTTAGCACATAGAATTGGTTATGCATATGTTAGTTATGCAAGAAAATTATTTATTTTAATAGAATAAAAGTAAATTTTATGGTGTTGTATAGTATTTATACGGAGTTAATGAAGTATATGGTTGAACCTACTTCATGAATAAAAATCAGTTGTTACAAATTTGTATGATCATGGTTGTCGTTTTCTATAAATATTTAATGTATTAAATATATTTTAGATATATTTAAGTGGAATTAAAACTTCAAACAAAAAGGGTTAGCAAATGAAGAATGACATTAAATTTGTGAATATGACAAAATGTAATTAAATGACAAAAGTGTCATGATGATAGTTTGTCGAAACTATCAAGAATATATAATATATTTTGCATATGATTGACAAAGATGATATAGTTTAATGATAGTTGGTAAATGCTATCAAGAGTACATAAAGTAATCATAGACATGAATATTTGAAAGATTGAATATTCAAAGTTTATTAAAGTTTGAAAAATCTTGCGATTCTTTGACGAAAGAATTGACAAGGATATGATGTCTTTGGATATAACTGAATACAAGGAAGACATTATTAAGGGATGTGGAACAAGCTCATATCTAATTAATCATCAACGATGGAAATCCAACTCACACTTGATTAATGTTAAGTCATGAGTTCAATGATAAAAGTACACTATTAGAATGATTGAAGTACTTGACAATAAATACATCCCAAGGAGTAAAAGTACTTTGACCATAAGAATAAATATGGTAGGATGAGGTTATCCTCTTAATAGAAAATATAGCATATGTTTGCAGAAATGCATAATTATGAGTGTATTTCTGATATAGTCTACCTATGTGAGAATGAAGTGGTGTCGTTTCAAAGAGTTCAAGGGTTTGACTCTTAAATTCTCATGAAAAGGATATGAGACACAAGGCCATATTAAATGTGTCATATTAATAATTCGATCAATGATACCGAGATTTCATGTATGAGTTATGCACGCTTGTTCAAATGAATATTTGGTTCAAATCTTGTCTACCAATCTATTCGGGGATGAGTGAAAACTTAACTTACTAAATAAAGGTTCAAATCGTAAGATACTCTTATCGGAAACCATGAAATTTTATGAATAATGGATTTAGATATATTTTGAAAATGGTGGGGGACAATTGGTGATTTCCAAAATATTTAATGAATTATAATAATTAACTTTATTTAAAATGCAAATGTCTTGAGTTCAATCCAAAAGTTGCATCCACCCAGACTTGACCCTGGGACGTTCCGGTTATGGGATGAAATTGGACGAATACTATAACCGCTGGACCAAGGCTCTAGTTGGTAATGATTCTGAACGAACATGTACTTATTAATTGTAAACAGTCGGTGATCAAAAGGATACTTCCCTTCACCAAGTGACACGAATTTCTCTATAAATAGAGATATTGTGCAAACTGAAAATACAATGAAAAATAATATATTTCATTACCATAGATTATATCTAAGTCATCCATTTATTTTTCTAGTGCACGAGAATAATTAAGGGAAGTTTATTCGGTAAAATATCGTTGATCGATATGCTTAATATGAATGTGAGATTCATGTTAAGGTTTCCAAAGTATCTTGAAGGGGATTCCCCAACTAACCCATTTGCATCCAATTTGCCTAAATTGGTGGAGGCGAATCGAACCTAAAACTTAGTGTAAACACGCGCTTTAGAATTTATTTTGTGCAACTTTCATCGTACTGTTTTCATCTTCTTCACATTCATGTTTTGCAGCAGACCCCAAACACAAGATCTAACAATATGACTTAACACACTCATAAAAAATAATATGGTAAAAAAGATGTCCAATTTGAATGACCAAGATGAGACCTGCTCAGATTTCTTGATGATAAAGAAACACGAACAAGCCATACCTAAGCAGGCCATATAGAGAGCTAAGGAAAAACTTGAGCTAGTCCATTCAGATGTGTGTGGCCCTATCAAACCTCATAAAATGATAAAAACGTGTATTTAATAACTTTCACATATGACTTTAGTAGGAAAATCAACATTTACTTCCTTCATGAGAAAGCTGGTGCTTTTGATGTCTTCAAACAATTCAAAGCACTAGTTGAAAAAGAGCCAGATCAATACATCAAGTGTCTTAGGACAAATATAATGGGTGAGTTTATATCTAATATTTTTTCTGATTTCTCAGTCTTCATGGCATCAAGATACAACTAACAACTACCTATATTCCACAGCAAAATAGAGTATCTAATAGAAAGAACACAAGCTTGATGAATGTAATCAAAAGTACAATGTTAACCAGAAATATCCCTAATAGATTTTGGCCTGAAGTAGCTAAATGGGCATCATACATAATATAAGTCTTACTTTATATGTAATGAACATGACTCCTAAGGAAACATGGAATAGTGTGAAGCCTTAGACCATCCTTTCAAGGTATTTGGATGTGTGGCTTTTGTACACATCATTGATGTGCATAGAAAGAAGCTAAATGTGAAGAATACAAAGTGTGTTCACTTAGGATTAAGTGAAGAATCCAAGGCCTACAAGCTCTATAAACCCATCAACAATAATATTTTGATAAGAAATGATGAATAGTCCAAAGGTTGGGATTGGAGCAAGAATGACAAAGAAGAAAAGGATCATTCAACTAGAAATGTTCATGTGAATA
This sequence comes from Vicia sativa, assembly GCA_021764765.1. Classification (NCBI taxonomy): domain Eukaryota; kingdom Viridiplantae; phylum Streptophyta; class Magnoliopsida; order Fabales; family Fabaceae; genus Vicia; species Vicia sativa. The sequence goes on from CM038793.1 coordinate 253,382,886, forward strand.
AAGATGACATTGAACATGATGAAGTCAGAGCACCTGAAGATGAAGTACATGTTAAGAACAACAATGACCTTCAAGGGGAATAAAACAATGTAGAAAGCACCAGTGAAGACAATGCAGCTGAAGAAGAAAACATTTCTCAAACACATGAGCAAGAAAAGTCTGCATCAAGACCAAGAAGAAAACCAAGCTACATAGATGACTATGTAACAAACATAGAAAATGAAGATGAAGAACATCTTCACAACCTTGCACCATAAGAACTGTTCTAGCAGTTGCAGCATGCAAATATTGAAAGATATACCAATTTGATGTTAAAAGTGTTTTCCTGCATCGTGAGCTAATGGAAGATGTCTATGTTGAGAAACCTTTAGGTTATGAGAAGGGAGGCAGAGAAAAAATGTACAAATTGAAGAAGGCCCTATATGGCCTAAGACGGACACATAGGGTCTGGTAGAGCAAAATTGATACCTACTTAAATAAAGAGAAATTTGATAAATGTCTCCATGAACACACATTGTTTATGAAGCATAGTGAGTGTAAACTAATAGGCAGTCTATATGTAGATGATCTCGTCTACACAAGTAACAGTCATCAAATATTTGAAGGATTCGAAGAGTCTAGGAGAAAGATGTTTGTCATGACATATATGGGGAAAATGAGGTACTATCTTAGAGTAGAAGTAAAGCAAGACAACACATGAATATTCATATGTCACCAGAAGTATTCTAATGAAATTATCATAGGATTTGGCATGGATTGGTGTAACATAGTCTATTATCTCGTTGTTCTAGGTTGTAGGTTGACAAAATATGAAAATAAGTCAGTCGATGCCACAAAATTTAAGTAGTTGATGGGAAGCTTGATGTACATGTTAGCCATTAGACTTGGCCTTACTTATGTAATGTGTTTGGTAGCAAGATACATGGAAATGCCAACTAAAAGTCATCTAACTACAACAGTGAGGATCCTTGGGTATTTAATCAAGAGGGTCTTCGCACCTTGGAATCTTGTATAAGAGGGCATATGGTATGGGGCTGCAAGGATGGACTAATATTGATTATGCGGGATACATTGATGATTGAAAAGCACCACAGATATGTCTCTAACTTGAATCGATCTATTTCATGGCCTCAAAGAAGTAGCCAATTGTAACACTTTCAACTCTCAAGAATTTGTTATTACAACTTCATGTGCATGTCCAGGACATTAGCTTCGAAATGTTCTTCATTAACTTGGGAAAACTCAAAGGCATGTCACAACTGTGTTGTGTGAAAATAACTCTACAATTAAGCTATCAAATAACCCTACCATGCATGGAAGGTGTAAACATATAGATGTAAGGTTTCATTTTCTCATAGACTTAACCAACCAACGAGGAAACCATTGAGAAAATTCATTGCAATAGTGAAGGATAACTTGATGATGTGTTGACTAAACCTTTAAAGTTGGTGTCATTCTACAAGATGAGAGCAAAGCTCGGAGTGTGTTCTCATAAATTCATGTAACTAGGGTATGTTGTAGGTTGTTTTGTTTTGGTTCAATGATTGCTTTTGTTGTAATATGAGTTGTGTGTTTAGATTAGGGGAGTGCTTATTGAGCTTTAATCAGATAGACTAATAATTAACTAATAGTTAGTTATGAACTAGTGAATTAGTTGTGTTTACTTGTTACTTTCTATGCAAGTAACTCACGTTTCCATATAAACCTTTGATGAGTAATGCAAAACAAGTCTTTTCTAGTCGTACATATATAGCCTTTAAAATGAGAGAATAATTGTATTATTTTATTTTGTTTTAGTTTTACTTAAGATTAGAGTTCGTAATCTTAAATTGTTTTAGAATATTTTTTAAAACATTTTAATTTTAAGCACAAAAGATAAGGCTTAGAAAAAGATTGTATTTATAAGTTTTATTTGAATCACAAATTAATTTATTTTGTGTATGTTTGATTTGGTATTTGATAGGGTCAAAAGCAATTTTAGAGGTGTACAATTGATTTTGAGTGATTTTGAGATGTTTGATTAGACTAAAGTAAAATTGATTCGATCTCCATAATTAATTCTATTTGAAGTTAAAATTTGTAGCTTCTGCCTCCAAAATTGATTCTGAATGGTTTTATACTGAAATTTACTGTTCAAGTCATTTTACATATATGTATTCAAACATTAATCAATTATGTCAAACTCAATTCTGATAAAATCAATTTTATCAAATACAATTCAATTAGAATTAATCCAGTCAATCGCCAATCTAAAAACGATTAATAAATGGTGATGAACTTCAATAGTACATAATGTTATAAAAAAAGAGTACAATTGGAATCCAATAAATTAATAAGGTTAAGAGAAATGTTATTTTGACATCAAATTTCAATACCAAATACTTACATCGCTTCACTCTACTTATGCTTCACTCTATTTATATGGTAAACAATATATTTTTATTAAAATAATATTATTTTTTTAAAAAAAAATTTTAAAAATATTTTTTTTAAACACAAATATATGGTTGTGTCATCAACCAACTTCATAATTGTATTAAACACAAAATATATGTCGTTAACCAATTATTTTACTTATAATTTATTAACCACTTTGAGTACTTCATTAACCAATAAAATACATAGTATTAACCATGTTCTGACGCTAAATTATAAATGTATTAACCAACTATTATATTTTATTCACCAACTTTATTTTACTATTTAATTTTTTATGTTTTAGAACTCTTTAATCAAGTTATGAACTGTATTAATCAATTTTATACAAACTATTAACCAATGTTTGAATGATTATATGAGTTAAATATGTTTTTAGTCCTTATAAATATGTGACCCTGCAATTTTGGTCCCTCTAAATTTTTTCTTCGAATAATGATCCTCAAACTTTTTCATCCATAATTAGTCGCTCCAGTCAACTTTCAATAAAAGAAGCTGACGTGGCAGTTACATCTGAAAACGTTTGAAATTGCGGGGATTTTAAACCTCCTCTAAACTAACCCATAAAAAAAATTAGTTCCAAACTTTTCTCAAACACCTTGCTTGCAAAATTGTAATGTTTGGCAACTTTCTTCTAATGGAAGTTATATATTGATGGAAAGTGGAAACAATTGCAACCATAATAGGATGGAAAGTATCTAAAGTTAAAACATATCGTGGTTTAACATGACTGCTTCATTTTACTGGTCTTTTGCCATGGAAGTTATGACACAGTTTCCAAAAAGCTTCCTTAGGAGTCATATGGAAGTAACAAAAGAACAAACGGAATCAACGATAAGTAACGTTCAATTCTAATGTGGGGTTTCATCGTCATCATCGTCAAAATGTGGGGTTTCATTTTCCCATGTTTTAGGGTACAGAAAATTTTTTGGACGCCGGAGATAAGTAATCAGAAAGAATATTCTGATAGCACAATGTTTGAAATTTTTTAAGATTTTTAGGGATTTGAGTGAAGAAAAGGAAGAAAAGGATTTAAGATTTGGGGAAGGCTCCAACTATGGTTAAAACTATTGTTTGTACAATATTTGTGATTCTGCTTTCAAGTCTTAAGAGTATTGTTAAGATCCAGGACAAAGGTGCTAAGCTTGTTTAGTTTTGAAGTGTTAAAAAGAGGTGATGATGTCTTTTGTAAAATATTGTGCGTTTGATGGACGTTCATTTTTGGAGGGAGCATATTGAGTTTGAATCGAGCATCGCTTTAATTGATTTCCATAGTTGTAAAACTTGCTCGCAAGGTGTTTGAGAAAAGTATATAATTAATATTTTCCTTTTTCTGGGTTTGTTTAGGGGAGGTTTAAAACCCCCGCAATTTCAAACGTTTTCATATTTTTTCCAAACAGTCTTCCACCGGCGTGCACATCATCCTCCGTTAGTGAAACTAACGACGAGATCGATTATAGGAACGCCAAATTTTACAGAACCATAATTCGAAGAAATTTTTGTAGAGATTAGAAATACAAGGTCGCATATTCTGAGGACCCCGACATATTTAACCCTATATATATTAACTTTTTATGTCGATATTAACCAAATTTTGAGTTGTATTAATTAAATTTTAATATTTCATTTACTAAAATAGTTTTTAAAAAATATCAAAAAGTTAAAATAATAATAAAAGCTTTGTTCACATGTTTTGAACAATATATTTTGATGTAGGTGTAAAAGTATGGTATCAAAGTAAGTATTACTCATACAAGTAACATGATGATGAAAGCTTAAAATGAATATGTAGTATAATAACGTTTGGAATTCTTCACTTTCGGCGCATATAAAAGCATTCGGTTGGAGGAGTCTTTGGGACCTTCTTCCGACAAAACTCAATCTTTCGCGTAGAGGTATGATATTTCCTACTAACAGCAATATGTGCGGCTTCTGATCGGAATATCCTGAATCTCTATCTCGTCTATTTCTTGAATGCGAGTTTATTAAATATGTGTGGGAGATTATCATAATCTGGCTTGGAGTGAAGTGGAACGTAGGGGAACACTTGGTTCTTGGAGTTCTTTCGTGCTCGGAAGGAGCATGTGGAAACACGTTTATGACTAATAACAAGTCATTTTTGGTCTGGTTAGTAGTGCTTAGATGCATTTGGAATGTTAGAAACAAAGCTATCTTCAAAGGTATCAAACCAAAGATATTGGATATATGGTGGAATGTGAAGATGAATGTTTGGAAATTGTCTAAAATAGGGACTATTTCCACTACCAAGTGTAATTTCTATAATTTTTGTAAGTATCTGATTATTCACTTACACTAAGTTGCATTTGATAGGTATTTTACTCGGCGATTATTTCGAGTTTCTTTTGTAAGCGGTTAGAGTACCTAGTACTCTTGTTAATCAATCTTGCTTATAAAAAAAAGGGCTTAAATGCACTTTTGGTCCCCCTATATTAATTTTTTTTAACATTTTAGTCCCTCTATAAAAAAACCAACTATTAGATCCCCCAATATCATATTTCATATTTTTTAGTGGTCCCCATGATAAAATAGTCTAATTTGCATAGGTGATATTGAAATTATAGTGACATTTTTAATTGATGTCACTATAAATATTTAAAATTTATTATTATTATTTGTTTAAGTTTTCTTTATAATAATTAAACGTTTTTAATTATTTTAGTTATTTTTGTTTATAACATTTATTTAGAAATTATATATTAAATTTTAATTCTAAAATATATATTTTTGGGTCTATTATTAATGACGTGACAACAATTAAAAAATATCATCTCATAATTTCAATGTCACATATGTAAATTAGACTATTTTATTATGGAGACTTAAAAAAAAACATAAAATACGATATTGGAAGACCTAATAGTTAATTTTTTTTATAAAGAGATTAAGATATTTAAAAAATTAATATAGAAGAACCAAAAGGAGATTTAAGAAGAAAAAAAAAATAGCTACTTTTGAAGTATGAGTGTAGATTTGAATGGTACATGGTTGATGAATTGTGATAAACATCGTATAAACAGAAAGTCATAAACAAAGGGCCCTACATATTAGGTAAAAAGACCAACCCAAATTGTGTGAAAACTCCTAATAAAGTAAATGAGTTAATATTAAAAAACAAAAATTGTACTTGTTGTTTTGGAACTCTTCATTTTGTGTTTTGTGTTTACTCTCTTTTCCATGCGTGGTCGTTTATATATAAGTTAAAATCACATGATTAAGAAAAGTATCTCATGCATCCTCTCATCTAAAGAAAATGGAACTTATAAAAATAATCACTTTTCTAAGCCTTTTCTTTCTTCTCTACAACAAACTTTTTCTTCTTTACAAACTCAATCGCATACAACAATTTATCATCAAGGTAACTACACCATCAATATATCTATTTGTTTGTTTATTTATCTATCTGATTGTCTGTCTATTTATTTGTCTGTTTGTGTATCTTCATGATTGCAAATATATATGTATAAGCTTTTAATATGTTGATGAATTTCTTTTTTTCTTTTTGTAATTAATTTGCTCTACCCTAACTAAATATTATATAGGAATATTAAATGCACACCAGAAGCTTTCTCTACCAATATTGCATAGAAAGCTAATATTCACTAAAAAGGTAATACATAAATATGAAGAAGCTTAAGTAGTTATAATTAAATTTTTCATCATTTATGCTATACTTTATTTCTGACTATATGTTCCTATTATTAATAAGTAGGTTAAAGAATCTGATGAAGCTAGTGATTTTGTTTTGCACAAGAAGAAAGATTCGCTTCCTGCAGGTAATATTCAAACTATGAAATAAGTTACTAGAAAGAGTGATGAGTGCATTGAATGCAAAATATGTTGTTTGGAAGCTAGCTTTCGTTCATGTCATTTTTCATATCATAAAAGCTTATCAAGTATTAGGTATCTTATAACCTAACCTGCATATGCTCTCTTTACCTATCCTTGTTGGTGCATAAAATAAAGGTAGGTTTTACCAAGCAAGGAGGGAAAAGTTCTTTTCGTTTTCTCAAACAAAGTTAAAATTTTATTTAAAAATAAAAAGTTATAGCTCTATACTTAACATTAAGATAAAGTTGCAAATGACCATGTCGGTCCCCATTTGGATTTGTCTTATAAAATTTCACAAAAAAAAAAAAAAAAAGAATAGAATAGGGTGAATATAGTTGAAGATGCAGTCTAAATTTTTTGTCTGAAAATAAAGACGAGTCAAACATAATTGGTGTTGCGAATCTAAAATCTTTGTTCGCCTCAAAATATGAGGATGAGACAAACATGTAGACCTTACACTTGCATCCTAAAGGCTAAAATTCAAAAAATCCACGTTGTAAATATCAACAAAATGAAATGAAGCGAAACAAACATATTAGGAGTGTGTTAAAATTTTAATCAGTCCCAAAAAAAATGAGGACCGATTTTAGACTTCTAACTATGTGTTTGAAATCACGTAGAAGATAAATAAGCTGCTTTAAGAAACTACAACTAATAGCTTTTCACTTTCACGTGAAAACAATTACCACCATGATTTTCTATATTGTAAAAGTGAAATCAACACACTTTAAATTTTAAAATTGCAAAACAAAATTGTTAACATTTGCGTCCATAAAAGTCCAAAAATATGAAATTGCACAAAACATATTAAAGAATGTCTTACAATCTTAACTCATTCCAAAAATACGCAGAAATAGACGTTTCTAGTAGATCGGACTCGTTTTTACACTCACCTATATTTATATGCATACCATTAAACATTTTATGGATATATAGTCAAAACATGTTTACGAAATTGTGCAACATTACAGGAAAAGAAAACAAGAAAAAGCAAAAGATGGAGGTAGGCAAGAAAGGAACAAGACAAGAGTGGATGGAGACAGAAGAAGATCCATCACAGTACTTTACTATGGATTACAATCGTGTTAAAAGACGCCGTCCTATACACAACTAGCAATTCCCGGTTGCTCCATAAACCTAACAACTCTTCAAAGTTACAGTTTTGCTAATTCTGTGTAATATTAGGATTTTTGTTTTTTACTTAATGTAAAGGTGATTTCATATTAGGTGACAAAGAATTCTTTTCTTTTTTTTATCTAGTATTTATAGTTTTGCTATCAAAAATATTAAAATAGTATTATTATCTCTTTAGTTTTAAATTTATCTCTCATGTTTTAACCTCTTTTCACTTCTCACTCACTCATTTCTTTTTACTATACCTATCTCTTTTCTCTCATTAATTATTATTTATAGTCAATTCAATGCTTTAAGGTTTTTGTTACAAAGAGGGTCCATGGCCCAGGAGGAAAAAACGTAAAAATACATTCTCTCATATTTTTGCAACGTGACTGCAGCAGTAAAAGAGTTTGGTAACTTATTCGACGTGAATTTCATGTTAAAAAAGTGACATAAAATTCACGCCGCAACACTTTGCACATATATTAACCATGGTTTAGTAAAACAAGTAAGATAGATAATTTGTCGGAGCAAGAAAGTTGCGATGTAAAATCACATATTATAAAAATTATTTTTAAAAAATTAAAATATGAAACAAACAAGTTATAACGTTATTTTTATGTCACAATTTTGTGACGTGAAAATCGTATCACTATAACAACTATTTTTTTCTTAAATTAAAATTGTTTTTATTTTGTTTTTATTAAATATACTAAAATAATAAATATTAATAAAAAAGGTTTATTAGTATATTAAATAAAATAAATAAATAAAATATAATTAATAAATTAATAAATAAAAACTATAAATATTATAAAAAACTATAAATATAATATTAGTAAATATAATATTATTAAAATAATATATAAAAATATTTCTTAATTAAAATATCTTAACAAATTAAATTAAAAAGCAAAATAAAAATATAATAAATCGTTTATTACCAAATAAATAACACCAAATCCTAAATATTATTTCATAAATTGATTAAAACTATAAATATTACAAAAACTCTCCATATAATATTAGTAAATATAATATTCCACATTTAATATCTACGCTGTTTACTTGCATATTCACACATGTTTGCCGCATTGCAATTTAATTGTTGTCAATCGTATGGCCGATGATTCCTCGTCAACTTAAAATCTTCGTTATTCTCATCCATCGGGTCATGACCACCAATTTTATTTGTAAACTTTATTATCTTTCCTTTGAATTGCATAAATAACAAATTTGCTCCTTTCCATATCACTGGGTTTATTCGGGATTAAAAGGATTAAATGATGATGAGGGAGGATTTATTGAAGATTGAAGAAGAGAAGAGAAGAAGAGAATCTGAAGAAGACAGTTGTCTTAATGGTTTCTAGCATTTCATGGTCAATTGTGTGAAATAAAAATTCCTCAAAGTTGTTGTTGTTATTTTGAAGAAGAAGAAGAAGATGATGATTTGGGAGGAGGAGGAGAAAGATAAATGAAGAAGAAGAAAAGAGGAATAAGTGAGGACTCTGAAGAAGGATAGAATGAGAGGATAAAAAAAAAGAAGAAGGAAGAAAAGAAGAAGAAAGGAGGGGATAGAAGAGGAAGATGAGAAGAAAAGGAGGAGGAGGGGAGGAAGAAGAGGAAGAAGAAGAAGAAGAAGAAGAAGAAGAAGTGTTCGATGGACGGTTGGGTTTATATAATTAATTGAACATCGTGATTTTCAAGTCTTAAATGTGAAACTAAAATTACCTCAAGTGGTCAGTTATTTTAGAAGAAGAAGAAGAAGAAGAGAAGTATGAGGAAGATATGGAAGAGGAACAAGAAGAAGAGGAGGAGGAGGAGGAGGGGAGTAATAAATATAGGAGGAGGATGAAGGATGAGAGAAGGGGAGGAGAATGAGTAGGATGGGGAAGAAGAAGAAGAAGGAGGAATAATAGGAAGAGGAACATGAAAGAGGAGGAGGAAAAGGAATAAGTAGAAGAAGAGGAGGAAGACGTGGTATAGGAGGAGGGACGAGTAGAAGGAGGAGGAGGAGGAAGAAGAAGAAGAAGAAGAAATGAGAGGAGGAGGATGAGAAGAGAAGAAGGAAAATAGGGAGGAGGAGGAAGATGAGAAGGATGTAGAGGAAGAGGAAGATGGAGAAGAAGAAGAATAAGTGTTTTGATGGACGAAGTTGGTTTATATAATTAATGCAATGACGTGATTTTCAATTTTAACTTTGCGAAACGAAAATTACCTTGAAGTTGTTGCATTAAAGGAATAGGAGGAGGAGGAAGATGAAGATGGAGAAGAAGAATAGAAGAAGAAGAAGAAGAAGAAGAAGAAGAAGAGGAGAAAGAAGAGGAATAAATAGAAGTGGAGGAGGAATATGAGGGTAAGAGAGGACGAGCAGAGTGAAGTTAAGAAGAAGAAGAGGAGGAGGAGGAGGAGGAGGAGAAGAATGAGAAGAGAATAAGAAAAAGATGAGGAGGAGGAGGAAGATGAGAAGAACGGAGAGGAAGAGGAAGAGGAATAAGAAAAAGAAGAAGTGTTCTGGATGGACGAAGTTGGGTTTATATAATTGATCTGAACAAGTCATCAAAAATAGAGACGGCCGGAACGGTTGAAGATCCTTCGAGCAAGTTGATGTTGAGGAGGGGGTGGTGTACTTGCAAGGAACTTTGATGCTAAAGTAAGCAAATGTTCAAAGAGAGAATAATGAATATTAGGGTTTTAAGTGAGGCAAGTATAAAGGACCTGGATATAATAGTCTCTCCTGGAACTTAATGGGAAATACTCCGCCTAAATGGGTAATGGCACGGGGTAAAACCCGGTTTCGAAGTTACGGTTAGTTGAGAGCCGAGGCGGTAAGAACACTTAGACCCTTGCGACCGCCCGAACAAAATGTAATTACCATACTACCCTTAATTTGATTTTCCATGTACCCTTATTTTCTCAAAATAATACCTTTAGAGTACGCAGCGTGTGTTGCGTGAAGCATTCTTCATAATCACCCAGCGGCCGCCGGCGACACTGGCGTTCATCCAGGACCACAACAGCATCCCCAAGCGGTAGGCTGACGTTCATCCCGACAACATCGATTCTACAGTCAACTTATTGGATTGAAAGGTAGTACGTGAATACTTGAATCGGTACTGTTATTCGAATCCTAAGCTTGTGTATAATTAGGTTTTAACCTGTTGGGTTCTAATAATTGGGGCAGTTCATAATCTATTTTTGATTCTGCATTTTGGACATGTCTGAGGGTTAGATTTTTGCAATTTGTATTTGTTATGCCTATACTCTTGTTCTAGCTCTTTTACCGTAGCGAGCTATATGTTGTGATTTGTATTGTATTTGATATGCCATGCCTATTTCCTTGGACTTTGGACAGTTTCATATCATGTCTTTGTTAGTTACCGTTAATGCTCAACTATAGTAATTGGTTATAACTTGGATCTCATTGAAAAGTGTTGAAATTGAAGAGTTAGTTGTCTTCTTTGAAAGATACTTTTTCTTCTTGATCTTCAGTTATATAAGTTTTCTAGCTCAATATTTTCTTTTGTTTCATAAACTATATATATATATATATATATAGGTAAACTAGATGACGATTTTATGGAAAATAATGGTGGAATGGTTAGAGTAGTTATGTGGGAAGTTGAATGAGTTTCATTGGTAGTTGTGGGAATTAGAATAGTTTCAAATGTCACAAAAATAGGCGTCATGATAAATTCATTCATTCATGTTTCTCAAGTTTCAAATTCTGATTCAAAAATAATTGATTCTTAGCATCCAAATTCTTGCTTCGACTGTTAAATTCATCAAAGTATACCGCTTGGGGCGTGCGGATTGTGAGTGGACTTTACATAAATCTAACTTTTCAGTTGATAAAAAACACTTTCTTCAATAAGATAGGCCTTTAGGCAATTGTGGGGATTGTGTGTTGGTACTTACTTGATTTTAAATTGTAATCTATTTTAACTATTACATAACAATGAGTATACTATTGTTTTCAACAATTCGATGATCCGGAAGCTACGTGTGCGAGGTTTTATGAGGGATAACTTTTGCATCTAAAGAATGTGCGTCTTTTATGTTTTTGCTTGTAGATCATGCTATTCTAGTTAGAAATTTATGGGGAAATCAAAATATACATCAATATGTTTTCTTGATATACGTACATTTTGATAACATTTGATTTATATTATGATGTGGTCGATTAGTGACCATTTGGAGGGAAACTTCATTTAGGGTATATGCAAATTGTGAGAAGTTGGCGAAACTTCAAGTAAGTAATCTTTCTTGAATTTCCGATCTTGTAATTTTATCTTATTTTTGTGAACTGTAGTCGGAATTGGTTGGGAGCCTTGGGATGGTATCTGTGATTTGATAGGGGTGGTTTAACTTATTTTGTTAGAGGATTCTATCTTGGCTGTAATAATAATTATTAAGGTTAAGGAGTAAGTGTCGAGGAGAGTATGGCATTTTGGTTTACAGGCCGGTTTTATTTTGGTTTCTTGATTGGTTTACTCATTTTTATTTGGCATTCGATGCCATTTTGAATAAATTTCATTATGTTTGCTTTGAGAAAAATGAAAAAGAAAAAGAGTTGGCGTGGGTTAAGTGCAACAATGAAAATATATGCTAGTAGAATATAGGTAGATTAGTTTTAAAATCATATTGAATTATCAAACAAATGTTGAAGCATAAGTTTATATTAGTTTGTGTCTTTGTTAGTGTATTGCTCATTTATTTAACATGGATAGTGTGACATTGTAAAAATTATTTTAATTGGTTTCAATGAGTTAGAAGTTCACCCTAGAGCTTAGTTTCATTTGTTATAATTATAAAGTTTCAATGAGTTTGAAGCTCATCATATAAGCGTAACATAGTTTCATTGATATAATTGATGATTTCAATGAGTTAGAAGCTCATCATAGCTTAGTTTCATTTGATATGATTGTGAAAATTTTAATAATAAATGAAAAGTTTTAATGTACTTTTGTTTTCATTGATGCTTGAAAAATGAAATGAAAAAATGAAAATGAAAATGAAAAAATGAAAAATGAAAATGAATAAATGAATAAATGAATAAATTACTATCTTGTAAAATAGTCTTGTAAATAAAAGTGAATATCTTGAAATCCAAAAAAGAGATAACTAGTGTGAGTGTTTACATTTACTTGTGGGACTTTTCAATTGGCAAGGAAAAATGGAGTGAAAGATTGTATGGGTAGGAAAGGAACCTCAAGAGACACGCATGGGCGTGTCACTAGTCGACATCATAACTCACCCCACATAACGTATTCTTCTTTTCTATGATCATATACGGTATGAATAATTAAATTAAAAAATAGCAAATTATATATTAAATTAAAAACTTATTTATTACAGTCAAAATTGGCAATATGCTTTGTGAATGAATATTAATGTTAAAAATGCTACAAGTTCAATACTCTGAAGATATTGTTGTTGAATTTGAGATTTAGTTTAAAAAGTGGGCTTGTTTATTTTAGTTTATAATTTTGAATACTTGTTATTCTAATGGTTCTAATTATTCTTGTCTTTATCTTATTCCAAACATTATCTTTATTCTATTGTGATAAATTTTAGTTTATTCTTATTCTTATGTACAACTTAATTACTTTCTGAGGATAATTAGTTATGGAAAATGAAGATACCTCTCAAACACGATGTCCACCTATCTCACGAAGTACACATCAACCAATTCCCATGAAAGTGGTAACCATCGGTTGATGTTTCCTCCCAGCCAAATGATATTATGGAGGTTGATAGCCAAACAACCACAAGTCATCGATCCAGACAGAAAAGTTTTGTATGGAATCATTTTACAAGGTCAAAGTTGATTGGAAAAGATAAGGCTCAATGTAATTATTGCTCGAAGAAGCAATGGATCATCAAATGATGGGACGTCACATTTAAAGGACATTTGGGAAGTTGTCCTAAAGATTTTGAACCCATCGATAAAGGACAAACAATTCTTACGCCTAGATCCATGCAAGGTAAACAAGAGTTGAGTCTTGGAATTTATGATGCGAAAATTCTAAGAAAGAGCTTGCACATACAATTATTTTGCATGAATATCATTTCAATAGTGGATCATATTGGTTTTAGAAGATACTCGACTTCTCTCGACCAATATTTCAAGTTCCTTGTAGAAATACTATAAAGAAGGAGATACTCAAGTATACAATATGGAGAGATCATCACTTTGAAGTTGTTAGAAAATCTTGAAGGAAGAGTGGCCATTACTTGACCTTTGGACCTCGAGCAATCAAAAAGGATATATGTCACTCATTACATTGATGAAGCTGGAATTCTGAGTCACATTTTGAGGTAAATCTAATTTCTTCTAATAGATTAATTGCATATTATATATAGTTTTGTGAATCACATTTTGAGGTAAATATAATTTCTTCTAATAATAGATTAATTGCATATTATATATAGTTTTGTGAATCACATTTTGAGGTAAATCACATTTATACTAGTTTTGTGAATCTTATTATGTTAGGTTCATTTATGTTCCTGCACCTCATACTAGTGAAAATCTTTGTGGTGCATTGGTTGAATGTTTGATGGATTGGAACATTGATTCAAAATTATCTCTATCACTTTGGACAATTGTAGCACAAATGATGCAATGATTGATAAAATTAAGGCTAAGTTGAAACCAGAGACATTATTAAGGGCGGCCTTACTTAATATGTTGTTATTGTGCATATACTAAATTTGATAGTAAAGAAGGTTAGAAGTTGTGAAAGATGGAATAGAGATGATTCGAGATAGCGTTGCATTTTGACATGACTCTAAAAAGGAAGGAGCAGTTTGAGGAGACATGTAAACAATTAAAAATACCTTGCACCAAGAATTTAGTTTTAGATTGTCCAACTAGATGGAATTCTACCTACAAGATGCTTGATGTTGCTATTTTGTATGAAGAGGTATTTAATAGATTAGCAATCGTAACTCGATACACTTGTTTACCACAACTTTACATTGGAAATTTGCAAAGAGATTTGTGTAAAATTGAAATTGTTCAATTACATCAAGTGTTTTACGGAACTAAGTATCCAACTGCCAATGAATACTTCCCTAAGATTTGTCGGATTAAAGTTTCATTACTTGAGTGGATTGAATCCTGACGAATTGGTAAAAGAATGGCGAGAAAATATGTTGGTAAAGTTTGAAAAATATTGGAGTGTGATTCATGAAATAATGGGGTTCTTTTTTTGGATCCTAGGTATAAAACGATTTGCTTGAATATTATTATGGAGTCTTCTGGGAATGATGTTGATTCCCAGTTAAGTCAATCGAACGAGTTGTGTTACGAGTTGCTTTATGATTATCAATTAAAATGAACAAGGATTCTAAGAGAATCAAATGTTGGATGCTAATGTTGGTAATGTTAGTAATGATGGTTTGAAAGACTATGATTTGTATGTCATAAGAAAAAAGAGCTAGAACTTCATCTGTTAAAAGCGAGTTGGATGTTTATTTGGAAGAGGAAGTTTTACCAAGAAGTCCAGTTTTGATATTTTATGGTGGAAGTTGAATGGGATTAAGTATCCAACACTTGACAATTGCAAGGATGTATTAATGATTCTGTTTCTGGTAACCACGAATCCGCATTTAGTACAGTGGTCATATCGTAAGCCTCATCGATCGACTTCATTGGACCACTTTAGAGGCTTTGATGTGTGCAAGTTGGTTATGGAGTCTTGAGAATAATGGTAAAGATCTTTCTTGTTTATATTTTTTATTTTACTTAAGACTATCATTGACTATATTTTACTATATTGATAGGTAATTTGAAATCTAACGTGAAATGAAATGCTATTTTACTAAGCGGAAATGGAGTCGATGATGAAGGTATTATTCATACTATTTGTATTAAATTTGTCAAGTTAAATTTTATGTTTTAACTTTTATTTTTATCTGGTGAGTTGTTGATTGATGATGCTATACATTTCCAACTCATACCGAAGATGAATTATTAGAAAATTTGTTGTTTATTTGGATCTTTTTTGTTATGATGATATAATATATTTTGTTCCATGTTGTTGGAATGGTTCTTTTGTTGATTGTATTGTTTTAATTTTGTATTTGTACTTTGCAAAATTGTTGGTTGTTGTGGTGATTTATACTTTGATATATTGAAAGATTACACTCTTTTAATGAATCACAACCAATTATAGTTGTTGATTGAAGGGTTATAGAGAAAAATATTTGGAATGGTGTTTGAATATTAAATCCTACAATTATTTACTCAAATCAATGGCGAAATTTGTTTTTAATGTGTTAATGTGTCCAGAAATTTGTGGAAAAAAAGATATTTTTATTTAAAAAATAGGTTTTCGGGTGGGGGCGGGTGCTGGTGACGTTCTCCATTGAGGCCAGTGCAGGGGTATTTCCACCCGGCGGGAGGCGAGGCGGGTCTCTTTGGGGTTGCGGGTGCGGGGTTATCTAAACCACTTGGACCCTTGGGTGCCATCCCCCCAGTTTTAAGACTGTAA